>CM076584.1:824716975-825212804 GCA_034641835.2 Pinus albicaulis | reverse complement strand
CCTGATCGCAACGCCTTGTCTGTCAAGAAAATTGACGCAAATTGAATGGAGGATAGTTCCACCAATTTATCATATATTTCTTTTAAGGATTCTAGCTTTGATACATAGGGAATGAGAGTCTTTTATGGATTCTATGTAAAAATTTATAGTTTCCCACCCCGGTTTTCAGTTTTTCTCCTTATTACTCCAAAATAGTTAAATGCCCTTTCCCATATCCATACATTTAACAAACTGGAAAATAAATTTTGCTGAAAACACAAATTCTGGAAAAATTACAGAATGCTGGAAAATGCAGAAATAAATATCAGCAGTAACAAACAGCCATTCAACACATCATAACACAGCAATTTTTGGTCAAGGTGACCCTGGAAAAACCCCCTACAACTCTTGGGGAAAACCAATCTGGAAGCTTCTCTTTTATTTCTGAAAAATGCTTTTACAGTGAGCAGTAATACACAGAAAATTACAGCAAACACAAAAATCACTTATCTTGACCCGCCATGTAGAAAATTCGCTCTAATCGCTTTCGCCTTTCTCACCTTATTACTCCAAAAAATAGTTAAATGCCCTTTCCCATAACCATACATTCAACAACCGGAAATAAATTTTATTAAACATAAATTTTGAATTTTTCAATGTAAATGCGTAAATAAAATAACAAAGAGAATAAACAACTCATTCAACACATTTAAACACGGTGATTTTTTGGTCAAGGTGACCCTGGAAAAACCCCCTACAACTCTTGGGGAAAACCAGTTCGAAAGCTCCTTCTTATTTCTGGAAAATGCTTTTTACAGTGAGAGAAATATTCAGCAAAAAATCAGCAAGCAACCTTTTACAACTTATCTTGTTTTCCGTGCTTAACCACCGCCTCGAAAAATGTGCAAACAGCAAAACAGGAACAGCAATAAATGCTGTACGGATTTTCTCGTTTTCCGTGCCCAAAAATCTGCAATAAATGCAGCGGTACAGCCACCTCGAAATCTGTGCCAAAACAGCAATAAATGCTGTTGTACGGACCTCGAAATTTGTGCCAAAAGACAGCAGAAACTTGCTGTACGAAATCTGCCTCGATTTCCGTGCAACGGTATAGCCACTTGCTGTACGGCCTGCCTCGAAATTCGTGCCAAATAAAACAGCCCCTTTGCTGCCTCGAAATCTGTGCTGAAACTGCTGTACGGCCTTCTAGAAAATCGTGCCAAAATCTGCCTTGGAATGTGTGCCAAACTCTGCTGTACGGACTTGCTGAACTGCTGCCTTGGAATGTGTGCCAAGCTGCTGTCTCCTTCTCCTCACTGCCCAGAAATCTCCCTTGCTCTCTTTCTCTCCTTCTCCCAATCTGCTCATGAAAGAATGAGTGACCTTTTCCTCCTTTTCCTCCTTTAACCTAACCCTAAGTGACTTTTGGGGAATCCCTAAATCCAATGGCTGAGATAGATTGAGATCTAGGGCCGAGATTAAATGCTCATTTAAATCTCACTTTCTATTTTTTAATTCACCCCACTTTAATAAAGACCCACTTAGTCTTTTATTTCTAAAGTCACTTTTTCATTTCTAATTTTATATTGACTTTATTTAAAGTCACTTTAACTTTAGTAACTTTATCACTTAAAGTCACTTTAAAATTAGATTTGACTTTATAACTTTATAAAGTCACTTTAGTAACTTTATCACTTAAGTCACTTTTAAATTAGATTTAACTTTATAAAAATTTATAAAGTTACTTTAGGAGAAAAATTAAATTTTTTTGGACACTTTTCCCTAGGCCAAAGATCAAAGCCTTAGGGAACCACCTGTCCTCCGGTACCAAATTTCAACACTCCCTCTTACCGAGGAAGGTGTTCCTCACCACACCCATCTTGTCTCTGAAGTAGACATGTTTGCCCCGTGGTAAGGCTTTGGTAAGAATATCTGCAACCTACTCATCAGTGGGAATATACTCAAGCTTCACAGCTCCTTTCTGAACATAGTCTCTGATGAAATGATATTTGATCCCGATATGCTTTGACCTGTCATGAAATACTAGATTCTCCGTGAGTTTAATGCAAATCTGATTATCACAGTAAATCACTGAAGGTCTCAACGGCTGACCAAATAAGCCAAACAAAATCTTGCGAAGCCAGATGGCCTCACAACTAGCTAGACTGGCTGCCATATACTCTGCTTCCGCTGAACTCAATGCTACTGACTGCTGCTTTCGGCTGAACCATGACACAACCGCCGAACCCAACCCAAAACAGCACCCTGAAGTGCTCTTCCTATCAGAAGCACAACCTGCCCAATCAGAATCAGTGTAACCTGCCAATCTCACTCCATCCCCCTGCCTGTAGTCCAGACCATAATCCACTGTCCCCTGCAAGTATCGCAAAATGTGTTTTGCAGCCACCCAGTGAACCTTCCTAGGCTCACACATAAACAGACTCATCGTGTTGACTGCAAAACAAATATCTGGTCTAGTGTTGACCAAATACATCAAGGAACCAATCAACTGTCTGTACAATGTGGGATCCACCAACTCGAAATCCGAAGCATGAAGCTTCTTCCAGTTGGTGATCATCGGTGTCGACATGGGTTTACAATCCTCCATGTGGAATCTGCTAAGGATGTCCACAATATACTTCCCCTGCCCCAGGAAGAAATGCCCCTCCTCCTGCCACACCTCCAAACCCAAAAAGTAATGCATCAAGCCGATGTCCTTCATCTCAAACTCCGTCGCAAGATCTCTCTTGCAGTGCTCTATGAGTCTCTCTGCACCTGTAATGACTAAGTCATCCACATACAGCACCAGAATGAGAGGCTCCTCACCTATCACAATATAGTAAAGGTTCTGATCTGCCTCACTCTTTGTGAAACCCATCTTCTGCAAGTAAGTATCTATCCTGGAGTACCAAGCTCTGGGAGCTTGCTTCAGGCCATAAAGGGCCTTCTTCAGTCTGCACACATGGGACTCCTTCCCATGCACCTCAAAGCCCTGTGGCTGCTCAATGTACACCTCCTCCCGTATGAAGCCATTGAGAAATGCGGTCTTCACATCCATCTGGTGGATCTTCCAACCCATCTCTGCTGCTATCGATATAATGGAGCGGATCGAAGTATATCGAGCCACGGGAGCGAAGGTCTCCTCATAATCAACTCCCTCTACCTGGGAGAACCCTCTAGCCACAAACCTCACTTTGAATATCTCAATGCTGCCATCTGCAGCATGCTTTACCTTGTAAAGCCATCCGGAAGTAACCACGGATTTGCCCTCAGGCCTCGGCACCACCTCCCAAACATCATTCTTCATGATAGAAGAATACTCCTCCTGCATGGCCTCTCTCCAGACCTACTGGCTAGCTGCCTCCTCATAGCTAGAAGGCTCAGAGTCAAGGATGCCGGTAGCCATTGCCATATAGCTACAAAACCTCTCAGGTGGTCTGCTCTCTCACCGCCTTAGGCTCCGCACGATGTGGCATCTCTCAAGGTGTCCCGATGAAGCCACTGGCTTCCTCTTCCATGATGCACTCTCCCGCCGTGAGAATAAAACTCCTCCTCCTCAACATCACAGGAGCCTGAACTCCTGACTGTCTGTCTGCTGTCCTCCTGCCTGCACCTGAACCTGTAGATGCTGAGGTACCGTGTGAACTGTCCATCGGTGGACTCCCCAGTGAACTGCTCTGTGGACTGCTCTGCGTGCTGCCCATAGCACCACCCCTCTGACTCTGCGAGCCACTCCCCACTGACGGACCTGACATCGTCATAGATGTACCTCCGGATCCTCCTGATCCCTGCCCACTGGATCCCTGCGACTGACTCAACTGCTGCTGAGGGTCTGGCTGATCGAGATACTCTAACTCCCGTGACCTCCTAAAGGCCCTGTCCTCCTCGAACTTCACATCCCGCCTGACAACAACTTTCCTCTGTGCAGGAATGTAAATCCGAAAGGCCTTTGAGGTCTCACTGTAGCCCACAAAGATACCCTTCTCTGTGGTGGGCTCTAGTTTGGTCCTCTTCTCCTTGGGTATGTAGGGGTATGTGATATACCCAAAGATACGAAGATGACCAATATCGGGCTTCTTCCCAGAAAAATCCTCCTCCGGAGTCATGTGCCCCAAGGCATGATGCGGATACGATGCAAGTAAACGGCGTGTTGCGGAGCCTGCGCACAAAATGGCAACCCACGATCATGTAACATGGCTTTGTGACCCCTCAGATGGATCTGTTCTTCCTCATAGCAACCCCTGGCCAGGGTTGTAAGAGAACGATGGCCTCCCTCTGTCACCTCACTTTATTAATATAGTGAAACAAACTCTCCAAGGGTGTACTCTCCTCCATTTCCATCAAAGCCTCGGGGACTTGATCTTCCGGCTTGAATGCATTGTCTCTAGAGCTCTGAACTCCTAAAACCGCTTGAAGACCTCACTCTTGGTCTTCAAGAAATAAATCCACCTCCTCCTGGAGTGATCATCAATGAATAAAACATAGTACTCATATCCACTCAAGGAAACATGAGACATCCAACCGCTCACATCGAAATGAATCAGATCAAGTATCCCAGTTACTCTGTTGTCACTGCTGGGAAAAGAGGATTTGGCAAACTTGCCCATCGCACATCCTCTGCAAGTATCAAAGTGATCAGTACTGAAATCTGGCACACCTGTAGTGATCTCCCGTAAAGTCCTCAAGGCTCCATGATACATGTGCCCCATCCTGCGGTGCCAAATCTCACACTGCTCAGAACTGCTAGCTCTGCTGTCGGTACTGCTGCTCAATGCCAAAAGGGACTGAAATGCAAACCTTTACCTTTGTATCGTGCATTACACATCCTCCCTAGCTAAATCGGTGGAGGTGCTGGGATACATCAACCCTGTCCTCCCTGAATAGTATCTCATATCCTCGTCCTCCAAAGCTGAGACAGATATGAGGTTCTTCCTCATCCTTGGCACATAAAGAACATCTGACACCTTCAAGGGAGGTTTGGACTCCCTCTGAAATGTCAATGTTCCCACACCGACTGCTCTAACAACTCTGTCATCACCGAGTACTACCTCTACATCGGTGCCACTCTCTGAAAGCTCTAAGAAGTACTCACGGACTCCTGTCAAATGGGATGACCTTGTCCACCTTGAGATAAGAAGGTGCTAAAGCCTGTCGAGAGAAATGCATGTTCCCTCGGAGACCTCTGCATGTGAGTGTCTTTGCACTAGAGAGGTCACATAATGAACCCCAAGCCATCAGGTCAGCGATGCAAAGTCCTCAACCTCTGCTGAAGCTGCCATGCTCTGGTTCTTCCACTTCTTCTTCTTCTTCTCCGGACACACAACTGCATAGTGTCCCATCTTCTGACAATTCCAACACTTCACTTTGGAATAGTCCTTCTGTGTGTTATCCTGTTTACCTTTACCTTTGCCTTTGCCCCCACCATTGCTTGTGGAAACCTGCTTCTTCCCTTTGCCTTTCTTGCGTCCTGCCAACAGTGCTACATCCTCATCCTGCTCAACTGGCTTGGCTGCCCCAAGCTGACCTTTCCTGATCTCTGTCTGAATACAATCATCCCAAAACCTCTCCCATGTGGGAAGGGTCTCACGTGCACAAACCCCATCAGCAAAGTTCATCCATGAACTGGGGAGGCCATTCACTGCAATCCGCACCAACTCAGTGGGAGGAATGGCCTCTCCAATCGCTGCCAACTGATCTCTCACATTAGTAATCTTTGTGAGATATCCAGCTGCACTATCAGTCTTAGCCATCTTAATGTTCTTCAGCTTCTCCTTCAGGACCATTTTCCGGTTCTCATTGGTACTCTGGTAGAGATTGGTCAATGCTGGCCACATCTCATGGGCATTTCTCTTTCCTCTCACATGAGGAATGCAATGGTCCTTGATTCTGTCTAGAATCAGTCTCTTACCCTTGTTGTTCTTTCTGTTATATGCTGCCAACTGAACAGGATCAGTAGGCACATTAACAGGCTGCTGTGTGGTATGCACCATAATATCCCAGACTTCCGCCTCCTCAAAGATACTCTGCATTCTCTCCTTCCAAACACTGTAATTTGTATGCCCATCCAGCCTATCCTCCACCCTCAATCCCAAAGACATCCTGCTGTCCTAAAACTGAAAAATAACACTGCTGTAGTAAAGGTAAAAATCTGTTGTTTGTGAAAAATCAGCGTGCTGGAATTTTCTGAGTGAAAAATCAGCAGGCTATAATTTTCCCCTTGCTGTCCCAAACTGCTCCTTCAGCACTCAAGCTCCGATACCATGTAGAAAATTCTGTTTCCCACCCCGGTTTTCAGTTTTCACCTTATTACTCCAAAATAATTAAATGCCCTTTCCCATATCCATACATTTAATAAATTGGAAAATAAATTTGCTGAAAACACAAATTCTGGAAATTTTTTCAGAACGCTGAAAATGCAGAAATAAAATAACAGCAGTAACAAACAGTCATTCAACACATCATAACTCAGTAATTTTTGGTCACGGTGACCCTGGAAAAACCCCCTACAACTCTTGGGGAAAACCAGTTCGAAAGCTCCTTCTTATTTCTGGAAAAATGCTTTTTACAGTGATAGAAATATTCAGCAAAATAAATAATCAGCAAACAGACTTTTACAACTTATCTCTTTATCCGTGCTTAACCACCGCCTCGGAAGCATCTATGTGTGAGAACGTGGCAAATGTTATGCAGTTTCTCGATTTAACGTGCAAAATCACAATAAATGCGGTACATCTGACTCTTTTTAAATCTATTTTAAACGACAATAAAATCTTCTTTATCTGATTCTCAAATTCGTTATAAAAATACGTAAAACTCATGGAGTCTGACCACTAGCCTCGTTTACAGTACAGAAAATAAATATCACAGCACTTTAGGCGGCATAACATATGACCACGATGTCAAACAACAATCGGCCTCACCTAAGCCAGGTGCAAAATCATTTCTTTGTTTGCTAAATCTGCTGCACTTGTCTATAAATGTTGTACGGATTTCTCGATTTGCGTGCCCAAAAATCTGCAATAAATGCAGCTGTACGGCCACTTTGAAATCTGTGCCAAAACAGCAATAAATGCTGCTGTACGGACCTCGAAATTCGTGCCAAAAATGCAGCAAAACTCTACTGTACGGTACAGCCACTAGCTGCCTCGATTTCTGTGCCAAATACTATTGTACGGCTGCTGTACGGCCTGCTGTACGGCCCTGATGTACGGCCTTGCTGTACGGCCTCCCTGCCTAGGAAACCGTGCAAAAATCAGCCTGCTGTTTGCTAAATCTGCTGCACTTGTCTGCTGAAATGTCTTGCTGAAATGTTGCCTTGGAATACGTGCCAAGCTGCTGCCTCCTTCTCCTCACTGCCCAGAAATCTCCCTTGCTCTCTTGCTCTCCTTCTCCCAATCTGCTCATGAAAGAATGAATGACCTTTTCCTCCTTTTCCTCCTTTAACCTAAACCTAAGTGACTTTTGGGGAATCCCTAAATCCAATGGCTGAAATAGATTGAGATCTAGGGCTGAGATTAAATGCTCATTTAAATCTCACTTTCTATTTTTTAATTCACCCCACTTTAATAAAGACCCACTTAGTCCTTTATTTCCAAAGTCACTTTTTCCTTTCTAATTTTATATTGACTTTATTAAAGTCACTTTAAAATTAGACTTGACTTTATAACTTTATAAAGTCACTTTAGTAACTTTATCACTTAAGTCACTTTTAAATTAGATTTAACTTTATAAAAAATTATAAAGTTACTTTAGGAGAAAAATTAAATTCTTTTGGACACTTTTCCCTATGCCAAAGATCAAAGCCTTAGGGAACCACCTGTCCTCCGGTACCAAATTTCAACAAAATGCTAATCACATAGCCTCATACATGATATAATCTAATGAAATGCCACAATCCCATTGATCCTAAATTTCTGAAAACTATTAAGTCTATTGAATTTTGAATAGGATATGAAATTCTATTTTCTCCATATGAAGTCTGATGAAAATGAAAAATAAAGGAGAATGTCACTTTTACTTTAAATCCCTGGTAGGACATGGCTACCCTCCCCTCCAAATCTCCTAATGAGAATTATCTTCTCTCCAAACTTTTGGCACCAGCATCACTCTGCACTGTATAGTCCACTGCACAGTCTCTTCCAACTATGCGCAATCCAAAAAGGGCTACGCAATACCTGGTAGCTACTGATGGATATTTCCCTCACAAAATGTAGAACTCCTCTCCTGAGCAGGCACTTGAAGTCCCCCGAGGCAGAGGTTGAGATCTCTTCTTGAAGATCTCGTGTGCTAAACAACACTGCAGACTTGGATCTCCAGCTCAAGTGTGCTCAATAAAATTGACAAGAAGAAATTAGCTGAATGAATGAGTAATGAGGCCTTCCTTCTTCCTTTTGTCCATTTAGTCTCAGCACATTCTTTGGGCCCCACCTTGGCCTACGCTACCTCTCCTTAAGCCACTCACGTGTTGCCTTACTCCAACCACTTACACACTGCCTTCTTCGTGCCCCCTCCACACTGCCACCTAAGGACAAATCGACCCCACCACTACAGCTGCAATTTTTCCTTAGTAACTTTAGGAAGTGGCTTTATTTTGGCCAAATCTTATTTGTGAGTCCCCTGCCCACTTTATTTTTGTCCAATATTAGGAAAGGAAAAAATTAATTAAAATTAATATCCCAATTAGCTGAATTGCTAATTTGGAATATTACAGTCTGGTCCCAATAATAAATTACCTCATCCATCACCCAGTATCGGTCATCCGCGACCTACCCATCCAACACCTCACATGCAAACTTGTCCTTCGAATACTCCACCAACAACTGCGCCTTCCAATCTGCATCTATTCTCATCAGGGAGAGGGACGTTGGCCTCCATGACAAGGCATCGGCCACCACATTATTCTTCCCTTTGACATACTCAATGTCAAAGTCGTAGAACTGGATCTTACTGACCCGCTTTTGTTGTCTCTCCTGCAACTGCTTCTGCTTTAGGAAATACCAGAGGCTATTATGATCGGTCTTAACCTTGAACTAAGGACACACTTATTTTTGGACTAGACGTCCCCAAAAAAACCCAATGCAGGAAAACCGGTGCAGCAGATCTGAGGGTTTTTATTATTAAGCAGCAGTTTTCTGAGTACAATCTATGGATGTCGTGTTGGCTATCCACTACAGAAAATCCATGGCAAACGAATACAATCGCGAGTTTTACCTCACACTGCTAGTCCCAGCTGATCCGGATCCAAACTGGCGAAAACCCAGCTCCCTCTGCGTTGCCTCTGCGCAGTAGATGCATAGGATGTAAAAAATTATGAATCTAAACCACATATACTACTACAGTAAATCTGATTTACTTCTCCCTTCTTGTTTTCTTTAGTTTACAAATTATTTTCGGAATAGTTCAGGAAAATATTGAAGTAATTACACTGCAACCTACACAATTATACAAATGAAGTGCTGAAAAATAAGTAAATCACACCGACAAAGGACACAGATTTTTCAGACAAATGTCCCCAAAAAAACCCAATATGGGAAAACTAGTGCAGCAATTCTGAGGGTTTTATTATTAAGCAGCAGTATTCTGAGTACATCTAGGGTGCCAAAAACCGGCTCACCCAACAGAGAAAACCTCGGCGGACAAAGATAAATTATGAGTTTTACCTCACTCTGCAAGTCCCAGCTGATCCGGATCAGACACTAGTGAAACCCCAGCTGCCTCTGCACAATCTCTATGCTACCACTACGTAAGCCTACGTGGGCCTGGCTGATGGACTGCGTCACCCTTCCTCTGCGCTAATCAACACCTTCAGAACTCGAGTTTCAGCCCTGTCGCCCTAGAAACCCCGATCTCTTGTTGATTCTCGATTGTCCCTCTGTGGTTTTGCGTTGCCCCTGTGTGAGCCCTGCATGGGCTTGCGACAACCTCTCTGGGTTCTGCGTCACCTCTCTTGGTGGTTGTGCTGCATCCTCTGCATCTCTGTTGCCCTTTCTTTGCTCTTACTCTTGGTCCTCCGACAAATTACTGCATCTGCCCCTCACTGCTTCTCTGAATCACTCAAATCTGATCTTTGTCTGAGCACTGCTCTGTCAAAAGAATTAGATCTCTTACATCCACTGTGTGTGTTCTCCAACTGACCCCAAGCCTTCCTTTAATAATTTTCCAGTTGACGAACCAACGATCGTGATCTAATCTCTAATCGACGGTTAAGATTAGAAAAGACTTGATCCTCGTCACTTAGACCATTCTCACCCACATGTTTAAATTAATTCACTTCAATTATTTAACTTCTCTAAGTTAGACTTAGGGTCTCCATTAAAATAATTAATTCTTTGAATAACTTAACCTTCGGGCGGAATTTCTCCAAACAATTTCTCGGTCTTGGAGATCTCATGTGTTCTAGCCCCTCCACATAGTTTCAAAGCTAGAGCACAAACGATGCTACCCAAAAATCAACACTCCCTCTTAGCGAGGAATGTGCTCTAGCAACACTTCAATCTGAAGCATCACCGTGATCCACGGCATCAGTCCTTTGCACTGTTGATTCTCGATTTCTGCTCCTCATCCACTGCGCTGCTACTTTACATACTACTGCCCATGTCACTGCCACTGACACTGCCTCATTTGTACTGCAGCTCCCTCTCAAATGTTGCATCATGCTTCCCATAGCACTGCCACTCCCTCTCAAATGTTGCATCATGCTGCCCATAGCACTGCCACTGCTAACTGTTGCACTGCAACTCAGTTGTTGAGAAGTAAGCAACTGAAACATCTCAAAGACATGACATACCAGTCAGTCTGAGTTCCCCTCAATACTGAAGCACCCTCTGCTGCTAATCTGCGCTGAACCTCTAGAGCTTTGCACTGATGCTGCTCTGCACTGCGTGAGCACTGCCTCTGCGTTGTTGAAATCTCATCAACCTCTGCATTGCTACCACGCTGATACTGCCTCTGCTCTGTGCTGCTCAAGACTTTAGCGTCCTAGCTCTGCCAACGCTGCTCCATTATCCTCTGCACCAATTGACTCTAGTCATCCTGTTACTGTCATTAAGGGCTCTCGTAGCTCGTATGTGATCCAAGAGTTTGAGACACCTCAAGGATGCTGCCCCTCCATTGCAGTTGGAAAGAACTATAGATCAATCTCGCCCCACCTCTTCTCTCGAGGCACATGAGCACTCATGGCCACATCTTCATCATCCCCATCATCATCCTTAACTGCAACAGCCTTTGAATCAGAATCTTCCTTGCCCTTCTTTTTCATGTGGCAAGTTGTGGAAAAATGTCCTAGTTCACCACACCTGAAGCATCTGACCTTTGAAAGGTCTTTCTTCTTCTTCCTCTGCTGCCCATGTTGTCCCTTAGATGCGAGAGCTGCATCTTCCTACTCCTCCTCCTTGATCTTGATCCCTCCATTGCCCATGCTCGCCTTGGTCATCCTCCTAATCTCTTCTTGTCGAAGAGCTACCCACATGTTTTCCCAACTCAGAAGTGATGCTCTGCCCAAAATACCTTGGACAAAGTTCTCCCAGTCATCGATCACTGCATTCAGAGCAATCCTCACCATAAGACCTTCATCAGGTGTGGCCCCCACGACAACCAGTTGATCACGGATTGCCTTCAATCTATTGAGGAAGGGGTCGATCTCTTCTCCCTTCAGCATCTGAAATAACCGAAGTTGATTCTCCAAAAGCACTTGCCCCTGGACAGAAATCCCTTGATACAATGTGGTCAAAGACGTCCACATCTCATGTGCGGGATTCTTCTCAGCAATGTGTCGGACAACATGATCCTTGACCCCGTCCAAGATCAAGCGCTTAGCCTTCGCTTGAGGTTCCTCATACTTCTTCAACGGATCAGCGTTAACAGGAACAACAACTGCACTCTTGGCGAGATGCTTGATTCGATGCTCACCTAGAACTGATAGCATTCTGGCCTTCCAGTATAACAACAAAACTAGTAGCTTTGTTGACTTTAATAGCAAAAATACACAATAGGTATTTTAATAATAGTATTTTATTAATAAATGTATATGATAAGATGAGTGAATGATACAATGAGGCCCTGCTTATATACTACGCAGATGGCCTTTCACGAATGGGCATGTCTTTTAGACATGCCCTTTCACTAATTTAATCACTATTTTACATAATCCCTATTTAACTATTAATAACTATATTAATTAACTATGTTATGAATTATATTCATAACATTTCCTTCTTCTCGAAAAGCTTTGTCCTCAGCTTAATTTTTCGACAATTTCTTCACTTCGGATTATTTGCTAGACATGTCATTCATCACTGGTACCTTAGCTTGTATAATTCTCCAGTAATGCTTTTTTGAAACTGGGTTCTCTAATTAATTTTTTTTTTAATATATATATATATATATATATATAATAAATTTTTTTTTTTTAAACATACAACTATATTATATATATAGTTTGTATTTAATGTTATCAAATTAACCGGTTCATAAGTGTGGTGACCCGATTTTAAAAAAAAGACATGTCGTATTAGGTACTCGGTCCATTAAATTTGACGCCCACAATATATCTAACTATCCCACTTATAGTCAATCGAACCATACATAAAATCGACTTTATTCAAATTCAGAGGTAACGCCTTTTTCTGGTAATCCGATAAACTAGTCGGGTTCCAGCAACCGATAGATAGGTTTAGGGCTCTGCATGGAATTCGCTGCGAGCAACTGAAATCTCTATTCTGCATTTTCTTCACTGCTGCGCGGAATTCGTTGTTAACAGCAAACGGAAGGTCACCAGGGAAAATCTCGTAGAGAAATATACCGCATGACCAATATTTATTTCTGTGTAATATCTTTAAATATTTGCACCGAACCCTCAACCCCTCGTCTATTAGTATACCAGAAAATGTATCTCCGAAATCTGTATCCAACTCTATAACATCCGCATTCAGGTCTTTAAATCTTGGACAATCGTCCGAATGGGTCTTCAAAGCGATTGTCGGGTTTGTAAAAATGCAGTTCATTGATGCAGTTTTACGCACAGGTGGTTTATGAACCTTACGCACAGGTGGTTCATGATTACAATGCAATTTTATTCCACGATTTTCAGTGGAAATTACTTCATGACAGATTGTGCATGATAACCCGTCACTGTCATCATGACCTGCACCCGCGAGCTCCTCAGATATATCAACCTTTTCACAAGAGTGTAAAGCTGCGATAGTGGCAAACACTGGATAGTTGCCACAGTGGGTAACATATTTCTCTCTCAACTCGGGATGAACATCATAACTTTCCAAAACAAGTTTCACAGAATTAGGGCTATCGCTGTTCTCCTCCAATAATTGCAGGATGCGTTCACATTTTGTGGTTGCAAGGGCATATCGTTCTTCAATGTATTCATCTAGCTGACCTCTGATGACATCAGAAGTAATAGCTCTATTAACTAACTCATGCCCTTGTTTGTTCAATGCATCAAGTGTATCTTCATTGATTTCATTGCTAGCATTAATTATCATCTTCCCAAACTCAGGAACTCCGAATTCCTTTTCGATTGCATGAAAGGATTTCTGTGCCTCTATAGATAAATATGCAAGGTCATCGGAATCCAATCTGATGCCCTGAGCTTTATAGCCTAATTCATTCAGTGCCAAAGCAACTGCACAAAAATTGGGAAGCCCACTTCTCATGACATCGTAAGTGTCCACGAGAGCCTGAAATTTTGTTGGAAAAGCTAAAGCATATGATATAAACGCTGCATCTCACTCTGGCTGGTGTTAGAGAAAATTCCTCTAAGAGAATCTGCTCCCTGTAAATTGCTTAGCCAGTGTTGCGCTAAACACACAAAATCTTCACAAACACCTGTATCATCATTTCTAGTAAGTGTCCTGTTTGTGATCTCATCAGTTCCCATGAATGAGCTGACAAAGGCATGAGAGTGCGTCCCTCGAAGGGGTATTCCAAATCACCGCCCAGCATCAACATTGCTGGTTGCATCAAATCCACTTAGGTAACAATATTTTGATGCACAGATCGCTCCATTGGGCCCTTGAGCACGACGGAGTCCAAATTCAAGCAAAAGTTTAGAATTCCCAGCAACACGCCTATGTCTTGCAGCATTTGTAGTAACCAATGACGCATAATTGATCAAATTCATAATTGGTGTTTCCAGAAGCTGTACAACTGCAACAGAGCCCTCGACTTTCATGAGGGGTATCTTAGGAAAAACAATGGAACCTTCTGGTATTGCATATATCTCAATGTCTAAACAATTGAGCTCTCTCAGATAACTGAAGAATTCGTCCTCACATGTGGGCAAGACTGTGCGTAAAAAATCAATGTCCTCTCGTTTAAACTTGAAATTTGCAGCAAGACGTATACACTCTTCTAACCCAGAGAAGACAGTGTACTCCCCACCAAAGGGATTCTTTCGAAAAAATAAGTCAAATGCTGCCTTCTCCAAATTATCTTTATCTAAATCTAAATCAGCTTCATCTTTTTCTGTTTCTTCAACAGTTTCATCCTCGGCATAAGAATAGACATCTACAGATTTTAAATATGTCGTGTTGGTACCAAGCTTTACTGCTTCATCTTCTCCACCATCTTGATTGGTATATTTTTCATATTCATTATTCTGACCAACATTTTTTTTTTCAACCTCTTCATCCTTATCAAGGATTTCTTCATAAATTTTCTTAAGACGGGTTGTAATATTTGCACATGAATTTTCTAATCGCTGAAATACTTCTTGAATTTTATTAATTTTCTCATTTTCTTCACGATCTTCCCGTAACGGCACATTGTATGGTAAACAATGTTCATAGGTTCGTACACTACGTTCATAGGCTTGTAAAACTATTGTGTGACATGGCTTTGATGGCTTGATATGGCTCCGATACCACTATAACAACAAAACTAGTAGCTTTGTTGACTTTAATAGCAAAAATACACGAGGTATTTTAATAATAATATTTTATCAATAAATGTATATGATAATATGAGTGAATGATACAATGAGGCCTTGCTTATATACTACGCAGATGGCCTTTCATGAATTGGCATGTCTTTTAGACATGCCCTTTCACTAATTTAATCACTATTTTACATAATCCCTATTTAACTATTAATAACTATATTAATTAACTCTGTTATGAATTATATTCATAACATCCAGATGACAAAGTTAGATGCTTCATCCAACATGTCCTGATACCTCATTCCATGTGTGGCCATCTCTGCTCAACTGAAAGATGTTGAACTCGTTCACTTCTCCCTCTTTTGTTTCTGCCCCAACAAAACTCGGATCTAAGTTTCTTGGCACTAGAAACCCTCTAAGGAACCACGCTCCCTCTCAAAAATGATTTCCATCCCGGAAATCCTCTGCCAACTGATGTTGAACCAGCCCTTTCCGATCACTCTTTGTTGTTGATCAGCATTGGATCTAGACTTCTTGGCGAGAAGTCTTTTGAGGAACTGGTTCCTTATACTTTGTCAGAGCCCCATTAGGAATTGTTCTACACCGACAGAAACAATGCCCCACCAGCAACTCTTGAAGAAAAACTGAACTACTCTTCCAGCCCTGGCAACCAGAAAGACAGAGGATAAAAATTTTGGAGCTAGCCCAGCAAGCACTTCACTGCCTCTGCGCAGCAACATCATCATTGTAGCTCGCTGACGTAGGCTCTACGTGAGCCCTTCTAGCGACTGCGTCACCCTTCCCTGCCTCTTTCTGGATCTAGGTTGTCACTCGGGACAACTGCCTTCCTGCAACAAATATTTTTCTCTTCATCTCTTCGTTGATGGCTTCAACTCTACCTGATCTGCAAACGCTTTGATACCATGTGAAAATTTCTGAATCTAAACCATAAATCCTACTGCAGTAAATCTTATTTACTTCTCCTACTTGTTTTCTTTAATTTACAAGTTATTTTCGAAATAATTCAGGAAAATATTAAAGTAAATACACTGCAGCCTACACAATTATACAGATCAAGTGCTAAAAAATAAGTAAAGCACCCAGACACAGGACACAGATTTTTAGGACAAATGTTCCCGGAAAAACCCAATGCGAGAAAAATGGTGCAGCAGTTTTGAGGGTTTTATTATTAAGCAGCAGTGTTCTGAGTACATCTAGGGTGCCAAAAACCGACTCACCCAAAAGAGAAAACCTCGACGAACAGAGATAAATTGTGAGTTTTACCTCACTCTGCAAGTCCTAGTTGATCTGGATCAGACACTGGGGAAACCCCAGTCGCCTCTTCACAGTCTCTACGCTGCCACTACATAAGCCTGCATGGGCCTAGCTAATGGACTGCGTCACCCTTCCTCTGCGCTGATAAGCCTCTCCAGAAATCGAGTTTCAGCCCTGCTGGCTTAGAAACCCCGATTTCTTGTTGATTCTGGACTCTCCGCCCGTCGCTCTATGCTACCCCTATGTGAGCCCTGCGTGGGCCTACGGCACCCTCTCTGGAGTCTGCGTCACCTCTCCTGGTGGCTGCGATGCCTCCCTCTGCGTCTCTGCTACCCTTGCTCTGCTATGTACTCTTGGTCCTTCGACCAATTACTGCATCTGCCCCTCACTACTCTTAATCACTTAGATCATATCTTCATCAGAAGAATTCGATCTCTTAGATCCTCTATGTGTCTCCTCCAACTGGCCCCAAGCCTTCCTTTAATACTTTTCCAGTTGACGAATCAACGGTCGTGATCTAATCTCTAATCGACGGCTAAAATTAGAAATAGACTTGATCCTCGTCACTTAGAACATTCTCACCCACAAGTTTAAATTAATTCACTTTAATTATTTAATTTCCCTAAGTTAGACTTAGGGTCTCCATTAAAATAATTAATTCTTTGAATAACTTAAGCTCCGGGTGGAATTTCTCCAAACGATTTCTAGCTCTTGGAGATCTCATGTGTTCTAGCCCCTACACAAAGTTTCGGAGCTAAAGCACATCGATGCTACCCAAATATCAACATAGGCTTGCGTGGGGATGGCTCAGGACTTTGTCACCTCCTCTCTGAATCGATCTGCCTCTCGGAAAATTGAGTTTCAGCCCTTGCAGCTCAAAATCCGCGATATACAGCAAAACTCAGACTGTACCTTGGAAACACTACGCAGTCCTTGGTTGAGCCCTGCATGGGCCTACATCACCCCTTCTAGGGCCTGCAGCACCTCTCTTAGTCGTTGCGTTGTTTCCTCTGTTGTCTATGTTGCCTCTCTGCTATGTACTCATGGTCCCAGAGAAGATCCCCCGACCAATAACTGCTTCTGCCCCTCACTGCATTAAATAACTTATATCTTATCTTTGTCCGAGCACTGCTCCGTCAGAAGAATTCAATCTCCAAATTCACTCTGTGTGTGTTCTCCAAGTGACACTCAAGCCTTCCTTTATACTTTTCCAGTTGAAGGACCGACGGCTGTGATCAAATCTTTACTCAACAGCTAAGATTAAAACAGACTTGATCCTCGTCACTTAGAAGCTTCTCACCCACATTTACATTAACTCACTTTAATTATTGTAATTTCCTAAGTTTTAACTTAGGCTCCATTAAAAATAATTAATTATTTGAATAAAATCCATTCCTGCCGGAATTTCTCCAAACGATTTATGGGTCTTGGAGATCTCATGTGTTCTAGCCCCTCCATAAAGTTTCGAAGCTAGAACACATCCGATGCTACCCAAAAATCAACACTCCCTCTCAGCGAGGAATGTGCTCTAGCAAGACTTCTTACCAGAAGCATCACCCTGATCCACGGCATCAGTCCTCTGCGCTACTACAATCTGTATTGTTGCCCATGACTCTGCCACTATCACTGCTGCATCTGTACTACACCTCCCTCTCAATATGCTGCATCATGTTGCCCATAGCACTGCCACCGCAAACTGCTGCACTGCAACTCAGCTGTTGAGATTTACGCAACTGAAAAACATCCCAAATCCTGACATACTAGTCAGTCTCGATGGACCTTGATGTTGAAGCTTCCTCTGTTGCTAATCTGCGCTAACCCTCTGATGCTATTGCATTGTAGTTGTATCTGCTTTGTGCCTCCTGCACTACTGCAACACTCCACTGCATTGCTTCAGACTTTGCGCTCTAGCTCGGCCACTATCGCTCCATAATCCCTCACACCAACTGACTCCCATCATTCTGCAATTGTCATTAAGGGCTCTCGTAGCCGTATGTGATCCAAGAGTTTGGGCACCTCAAGGATCCTACCACTCGTTTCTGTAACTCCAACTACAGCTCCATATGGCCCCACCTCTTAGGTGCATGAGCACTTATGGCGCATCCATCGTCATCAACATGAGTTGGACTGCCTTCGAGTCAAACTTCTCTTCTTTGCCCTTCTTCTTCAGAGAGAACTACATGGCAAAATGTACCATTTCTCCACATCTAAAGCATCTGATTTTCGAGATGTCATTTTTCTTCCATCTCTGCTGCCCTTTTTTCCCCTTTAATCCGAGAGCCGCATCCTCCTCTTCCTCCTTGACTTTGATCCCTTTGCTGCTCCTTCCCGCCTTGGTCCACCGTCTGATCTCTTCTTGTCGAAGAGTTGCCCACATCCACTCCCAGCTAGGCAAAGTAGCCCTGCCCAAAATTCTTTGGACAAAACTTTCCCAGTCTTCAGTGACTACATTCAAGGCAGTGCCGACCATAAATCCAACATCTGGTTTAGCCCCTACAAAAGCTAGTTGATCTCAGATCCCTTGCAATCTGAAAAGGAAGGGATCGATTTCTTCTCCCTTCTGCATCTGAAACAATCTCAGTTGATTCTCAAGCAACATCTTCTGCTGGACGGAAGATCCCTCGTACAATGCGATCAAGGCCACCCACATTTCCCTTGTTTTTTTCTTCCCAGCAAAATGTGGGATCACGTGATCCTTGACGTCGTCCATGATCATTTCCTTTGCTTTCGCTTGAGTCTCCTTGTACATCTTGAGATGATCAGCATCTACTAGAGCAACAATCGTGTTCAAGGCATGATCCTTGATGCGATGTTCATCTAAAACTGTCAAGATCCTGGCCTTCTAGATGACAAAGTGGGATGCTCCATCCAACCTGTCCTGATCCCTCAATCCACTTGCGACCATCTCTGCTCAACTAAATGTCGAACAAATTCCTTTCTCCTCTTTTGTTGCTGCCCTAGCAAAACTTGGAGTTGGATTTCTTTGGCGCTAGAAATCCTCTAATGAACAAGCTCCCTTTGAATCTCGATTTCCTTCACAGAAATCCTTCTGCCAACAAATCACGAAGCACTTCTCTTTGATCTCTCTTTGTTGCAATTCAACACTGGACATAAACTTCTTGGCAAGAAATCCTCTGAGGAACTAATTCCTCTACTTTTCTTTTATCCCACTAGACATTGTTTTGCACCAACAGAATCAGTATCCCATCAGCAACTCCATATAAAAATATGCACTGCACCTCCAGCGATGGCAACCAAAAAAATGAGACTCTGTAGAAATTTTAATGACCCACTCCAGTTTTCAGTTTCTCCTTATTTCTCCCATTAAGTTAAATGCCCATTCCCATAACCATACATTCAACAAGCTGGAAAAATAAATATTTTTTGAAAACACAAATTCTGGAAATTTCACAGTGCTAAAAATGCAGAAATAAAAACTCGGAAAATAAATCAGCCACGCAGAAATTTGACACATTGATTTTTGGTCAATATGACCCTAGAAAAACCCCCTGCAACTTTTGGGAAAAACCAGTTTGAAATCTCTCCTATATTTCTGATAAATAGCTTTTACAAAGAAATAGAAAAACACAGAAAATTCTGGCAACCAGTATTTTCACATATCTCGAAAATTGTGCACAAACTCCACCTCGATTTTCGTGCCAAACACAAACAAAAATTTACAGCAGAAAGTACAGCATTAAATGCTATATGAACAGCACCGAAAATAGTGTCGAAACAGCTGTACGGCCTCCTCAAAAACTGTGCCACTTGCTGCCTCGAAAAACGTGTTGTACAGCTGTTGTACGGACCTTGATTTGTGTGTTGAAGTACTATTGTACGGATTCCAGAAACATACATGTTTTTCTGTTGTACGGACCTCAATTTTGTGCCTCCTTAACTACTATATGGACCTCGAAATTTGTGTTGCATTAAATGTTGTTTTCCCTCGCAATTCGTGCCACTTGCCTTGAACTTCGTGCTGCTTCTTGCTGTTGTAATGAATAAATAATGTAGATAAATGATAATTAGTTAATTAGTAATTAGGCTGAAAGGTCACGTCTGATAAGACATGACCTTTCGTGAAGAGGCACCTGCGTAGGTATATAAGCAGGCCTCATTTGTAACATTCAATCAATTCATATTCATCATACTTTCTAATATAATATTTGTATCCTCATGGATATTCGGATATTTCAAGTCTTCTGGAATATTTAGTTTGAGAAGGAACTTTGTTCGCTTCATTTGGTATTAGAGCTGTTCGATCATCTGGCTACTCACTGCTGCACAGGGCCACGCTCTCTGATCCTGGTCTTTGACCATAAAATTCGCCAACATTGTTGCTGTTGTAGCGTTTCGCTACACCTTTGGAGTTTCTCCATTTGTTGATTTTTTCAGAGGCCCTTGGCCAGAACTAAAAAAATTGAACGAAAAAAAAGGAAAAAAAAAGTACACATACGAACATACAAAGACAAGTTTTAAAACAATAATATAAAAAAAAAAGAGATAAAAAAAAAAGCAGAAAGGTTATTAAAAAAAAAGCAGGAAGGTTATAAAAAAAAAGGATACGATTTGGAGAAACACAAAAGCCTCGGATAAATTAGTTCGGTCAAGAAAGATGTGCATAAGAGCACGAGTTCACAACTGAAAGAGGAATTCGTTTAGCAGGATTCATTTGAATTTTTTTTAGATCTCGGCTCTCACCAAGCATCCAATTTAAAGTGGTTTTGTATTTTTTATAAAAAATTATAACCAAAAAAAAAAAATTAAAATAAAATTTATTTAAAAAAATAAAAATACCGCAGCAGATAAAACGTCAGCCACTGCTGTCGTGACCCTTCGATCAGCCCGAGACCCCGACCGAATTCTGCGGAAGCTACTTGGCCGCAATATTCCGACCCACATAATTGTTTACAGTGAGGGAAAATTGGACTTCATTTAAACGCAGAAGGGCAAACACATTACAGGACGGGAAATTGGAGTTCAATTAAGCGCAGAAGGGCAAACACATTACAGGACGGTGACGTTTATTGTCGACTACCAACGCAGCTGTCTGCAAATTGCTGGCATCTTCTCGCTTTTAAAAATCAGACTCCGTCAATTCCACTGCCCTTCTTACTCGGACGTTGGTTTTCTGTTGTCTACATAGAAGCTGTCGTCCGGTTTTCTGGGCACGCTTCCACTCGAAGTTACCACTATCCGACTGTGCAAGAACCATCCATCGAGTCATTGACCAATCGTTTGCCTTCCCCTCAATCGCTGCTGGTCAAACACTACCGCCATCCACGCAACCACAGATAAAGCTATAGCCCTTTATCCATATATCTGCTACAACAATTAACCCACACTGCTCCACCGCCACCGTCGAGCTAACAAAAGATTGCAGCTCGTGTGATAACAATTACCGAATTCCTGTGATAACAATTAAATTGAAACCTTATTCATACGAATGCCACAAAGTTTACGTGTTAAGGTAGCCAATGTTTTGGAAGAGACACGACTGTCCAAAATTTTTAAAGATTAATTAAAATAAATGATCTGTGATTAGAATTAAAAGGTCGTTTTCTAAGAAAGTGAAGTAAAAAGTTGGTTTTTCAAGTGAAAGTTATTACCGGAAAAAAAAAAAAAAAAATACTAAGCACTAAAGTTATTAACATAGTTAATAACACGTAAGACACATAAGTGGAAAAGGGAAAAAGGCTAGTTCTTATTGTTTGAAATAATTAAAAAAGGGTTTTTTCAAAAGCAAGAAGTATATATATATATAGGAAAAGGAAGGTTATAAAACTAAAAAAATAAAAGGAAGGGATCTAAATCTAGTGAAAGGATTTGAAAGATTATTTTATATTTTAAAAAAAAAAGATTATAAAGAAGTACCAATTTATAAAAGGGAAGATTAATAATAATAAATAATAAATAAAAAGCTTTTAAAAGGAAATGAAGCTTTAGAAAAAAAAAACTATTAAAGTAAAAGTAGAAGAAAAAAAGGTATTTTGAAGTTATTAAAGATTTATAATCAAGGAAGTTTATAAGTTAAAAAGAGTGAATTTGAAGAATATTTATCTCAACAAGCAAAATGACATCTAATACAAAAATGAAGTCAGGACGATTTTTAGAATTAGAAACGCTACCTATCGACCCTAAAGCGCTGCTTAAAATTAAAGGAAGTATCGCAGGGAAAGATGTCACTATTGCTATATCACCCGCTGAAGAGAAAAATTATATAAACCCTAAAATTGCCAACCAGTTGGTGATTCCCGAGTCAAATATAATCGAAAAAATAGACATTTTTGACAAGAAAAAATACGACATAAAAAATCTACAACTAAACATTGGGGATTATACTTTTATCTCTCAATTTACCATGAAAACCTTACTTTTGGATAGTAGTGATATTGTGTTGGGTTCACCATGGATGGAAACCTTAGGTTCAGTTATTCTAAATACGAAAAAGAAATTTTTGACGTTCACCTACAAAAAGAAGAAGATAACGCTACAAGACGTTAACTTGAAGCCAAATTCCGTGACGCTTGAAGACGTACAAGAAATTTCGCAAGTAATTTCTCAAGAAGGTAAAAAGGTGATACAAAATATGAAAAAGGAAATCGACAAAATCACCACTAATAAGAATGAAGAAGTTGCTCGCCTCAAGGACCACAACGACAAATTACTAACGCAAATTAAGAAGTTGAAGAGAGACAAGAAGTCATTAGAAAACAAGGTGCAACAACTTGTCGAAAATAAAGCATCGAATGTAGAAATCCGAGTTGAAGAGAAGGAAACTGGTACTAATGCAGTAAATGTCATAACTCAAGAAGAAGACAAGCAAGTTGCAAAAGATGCAAACTTAGATGTTGTAGTTTCGGCGATGAACATTTCAAGCGAAAGTTATGTAACCAGCTCAATAACATCATCACCAAAAGAAAATCAAAACATCACCACACAACTAAGAATGGAAAGTCAAACCAAAAAAGTTCCCTATCGACATCCAAATCACGGGAGCAGACAACTCGATCAAGCTATGTCTTCAGAACAGAAACAAGTTGATATTCCGAAGAATACCAATATTAGTGCAATCAGCTCAAGTGATAATTCAACACAAGTTTCAAATCGCCGCGAGATTCCACAGAAAATTGATTTAGGATGGTCTGATCCGTTCTCAGTACGACAGTTTTGTTTGTCACTTAGAGGATCATATCAACTTGTATCAACAAGGATGACTGCCCTAAAACAAAAAGATGTTCGTAGCAAGAAAAGAAGTCGAGGCCTTTCATCGACAAGCTTTGAGAACAAAGCTTTTTGAGGGGAAGGCAATGTAATGAATAAATAATGTAGATAAATGATAATTAGTTAATTAGTAATTAGGCTGAAAGGTCACGTCTGATAAGACATGACCTTTCATGAAGAGGCACCTGCGTAGGTATATAAGCAGGCCTCATTTGTAACATTCAATCAATTCATATTCATCATACTTTCTAATATAATATTTGTATCCTCATGGATATTCGGATATTTCAAGTCTTCTGGAATATTTAGTTTGAGAAGGAACTTTGTTCGCTTCAGCTGTACGGATTTGCTAAAATCTTGTTGCCTCGATATGCATGCCAAGGTGTTGTTCTTCCTCCTTCTCTGCTCAAAAATATTATTTCCTCTCTTCATCTCCTTCTCTCAATTTGCTCATGAAAGACTGAATGATCTTTTCCCTTTTTTCCTCCTTTAACCTAACCCTAAGTTATTTTTGGGGAATCCCTAAATCCAATGGCTGAAATAGCTTTAGATCTAGGGCTGAGATTAAAAGTGCATTTAAATCTCTTTATATTTTTTAATTCACCCCACTTTAATAAAGACCCTCTTAGTCATTTATTTCCAAAGTCACTTTTCACTTTCTAATTTCACATTGACTTTATTAAAGTCACTTTAAAATTAGACTTAGTAACTTTATCACTTAAAGTCACTTTTAAATTAGATTTGACTCTATAAACTTATAAAGTCACTTTAGGAGAAAAAGTGAAATACATTTGGACACTTTTCCCTAGGCCAAAGATCAAAGCCTTAGGGAACCACCCATCCTTCGGTAACCAAATTTCAACACTCCCTCTTACCGAGGAAGGTGTTCCTCACCACACCCATCTTGTCTCTGAAGTAGACATGTTTGCCCCATGGTAAGACTTTGGTAAATATATCTGCTACCTGCTCATCTCTGGGAATATACTCAAGCTTCACAACTCCCTTCTAAACATAGTCTCTGATGAAATGATATCTGATGCTGATATGCTTTGACCTGTCATGAAACACTGGATTCTCTGTGAGTTTAATGCAACTCTGATTAACACACTAAATCACTGAAGGTCTCAACAGCTGACCAAATAAGCCAAACAACATCTTGCGACGCCATATGGCCTCACAACTAGCTAGATTGGCTGCCATGTACTCTGCTTCCGCTGAACTCAATGCTACCGACTGCTGCTTTCGACTGAACCACAACACAACTCCTGAACCCAAGCCAAAACAGCACCCTCAAGTGCTCTTCCTATTACAAGCACAACCTGCCGAATCAAAATCAGTGTAACCTGCCAATCTCACTCCATCTCCCTGCCTATAATCCAGACCATACTCCAATGTCCCCTGCAAGTACCGCAAAATGAGTTTTGTAGCAACCCAGTGCACTCCCCTAGGCTCACACATGAACTGGGTCATAGTGTTGACTGCAAAACATACATTTGGTCTAGTGTTGACCAAATACATCAAGGAACCAATCATTTGTCTATACAATGTGGAATCCACCAACTTGGAATCTGAAGCGTGAAGCTTCTTCCAGTTAGTGATAATAGGTGTCAACATGGGTCTACAATCCTATATGTGGAATATGCTAAGGATGCCCACAATGTACTTCCTGTAGAAATTTCTGAATCTTAATTCTTATGCAGAAATTATTTATGTTAATCCAGTTAAGCTTCTCCTACTTATACAAGTTATCAACTGAATAAATTCAAGTTAGCATCAAAGAAAAACACATAACAGATCTCTACCAATTCAGATCTACAATAAGCACATGCACACATAGACAAAGTGACAGTTATTTCTGGACAAACTGTCCCCGGAAAAACCCAATGTGGGAAAACTGGTCTCCTGCTGCTCGAGGGCTCTACTATTAAGAATATTTCTGAATACACAACTCCGGGTTCCAGATCTGGAAAACCCTACAGAGAAAACTCTAGATCTGCAGCACCTCGCTGATCTAAGACCAACAATAATGACTGATCCACACCCTCAAATGGCATTTAAAATCCAGATCTAGGCCTAGACACCCCAGATCTAGGTGTCAGCCTCTGAAGGCCTCCAAATGCTCAGCGCTGTCACTGGAAGGGGCTGTGTTACCCCGGACTGAGTGATGCAGTCACTGCGCTGCCCCTAAGGGTCTCTACGTAACCCCTAAAGGGTTTCCTAAAAATCACGCTATCCTTGTTGTTGTTGTTGCTTCCTTCCTCTGCGTTGTCTTTCCTGATCTCTTCTCTGCTTCTTGTGTATTCTAGACCCCGAGATTAGATCATCCCTTTGGTCAAAATTCCTCTCTTTGCAACTGAAACACTTGAGAATTCTTAGCAACCCCGCCCTAGAATCTCAGCTTAGCTTCAGTGCTATGTCTCTGTGTGTCTTACAAATGACCCCAAGCCTTTCCTTTATACTTTTCTCGTTGACAAATCAACGGCCAAGATTAAATCTTTAATCAATGTCTAAGATTAAAAGAAAGCTTGATTCATGTGACTTAAGCCAATTTCATCACATGTTTAATTAAATTCACTTTAATTATTTTATTTTCCTAAGTTTTAACTTAGGAAATACATTAAAATAATTAATTAATTTAATATCTCCTAAACCAGATGAAATTTCTCAAATCCATTTATGGGTCTTGTAGATCAGGTGAACTCTAGTCCTTCCTCAAAATTTGGGACCTAGAGCACAACTAATGCTACCCCAAATACACAAAATCTCAACACTCCCTCTTAGCATCAAGGGTGTGGTCTAGCAATACATCACACTTATGCATTACAAGATTTTGGGCACTGGTTCTGTGTTGCTAAAGCTTGGCCTCCTGCCACTCAACTCTGCACTACTATTGTCATTCTGTACTGCTGACCATGACTCTGCCACTGCCACTGTTGATCCGTTGCACTGCAACTTCAGTTGTTGAGAGAAACAATTGAATCTCCTGCCCAATATTTGACAAACAAGTCAGATGGGCTACATCCTTATCACTGAAGCTCCATAAGCTACAGATCTATGCTGGCATCTAAAGAACGATGCACAGCTACAACTCTACCTGTGTAATCAGACTCCCTCTGCACTACTGAAGTCACATCAGCCCCTTGTGCTCGAATCTATCAAGCTGCTGCCTTTTGCACTGTCCCTCTGAAGCCTTTTGCGTTGTTGCAGCTCTGCACTGCGTAAGCAACACTGCTTTGCATTGCTGCTGCTGCACTGCGCCGTCCCTTTGAAGTTCTATGCGCTGCTGCAGCTCTGCACTAAGTAAGCAGTACTGCACTACGTTGCTGAAGTCACATCGGCCTCTGCGCTACTACTACTTCTACGTTGTTGCTGCTATGCTCTGCGCTGCTCCTCTCAGCCTCCAGATCTGCCTCTACTTATGCCTAATCTGTGATCTATGCACCCACTACTCCACTTGTCCCGCTACTGTCTTAAGGCTGTCGTAGCTTGGTTGTGATCCAAGAGATGAGCTACTCAAGGATCCCGCCTTACTTCCATGTAGCTCCTCTACATGTCCATGTCACCCCACCTCCGTGGTTCATGAGCACTCATGGCTACATCATCTCCAGACCCATCATCTGCCACCGCTGCTTTGGAAGACGATGCTTCCTTGTCCTTCTTCTTTTCTGGACAATGGCTGGAAAAATATCCCATTTAGCCACACTGGAAGCACTTAATCTTAGAAAGATCCTTCCTCTTCTTCGGCTGCATCTTCCTCCTCTTCCTTCTTAACCTTACTCCACGTACGGTTGTGCTGCTTCTTCGTGAACCTTCGTAGTTCTTCTTGCCGCGGGATCGACCACAAGCTGTCCCAATCTGAGAGGTCTGCTCTGCCCAAGATACTTTGGACAAATATTTCCCACTCATCCATGACTACATTGAGGGCAGTCATGATTATCACTGCATCATCTACGGTTGCAGTCAGCTGATCCCTGATTGACTGCAATCTGAAGAAGAAATGCTCGATCTCTTCTCCCTTGGTCATCATGAATGACCTTATTTGGGCCTCCAACAGAATCTTTCTTTGAACTGATTTTCCCTCATATAGGGAAGTCAAGGCCTTCCACATCTCATTAGTTGTCCTCTTCTCAGCTACGTGTGGCATAATATGATCCTTGATACTGTCCATTATCAGCTGCTTGGCATGCCCAGCAGTGTTAGGTCCCTATATTACCAGTGTAGTCCCTTATTGTTATTAGTGTAACCCCTTTATTGTTATTATTGTACCCTTGTAACCCCCATTTTGTTATTATTGTGCCCTTAAATTATTATTGTTAGGTCGGCTAGGATTACATTGTGGCCCACTAGGATTACATTATGGCCCCATGGACTCCTATATATATAAAGGAGGTTTTGTGAATTGTATCATCCAAGAATTGTTCATTTATGTAATGTATTGGAGGTTTCCCCCTCGAAGTGGCTTATTTCTAAGGCGTTGATATCTCTTTTCTTCTATTTTTGGAGCTGGTTACACAACATTTGGTATCAGAGCCTTGGGATTCTAGGGTTTCGCTGCTCCAAACAGGTCATCGTGGCATTTTCGCTATAACTTTTTTCTACGAAGTTTCAGAAGCTGAAATTTTTAGGGTGCGAAGCTGAAATCCTAAGGAATATTGTCTAAAAATTTCAGAGCTTGGTTCGCAATATTTTCGGAGATATCATATGTGGAAGTTAGGTCTTTTTTCAAGCTCCTAAACAGGTCATCGTGGAATTTTCGCTATAAAATTTTTTCTACGAAGGTTCAGAATCTAAAATTCATATGGTGGGAAGCTGAAATCCTAAGGAAATTTGTCAAAAAATTTCAGAGCTTGGTTCACAATATTTTTGGAGATATGATCTGTGGAAGGTAGTGCTTTTTCAGGCTCCTGAATTGCATCTCAAAGAGGTGATCGTGGGAAAAGTTCAATAAATCTTTCCTAAACATCGGTTAGATGCGTCGCTGATCGCAAGTACACGGTGTTAGATGTTTTAATGCTATCAATTTCGAGCGAAATGACGAAACGATGGAATAATGATCGTACAATAAATTTCTCTTGAACGTTCCATAATATAAACATTGTGGGAAATTGGACATAACTTTGTCTTGGAGAATCAATCAGGTCAAACTGTGGCATTCGAAAAGAGAATTCATAGGGCTACTTGATCTTTTGAATTTTAGATATTGAAGAAGCGCAATCACGAGATAATCAAATTTCAATATCGAGCTCTCAAAAGCAGAAAAATGTGTATTTTTTGAATTGCATAAGTCTTGTTTGAAAAATCAATTTGAAATGATTCCAAGGGCATATTGTAGAATAGATATCGGTATTGGGTTCTAAAAAATACCCCCGTCAAAAATAATTCAACACCCATTAAGCCTTGAGCTCTACTATGACTCATGAAAGATGAAGAATTGCAACATGATCTATCAAAATTACAAGAGCAAATGCACCAAATTTCGCCCTCGCAAAGAGCAGCAAAAAATGAAATGGAAGTTTTGAAGAAAGGCATGGAAGAAAAGATGGATGGTGTGAAGAATAACATGGATGGTTTGAAGAAAGACATGGAATCTAGATAGATGACATGGAATACGGCATGGAATCTAAAATGGAAAACATGAAGAATGATCTAAAAGCAGACATGGAAGGTTTGACAAAGTTGATACAAGAAATGATTCCTAATGGAAAAAATATAGTAGAAGAAACTCTTGATGAGAACAAAATAGATGTTAATCTTGATTTCATAAACTCTAATGTTGGATGGAAGAACCACCATATTCCAAAGGTGGATATGAGGAAGTTTGATGGGAAGGATCCCGTAACATGGATACTACAGATGGAGCAATATTTTGATCTCAATAATGTGCAAAACACACAAAAGGTATGCATTGCAACTTTACATTTAGAACAAAATACATTTGTATGGTATCGATGGCTTTTCTCCCGTAAAAAAATTGTCACTTGGTCCATTTTTACGGGAGAAATGATAGCACATTATGAGGATACAAACAACACCTTCTTGACCAATTGATAAATCTCAAACAAAAGGGTTCAATGGTGGAGCACATTGAGGACTTCCAAAAATTGAATATAAGGGTAACTGATATTCCAGAGGAACACATGATTGATGTCTTCATAGGGACTTTAAAGGATAGCATCCAACATGAAGTTCGCGTTTGGGAACCTGATTCATTGGAAAAGGCATTCAGGTTGGCAAGAAAAATTGAATGTAAAATTATGGCAACAAGGAAGCCTACCACTCACATATATAAATATGGAAGTGTTGCTACTCCTAGACTTCCACAACCTACAAAGTTGACACCACAACAATTGGAAGAAAAAAGAGAAAAAGGGCTTTGCTATAGTTGTGATAGCAAATATACTAAAGGTCATAAGTGTGCTGAGAAGAAATTATTTTACATAGCTTGTGAAGAGGAAGAAGAAAATGAACAAGAAGAGGATATACACCAGGAACCAGCCCTAGAAGAGAAAGAAATGAATCCGACCATATCGTGTAATGCACTGGCAGGCATTACCACTCCTCAAACTCTCAAGCAAAGTAACAAAAATCGCGAGTTTTTCAAGCGGCCGATTTAATCGGCGATTTTTTGAACGATTTTTTGAAAAAATCGTTATCGCGATTAAATCGCGATTTTTTCGAAAAAATCACAAGTCGATCAATAAAAATCGTGGCAGCGTCGGACAGCGGCATTATAATGCGATTTTTGGTTTTTTGTTTGTCATTTTTAGTTGGACAGACTTGTTTATGAGAGCCAAGGAGGGAAGGAGGAGAGCCAAGGAGGGAGATACGTGATTTACAAGCCCAAGATTGGACAAAAGTGAAGAATTTCTTGCAATCCAAGCGAACAAAAATCGAATTTGGACCAAGTGTTTCCGACAAAACGTTTTTCCAGGTATGGGCATCAAATTTGACCCATTTTTTTTTTGTTTTTTTTCTTGTTCTTCCATGGGTTTCTATTACCCATGTATTTTTCATCATTTGTGATTGCATTTGGTTGTGTTTTTTTTTTTTTGTTTTTGTTTTATTGAGAGGAGAGGGTTTATTTTGATCAAAAATGCAAAAAATTGTTTGTTAAATTTTGTTTTTTATATTTCTTCTTGTGCTCTTAGTTTCTTCCCATTATTTTTGCTTGTGTTTCAACATGTATTTTTTCCCATTATTTTTGGATTGAGTTGAGGGTTTTTTTTGGTGAAAAAAATCAAAATGTTGTATGTAAAATTGTAATTTTTTTATTTTATTTTTTAACTGGCAATTTTTCTTGTGCCCTAGGTTCAAATTTCAACATTCAAACTTCAAACTTCAAAGTTTCCAACATGCCAAGGAAAATAGATCCTTTATGGGAATTTGGTGAACCTGATGGGGGTTTTGACCGATCAAACTTGTCTTGCAAATTATGTGGTCAACACATGACAGGGGGGATATACAAGTTGAAATACCACTTGGCACAAATTCCTGGGCATGAAGTAGGCCCTTGCAAAAACCCCAATCCAGAAATAATCAAAAGAGCCATGAACTCATTGGGAGAAATAGAAACCACTAAACTCAGCAAAGCAGCTCTGAAAAGTCAAATATCAGGGTTTGGAGTTGAGCGTGAGAGTGGTAGTGGCTCTTCAGCATCAGCCTCTTCTACAGGCAGCCCCGTAGCTGCTGCCTCATTTTTTGTTCCTAGAACCACTCCCAGGGCACAACCATCTATCTCCTCCTTTCTTAAAAGAAAGGAGAAGGAAGAAGCTGATAAGTTGTTGGGCAAACTATTTCTTTGGAGTGATATTCCTTTCAGTGTTGCCAGGACCAATCCATTTTATCAGTCTGCGATTGATGCTATCGCTGTTGTTGGCCCAGGATACAAAGCCCCTTCAGAGAATGACCTTAAAGGGCGCATTCTGCAAAATGAGAAAGCTGACTGCACCAAGAGATTGGAAGAGTTAAGGGCATCATGGGAAATCACAAGATGCACTGTGATGTCAGATGGTTGGACTGATCAAAGGGGTAGGACCCTTATTAACTTCTTGGTCAGTTGTCCCAAGGGGACAATGTTTATGAAATCTATTGATGCATCTGCACATGTCAAAGATGCAAGATTATTATGTGATTTATTAGATGTGTTCATTATGGAGGTTGGGCCCCAAAATGTTGTCCAAATCATAACGAACAACGCTACAAACTATGTTTTTGCTGGCAAGATGCTTATGGAGAGGTATCCGAGCATATTTTGGACACCTTGTGCTGCACATTGCCTTGATTTGATGTTGGAGGACATCGGAAAGCTTGATTTTGTCAAAGATATTGTAGAATCATCAAAGATAATCACAAAATTTATATATAACCATGGATCCGTGCTTCATTTGATGAGGACATTCACCAACAATAAGGAGTTGGTGCGGCCTGCTATTACACGATTTGCCACTACTTTCATCTCTCTTCAATCCCTCTTGAATTCTAAGTGGGAATTGAAGAGAATGTTTGTTTCAGATGAGTGGCGTGCTTTGACTATCAGCTGCAAATCAGAGGGACAGGCCATCTGCAGGTTGGTGTCATATTAGGAAAGTTTCTGGGCTGGAGTGGAAGAGGTGTGCAGCATTAGTGAACCTTTGGTAAAGGTTCTTAGATTGGTGGATGGAGAGAAGCCCGCAATGGGCTACTTGTATGAGGCCATGGATAGGGCCAAAGAAGCTGTTCGCAGCTATTATGATGATAAGGGTGATGATGCGTTTCAGAAACAACTTCTTTTATGGGAAGTGATTGATGATCGATGGAACAACACACTCCATCGTCCCATTCATGCTGCAGGGCTCTTCCTGCACCCCGCATTTGCTTATTCATGTGGTTTTCTATTTGATGCTGAAGTCATGGATGGCTTTTTCAGTTGTGTTCAGAAGATGGTGCCAACTCCATCAGAACGTTCAGAGATATCCAAAGAGATGGAGATATACAGAATGGCAGGTGGCACCTTGAGCTTCGACATGGCTGTCCAGGATAGGACTGTTAAAATGCCAGGTAAGATTTTCATTATTTTAAAAATTTTCTTATGTTCGTAACTTTATAAGTTTATCTTATTTGTTGTAACTTGTAACTTGTAGATGTATGGTGGAGGAGCTACGGTGGCAGATTACCAAAACTCCAAAAACTTGCCATTAGAATACTCAGCCAAACATGTAGCGCTTCAGGATGCGAGCGCAACTGGAGTGCATTTGAAAAAATACACTCCAAAAGGCGCAACAGGTAAAAAACTTAACATATCTCAACTGATTTTTTGAATTCATTAAATATTTTTTTTTAAATATTTAATTTATTAATTTATGACCCTTGTACACTCCAAAAGGCGCAACAGGTAAAAAACTTAACATATCTCAACTGATTTTTTGAATTCATTAAATATTTTTTTTTAAATATTTAATTTATTAATTTATGACCCTTGTACAGGTTGGAGGGTCAGCGGCTCAATGACATGGTTTAAGTCTACTACAATCTTAGATTGTGGGTGAGACAACTTGAGAGGACCCCTGATATGGAGGCCATCTCTTTAGATGCGATTGACACCACTGCTCAATGGAAGGTTGAGGCTGAGAGGCCTGTCATGGAGTCAGCCCCTGATTGGATAGAGCAGGAGGTAGTGGAGGGGGAGGACGAGGAGGAGCAGCAGCAGCAGGAGGAGGAGGAGGAGCAGGAGGAGGAGGTGACACCACCTACCACTACTACCGGTAGAGGATGTGGTCTGCCTCCTTTAGCTCCTACTGGTTCAGGTTCCCATTCTGGTGCTTCATTTTTGACTTCTAGAGCACAACAGAGCCCATTGCCAGTCCCGCCAGCTTCTTCATCTAGAGAGAAAGGCAAAGCTGTTGTATTTTCTCGCAAGAGGGGCAGAGGAAATCAATAGTATAGGACCATAGGTTTTATGGTGCATTGACATTCCTTTGTATATGACATTATGACTCATGATATGAGATACATTATTATATTTTTTGTTGATATTTTGAGGCCGAGTTGACTCTTGAGACTCAGGACTTAGTATTCAGGACATGATTCAGTTTTATGTGTGATGTAGCACTAGACATGATATTACACATCTTATATATTAGTTTTTTTTTCATATTTATGTGTCAATACATTTATTTTATGCTGTAGATGCTTTAGATATTAAAAAAATTGAAAAAAAATGAATATTTTTGTATGTGCCGATTTTTTCCCGATTTTTACGATTTTTTCCCGATTTTTTTCCGATTTTTTCCCCTCGGTGATTTTATCCCGATCGCGATTTTTGTTACTTTGCTCTCAAGATAGAAGGACATATCAAGAAGAAAAAGGTAATAGTGTTGATTGATTCAGGTAGCACCCATAATTTTATTCATTGTAAGGTAGCCAAGGAATTAAATTGTTTCCTATACCCAGCACCTGAATGTCAAGTGATGGTTGCAAATGGAGGAACTATAAATTGCTCTGGAAAATGCCATAATATCAAGCTAACCATGGGGGAATATGTATTGACTAGTCCAATGTTTTCCATTCCTATGGGAGGTGCTGATGTTGTACTAGGAGTACAATGGTTACAATATTTGGGGACGGTAGCTTTTAATTTTCAAGAACTTTTCTTGAAATTTTTTTCAGAAGGAAAGGAAGTCGAATTACGGGGTATTGAAGGGAAGCCAGGAAGGATAATAAGCTCTAATGTCATGACAAAGCTTCTAAAGAAAGAACAACGAGGTGTAATTGTACAATTATGCTCACTAGAAGTTCCAACATCAAAATCATCTATTTCTGCAGATCTCCAACAAGTCTTGGACAATCATTCCAAGGTGTTTGAAACTCTCAAAGGACTCCCACCTATTCGTGATCATGATCATGCTATTCATTTGATTCCAGGAAGTGTTCCTCCAAACATCAGGCCTTATAGATATTCTTACCTCCAAAAGAGCGAAATTGAACGTATGATTGCAGATATGTTAGAGGCGGGTATAATTCAACCTAGTCAAAGTTCTTTCTCTGCTCCTGTAGTATTGGTAAACAAGAAGGATGGATCATGGCGAATGTCTCCGGATTATAGGGAGCTCAATAAGCTCACCATTAAAGATAAATTTCCCATTCCTGTGATTGATGAATTATTGGATGAATTTCATGGAGCAATTTATTTTACCAAGTTGGATCTTCGTTCAGGATATCATCAAATTAGAATGAAGACTGAAGATATTCCAAAAACAAAATTTCGAACTCATGAGGGTCATTATGAATTTTTGGTCATGCCTTTTGGCCTTACCAATGCACCTTCTACATTTCAAGGGTTGATGAATTCCATTTTCACACCCTTCCTTAGAAAATTTGTGCTAGTATTTTTTGATGATATACTAATCTACAACAGGTCTTGGAAGGATCATGTTGAACATGTTGACAGGGTGCTCAAACTATTGCAGGAGAAACAATTATATGCAAAAATATCCAAATTTTTCTTTGGAGTACAAGAGGTGGAATATTTGGGTCATATTGTATCTTACGAGGGTCTTAAAGTAGACCCTAACAAAATTAAATCCATTAAGGAATGGAAAGTCCCCACAACCATAAAGTAGTTGCGAGGATTTCTCGGGTTAACAGGGTATTATCGCAAGTTTGTTAAGAATTATGGGAGAATAGCAGCACTTCTAACAACATTATTGAAGAAAGATGCATTTTCATGGACTCCTGAAGCAACTAAGGCCTTTGAACATCTTAAAGAGGCAATGTGCCTAGCACCGGTCTTAGCTACGCCAGACTTCACAAAAACCTTTATTGTGGAATGTGATGCCTCAGGAAATGGAATTGGTGTTGTTTTAATGCAGAAAGGAAGACCCATTGCTTTTGAAAGTCGTCCAATCAAAGGAAAGTATTTACAGAAACCTATTTATGAGAAGGAAATGTTAGCAATACTGCATGCACTAAAGAAATGGATAACTTACCTAATGGGAAGACACTTCAAGGTAAAAACTGATCATGATAGTCTTAAACACTTTTTGGAACAAAGACTATCTTCAGAAGAGCAGCAAAAATGGGTCACAAAGATGTTGGGTTGTGACTTTGAAATAATCTACAAAAAAGGAAAGCTTAATGTTGTTGCAGATGCACTCTCAAGAAAGAATGAAGAGGTGGAAGCATTGCTTTGTGCCATTTCTATTATCCAACCGTATTGGATAACCGAAGCAAGAGATGAATGGAAGAAGGACAAAGATGTATGGACACTCATTCAAAAGTTGCAGCAAGATCCTAGTACATCTGATACATTTAGTTGGAAAAATGATTCCTTATGGCACAAAGATCGCTTATATCTTTGTAAGAATTCCCAACTAAAACAAAAGATTCTTCTGGAATTGCACACTTCTCCTTTAGGAGGACACTCAGGATTTTTAAAAACTTACCACAGGGTGAAGAAAGAATTATTTTGGGATGGCCTTAAATCTGATATTCAAAAGTTTGTGGCGGAATGTTTGGTTTGCCAGCAGAATAAAGTGGAGACAATTAAGACCCCGGGACTTCTACAACCTTTATCCATTCGAAGTCAACGTTGGGAGGAGATTTCAATGGATTTTATCACAGGTTTACCTAAGTCCGAAGGAAAGAATGTCATCATGGTGGTAGTTGATAGATTTACCAAGTATGCACACTTTTGTGCATTATCTCATCCATTTAAAGCAAGTACAGTTGCTACTACATTTGTGGACAGAATTCAAAAGCTACATGGAAGCCCAAGGGTTATTGTGAGCGACAGAGATCCCATTTTTACCGGAAATTTTTGGACAGAGTTATTTTCGTGTTTGGGTACTAAATTAGCTCATAGCTCATCTTATCATCCTCAATCTGATGGTCAAACTGAGATAGTAAATAAATGTTTGGAAGGATATCTTCGTTGTTTTGTATCTGATAAACAAACACAATGGGTCAAGTGGTTACCTCTCGCTGAATGGTGGTATAACACTTCCTTCCATACTGCAACAAAAATGACCCCATTTATGGCACTTTATGGATATCATCCACCATCGATTACATCATCTTTAAGGGAAAATTCGAAGGTTCAAGCAGTCGAAGATCACATCGAGCATCAACAAGAAGTTCTCCAACTCTTAAAGGATAACCTGAATTTGGCACAAAATCGAATGAAACAACAGGCAGATCAACATCGCAGCGAGAGAAGTTTTGATGTAGGAGATTGGGTATTTTTAAGGCTACAACCATACAAACAAATGTCCCTCAAGCAAGCTAAGAAGGATAATAAATTATCACCAAAGTACTATGGTCCTTACAAGGTGTTGCAAAAGATTGGCACTATGGCATACAAATTGGAGCTTCCTGCTTCTTCACGAGTACATCCAGTTTTCCATGTTTCATGCTTAAAGAAGGTTATAGGTGAAAATCTTCCAGTTCAAACAATATTGCCAGAACTTGATGAGGAAGGAAAAGTCATATTGGAACCTGAAGCGGTCACGGAAACAAGAACTCGACAACTACGAAATCGATCAATTTCAGAGTATCTCATCAAGTGGAAGAACTTACCCACTGAAGATTCTACATGGGAGGATGAGAATTTTATACAGAAGCACCCAGAGCTAATCAAGCGTTGAGGACAACACTTTTTTGAAGGAGAGGGGCATGTTAGGTACCTATATTACTAGTATAGTCCCTTATTGTTGTTAGTGTAACCCCCTTATTGTTATTATTGTACCCTTGTAACCCCCATTTTGTTATTATTGTGCCCTTAAATTATTATTGTTAGGTCGGCTAGGATTACATTGTGGCCCACTAGGATTACATGATGGCCACATGGACTCCTATATATAGAAAGGAGGTTTTGTAAATTGTATCATCCAAGAATTGTTCATTTATATAATGTATTGGAGGTTGCCCCCTCGAAGTGGCTCATTTCTAAGGCGTTGAGATCTCTTTTCTTCTATTTTTGGAGCTGGTTACACAACAAGCAGCTTCTCTATGCTTCTGTAGGAGATTCGCATCTGTCGGTGTGGCTAGGATCTGCTCTGCATGGTCTCTTAGACCGTATGCCTCTAGGACAATCAAGATCCTAGCCTTCCATACCAAAAAGTTTGAGAGGCCCTCTAGCCTATCCTGATCACGAATTCCAAGAGGAGCCATCTGCTCAGAATGTGTCGGAGCTCCTCTTCTCTATGCTAGAGATCTTGGATCTAGGGTCCTTTTCAAACTGGGAACCCTCTGCTCCCTCCGACACTTGATTTCCCTCCTTGGAAATCTACCAAATCAACTATGATTCAGCTTCTTTTTTGATTCTTTGACCAAACTACAAGTTTCCTTTGGCAAGAAACTCTCTGAGAAGCTGATCTCTTCCCAAACTTTGTCACTTGTGCTAAAGTTAAAAATCTGAAAACTTTAGAAGTTTAACCCCACCAGCTCTTCTGAATTTCTACAACTTTTCTGCAGATTTTTTCTGGATCTGACAAATTCAGATTTGAATCACATCGGCTGGCTTCAGACCTAACCAACGATGTTTCTGAGCTGCCTTTGCGCAGTAATTGCATGAGCTTGCTAGGACACAGCACTGGACAGCGTCACCCTTCCCTTTGCGTGAATCTCCTCCTGAAAACTGCGCTATCCCTTTATATCTGCTTTTTTGCTGCCTTTCCAGCTGCTTTCTGCAGCTAGATCCTTCAGATGCTTCAACTAGTGACCCTTCTAGATCTGCAATTGCTCTGATACCATGTAGAAATTTCTGAATCTTAATTCTTATGCAGAAATTATTTCTGTTAATCTGGTTAAGCTTCCCCTACTTCTACAAGTTATCAACTGAATAAATTCAAGTTAACATCAAAGCAAAACACATAACAGATCACTACCAATTCAGATCTAGAATAAGCACAAACACACATAGACAAAGTGGCACACTTATTTCTGGACAAACTGCCCCTGGAAAAACCCAATGTGGGAAAACCGGTCTCTGGCTACTTGAGGGCTCTATTATTAAGAATATTTCTGAATACACAATTTTGGGTTCCAAATCTAGAAAACCCTACTGAGAAAACTCTAGATCCGTAGCACTTGGCTGATCTAAGACCAACAATACTAACTGATCCACACGCTCAAACGGGATTTACAGAACTCAGCCAAATCTAGGCCTAGAAACCCCAGATCTGCCCCTGAAAGACACTGCGTTAGCCTCTGAAGGCATCCAAATGCTCAGCGTTGTCACCAGAAGGGACTCTGTTACCCCAGACTGGGTGACGCAGTCACTACGCTGCCCCTAAGGGTCTCTGCGTAACCCCTGAAGGGTTTTCTGAAAATCACGTTGTCCTTGCTGCTGCCGTCTGTTGTTGTTGCTGTTATCTGCTGCCGTCTGCTGCTGCTACTGCTGCCTTCCTCTGCATTGTCTTTCCTGATCTCTTCTCTGCTTCTTGTGTATTCTAGACCCCGGGGTCAGATCATCCCCTTGGTCTAAATTCCCCTCTCTGCAACTCTTCCTGCATGGCCTCTCTCCAGACCTGCTGGCTAGCTACCTCCTCATAGCTAGAAGGCTCAGAGTCAACGATGTTGGCAACCATTGCCATATAGCTACAAAACCTCTCAGGCGATCTGCTCTCTCTGACCGGTCTCTTCGGCCCAGCAACAGATGTGGCCTCTCTCAAGGTATCTTAAGCCACTTGGGCTTCCTCTTCCCTGAGCACACTTCTCCCACCGGAGAATGAAACTCCTCATCCTCATCAATAGCTTGAACTCCTGAATGTTTGTCTGTTGTCCTCCTGCCTAAACCTGAACCTGTAGATGTTGAAGTTTCGTGTGAACTGTCCATCTGTGGACTACCTAGTGAACTGCTCTGCGGACTGCTCTGCATGTTGCCCGAAGCACCACCCCTCTAACTCTGTGAGCCACTGCTCACTGATGGACCTAACACCATAATCGATGTACCTCCTGATCCCTGCCCACTGGATCCCTATGACTGACTCAGCTGCTCCTGAGGGTCTGGCTGATCCAGATACTCTAACTCCCGTGACCTCCTAAAAGCCCTATCCTCCTCGAACTTCACATCCTGCCTGACAACAACTCTCCTCTGTGCAGGAATATAAATCTGAAAGGCTTTCAAGGTCTCACTGTAGCCCACAAAGATACCCTTCTCTGCGGTGGGCTCTAGCTTGGTCCTCTTCTCCTTGGGTACGTAGGAGTATGCAATACACCCAAAGATACAAAAATGACCAATATCAGGCTTCTTCCCAAAAAAAGCCTCCTCCGGAGTCACATGCCCCAAGGCACGATGCAGACTCCTGTTCTGCAAATACACAGCAGTGTTGCAGGCATCTGCCCACAAAAACAATGGTAACCCCTAATCACGTAGCATGGCTTTGGCAGCCCCAACTATGGATTTGTTCTTCCTCTCCACAACCCTGTTCTGTTGGGAGTTGTAAGGAACTGTGAACTCCCTCCTGGCGCCTGCCTCTGCACAATAATCAACAAACTCACCAAGGGTCTATTGCCCTCCATTGTCCGACCTGACGGACTTGATCTTCCGACCTGTCTGAGTCTCCACAAGAGCTCTGAACTGCTAAAACCGCTTGAAGACCTCACTCTTGGTCTTCAACAAATAAACCCAGGTCCTCCTGAAGTGATCATCAATGAATAAAACATAGTACTCATATCCACTCAAGGAAACATGAGACATCCGACCGCTCACATCGATATGAATCAAATCAAGTATCCCAGTCGATCTACTGTCACTGCTAGGAAAAGGGGATTTGGCAAACTTGCCCATAGCACATCCTCTACATGTATCTAGGTGATCAGAACCGAAATCTGGCACACCTGTAGTGATCTCCCGCAATGTCCTCAAGGCTCCATGATACGTGTGCCCCATCCTGCAGTGTCAAATCTCGCACAGCTCTGAACTGCTAACTCTGCTGCCAATACTACTGCTCAATGCCAAAAGGCGTTGAAATGCAAACTCGTAAACCTTTGTATGGGGTATACCAATCACTCTAGCTGAATCAACTAGAGCGCCCCTGGGATATATAAGCATATGCCCTCTCCTAAACAATACCTCATACCCTCTGTCCTCCAATGTTGAGACGAATATAAGGTTCTTCTTCATCCCTGGCACATATAGAACATTTGACACTTTCAAGGGAGGTTTAGGTTCAATATCAAATGTCAATGTCCCCACACCGACTACTCTAACAATGTCGTCATCTCTGAGTACTAACTCTATATCAGTGCCACTCTCTGAAAGCTCTGCGAAGTACTCACAGACTCCTGTCATATAACGTGAAGCTCCACTGTCAACATACCAAATACCTGAAGATGCTCCGGTAGTGGAGGGAAATGCACACCCCCTCTCAACCTCCGTGGCAAGTGATCTTGCACTAGTGGACTAACAAGCAATGAACCAAAACTCCTGGTCAAAGCTCTCCGAAAAGTCCTCTCTCTGTGTTGATGTTGCCATGGTTTTGTTCTTCCCCTTCTTCTTCTTCTTCGGACACACAACTACATAGTGTCCCATCTTCTGACAATTCCAACACTTCAGCTTGGAATAGTCCTTCTCCTTGTTCACCTGTTGCTTCCCTTTACCTTTTCCTTTGCCCCCACCACCACCTACATCCTCATCCTCCTCAACTGGTTTGGCTGCCCCAAGCTGGTTCTTTCTGATTTCATTATGTAGGCAATCATCCCACAACCTCTCCCAAAAGAGAAGGGTCTCACGTGCAACAATCCCATCAGCAAAACTCAGCTATGAACTGGGAAGGCCATTCACTGCAATCCACACCAACTCAGTGGGTGGAATGACATCTCCAATTGCTGTCAACTCATCTCTCACTTTAGTGATCTTTGTGAGGTATGTCGTAGCACTATCAGTCTTTGCCATCTTAATGGCCTTCAGCTTCTCTCTTAGGACCATTTTTTTGTTCTCATTGGTACTCTGATAGATATTGGTCAAGGTTGTCCACATCTCATGAGCAAGTCTCTTTCCGCTCACATGAGGAATGCAGTGGTCTTTAATACCATCGAGAATCAGTCCCTTACCCTTGTTATTCTTCTTGTTAAATTCTACCAACTGAACAGCATCAGTAGGCACATTCACAGGGTGTTGTTGAGTATTCACCATTATACCCCAAACTTCTGCCTCCTCAAAGATGCTCTGCATTCTTTCCTTCCATATATTGTAGTTGTTATGTCCATCCAACATATCCTCCACCCTCAAGCCCAAAGACATGCTTGATGTCCTAATAAACTGAAAATGACACTGTTGTGGTAAAGGTTCAATCTTTTGTGTGTAAAATCAGCTTGTTGTAATTTCTCTCTTTGTTGTCCCAAACTGCACTTTTTAGCAAACTAGCTCCGATACCATATAGAAATTTTAATGACCCACTCCTATTTTCAATTTCTCCTTATTTCTCCCATTAAGTTAAATGCCCATTCCCATAACCATACATTCGACAAGCTGGAAAAATAAATATTTTCTAAAAACACAAATTCTGGAAGTGCTGAAAATGCAGAAATATAAACTCCGAAAATAAATCAGCTACACACAGAAATTTGACACGTTGATTTTTGGTCAATATGACCCTGGAAAAACCCCCTACAACTCTTGGGGAAAACCAGTTCGAAATCTCTCCTTTATTTTTGATAAATAGCTTTTACAAAGAAATAGAAAAACACAAAAAATTCCAGCAGCTAGTATTTTTACTTATCTCGAAAATCGTGCACAAACTCTGCGTTGATTTTCGTGCCAAACACAAACATAAATTTACAGCAGAAAGTAAAGCATTAAATGTTGTACGGACAACACCAAAAACAGTGTCAGAACAACTATGGCCACCTCGAAAATTGTGCCACTTGTTGCCTCGAAAAACATGTTGTACAGCTATTGAACAGACTTCGATTTGCGTGCTGAAATACTATTGTACAGATTCCAGGAAAAAAAACTCTTTTGCTATTGTACGGACTTTGGTTTTTGTGCCTCCTTAACTGTTGTACGGACTTCGAAATCTGTGTTGCATTAAATGTTGTTTTCCCTCCTCCAAATTTGTGCCACTTGCATTGAACTTCGTGACGCTGCTTGTTGTACAGATTTGCTGAAATCTTGCTGCCTCAGTATGCGTGCCAAAGTGTTGTTCTTCCTCCTCCTTCTATGCTCATAAATACTCTTTGCTCTCTTCCTCTCCTTCTGTCAATCCGCTCATGAAAGACTGAATGATCTTTTCATTTCCTCTTTTAACCTAACCCTAAGTGACTTTTGGGGAATCCCTAAATCCAATGGTTGAGATAGCTTTAGATCTAGAGTTGAGATTAAATGTGCATTTAAATCTCACTTTCTATTTTTTAATTCAGCCCACTTTAATAAAGACCCTCTTAGTCATTTATTTCCAAAGTCACTTTTCACTTTCTAATTTCACACTGACTTTATTTAAGTCACTTTAAAATTAGACTTGGTAACTTTATCACTTAAAGTCACTTTTAAATTAGATTTGACCTCATAACTTATAAAGTCACCTTAGGAGAAAAAGTGATATACATTTTGACACTTTTCCCTAGGCCAAAGATCAAAGCCTTAGGGAACCACCTGTCCTCTGGTAACCAAATCTCAACAGACTCAATAGCCTTTGCGTTGTCCCAGCAAACACTGTGTTGCCTTTTGCAGCTACAGTGTCACCCTATCAGGCTGATGCAGGCTCTACGTGAGCCTCCCATGGTGACAGTGTCACCCTTCCTCTGCTTCTCTGGCCCATAACTACATTGTCTCTCGAGACACCTACTTTCCTACAACATATTTTCTTTTGTCCTTTCTTTGATGGCTTCAGTCCTCCTTGATCTACAATCGCTCTTATACCATGTGAAAATTTCTAAATCTAACTAACAGAAATCCTACTGCAGTTAACTGATTTGCATTACCTACTTGTATTTTTCAATTAACAAGTGATTTACAGTAAACATTAATGCAAATACGCTGCAGCCTACACCAATATACAGATCAAGTACTGAAAAATAAGATGAGACAATCACACAAAGGACACACTTATTTTTTTACTAAACGTCCCCATAGAAACCCAATGTGGGAAAATCAGTGTAGCAAATCTAAGGTTTTTTATTATTAAGCAGCAATTTTCTGAGTACAATCTTTGCATGCCTTGTTGGCTATCCAGTACAGAGAATCCATAGCAGACAAATAAAATAGTGATTTTTACCTCACAATGCAAGTCCCAGCTGATCCGGATCCGAACTGGCGAAACCCCAGCTCCCTCTACGCTGCCTCCGTGCAGTAGATGCATAGGCCTGTGTGGGGATGGCTGAGGACTGCGTCACCTCTTCTCTGAATTGATTCGCCTCTCGAAAAATTGAGTTTCAGCCCTCTCGAAAGTCTTGTTGTTTAGGGCACGGTGAAGACATCTATTTTGAGCATAGACAATTGTGTTAGCAACTTCTCCCCATATAAACTTTGGTAGTTTTGATCACACAACATAGCTTTAATTGCTTCCATGATAGTTCTATTCTTTATCTCAACCACACCATTTTGTTCTAGGTTATAAGGTACTATGGTTTCTTTCCTGATCCCAACTTCTTTGCAGAAGTCAACAAAATCATTTGAAGAAAACTCTCCCCATTGTCGTATCCAAAGATTTTGATCTATTTTCCAGTTTTTTTTCTACCAAAGCTTGGTAATCGTTCAACATGTTAAATCCTTGACTTTTACTTTTCAAAAAATAGATCCCCTTCTCGACAGTCTGATCTAACTTGGTGCGCTTCTCATCTGGCACATTATAATAAGCAATTTTGTCGAAGATCCTGAAGTGACTAACTTTTGTTGCCTTCTTTGTGAAGGCCCCCTGTGGCGTTTTCTTCCACAATGCTCTATGAGGAGTCCTATTCTGAATATACATTGTTGTCTTACATGCCTCTGCCCATAGAAACCTGGGAAAATCCTAGTCAGATAACATCGTTTTAGCAGCCTTGACTATAGTTCTGTTTCTCCGCTCCGCTACTCCATTCTTTGGTGGATTGTATGGAGTTGTCCACCCTCTTTTGATGCCTTCCTTCGCACAATAATCTGTGAAGTATTTATCAATATACTCTCCACCATTATTTGAGCAAAGCACCTTGATCATTTTCTCTGTCGCATTCTCCACGAGAGCCTTAAACTCCCTGAAATGATCAAAGACCTAATCCCTGGTCTTCAAGAAGCAGATTCAAGTTTTCATGGAATGGTCATCAATAAATGTGACGAAATATTCAGCCCCACTGAGAGCTCTAGTGGACATCTGGCCACAAATATCTGAGTGTCTAAGTGCTATTACCGCTTAAACTAGGAGGGGTTCCACGAGGGGATCCTATAGAGAAACTACTAGGTCGAGGGCAACAATGAAGTGGTAGCCCACTGTCACCTCAGCTAAGGCTCTCTGCTCTTTACAGACTTTCACTGATGGGAGGAGACCCATTATAATAAGGATCACAATAACGAATGCATCAATGATAGAATGAAAGGTGATCCAAAAAGGCTATTCACAAGAGAGGCTCAAATATATTGTTTGCTTGCTTAGAAAGCAAGGTGAAAGGCTCTCTAGGAAGGGCCATGGGGAATTTAAGGGCTAGGGTTTGAGGATAAGATGTGTAAAGCAGATACCGAGTCCTAGAAATCCTTTTGAAAACTTGTTATGGGTTGAGTTGGGCTCCCCTATGATATCAAATCATTCTTCTTCATACTTGAGATTGTTCAATAGATGGAGATGAGTGAGATGCGCCGAAATAAAATATGACTCGATGATGATAATTCAATTTCAAATGACAGTATTGATTATTGGATATAGGGTGGAAGTCGGATGCTCTCCTATGATGATGATGTGGGGTGAGACGGACTCACCTATGATGATTATTCTTCCTATTCTATTGGATCGAGATTGTTCAACTAATGATCCAAGGACTAGATGCAATTAATGTATTATTGTTATAGCTATGGGATATGTCTTTGGGACTAGTAGGGTTTGAGGATTGATCTCCCCTACCATTGGTTTTATATATTCCTCTTGCATGAGATAATATGAGATGGGTCTTATTGATGATGCAGCTACTTGCCTTCTTATATTGAGACATGACATCCAAGATGGAACTTATGACAGTCACTTGCTTGAGACTTATGATACAATGAAAATTCCTCCCTAGCTGAGAGGCAGTGCTGAAATTGGGCAGCCTCGAGATCAATTTCCACTGGGAAACCCTCCTTTCTCAAAAGCAAACCCTTATGCCCCAAAAGAAGGATTTAAACTAGTCGAAGGAGAATTCATTGTGGTCAAATCGAAGAATCCAAATTAAAATAATATTTATTATTATTAATCATATATGGCCATCTAATTATTAACGTGGTTACTTCTTTGAGAAAAAAGAAAAAAAAATTAAATCTCCCTGCAAAATTCAAAATTGATCTCCCTTTAAGGGTCTCAATTAGCATCAAAGGTTAATATATATTTAGATCTATTAAAGATCAAAAAACGGGAGACATGGTAGCATATTTGAGATCTATTATAAAGGTCGACATCTCATTTGAGGCTTATATAAGGTTTGCAAATGATTCTTGATTGGCTCGCACATTCTAGTTGTCAGGGCACACTTCTATTCTATGGTCAGAGACAACGCATCAGATTTCTGCAATTCTCTATTTTATTATCGATTGCTTTCAGTATTGACACGCATATATATATACACACACACACACACACACACATATATATATGGCTCTTGCTTCTTCTTTGGGCTTGTTTCTAAATGTTTCTGAATGTCAAACGAATCTCGCTTTTGATTTTCGAATATGAAAAGGATTTCGCATGACAATAATCATGCATGACCGTAATGGCACAAGGACCTCACTCTTGAACTCACTCTCTGAACCTCTACTATGATCTCGATCTATTATTCGCACTATGGCACAGATCCTTCGCTAGAGCCACAATATATCGCATGGTTGTATAATGAGAAACAAGTGCAAAGATTTCATCATAGTCTATTCCCTCTTTCTGAAAGAACCCTTTGGCCACAAATCTAGCTTTATATTTTTCAAAACTGCCATCAGCACCATGTTTACTTTATACTGCGATTTAGAATAGAAGACACAACAGATTTACCCTGGGGTCTTGGAACCACTTTCCATACATCATTATGAATGATGGACTCATATTCTTCAGCCATTACATCTTTCCACACTTGAGCCTTGACAGCTTCTTCAAAAGTATCTAGCTCAGTTTGAATAATGTTGCTCATGGCTACAACATACCGTTGGAACCGACATGGTTTCTCGCTTTCTCTGAAGGTTCCTCTGGGAGCAACATGTTTATCAGCATCTCAAAGGGTGTCATGAAGCCATAAAGGTCTCCTTTTAACAGGAGAATCACATGGAGGAGGATACGAAGGAACCATGGGCTCCATCAGTTCATAAACAGGATCAAATTCAGGCTCAGAATTTTCCTGTATCTCAAATGCATCATCGTGACTATTAACATTAGCAGCAGGAAGAAGAGTGTCTCTTGTCTTTCCAAGAGTTTCATCTTCATCAAATGTTACATCCCTGCTAAACTCTATATTTCATTTTCCAGGTACATATATTCTATAAGTTTTAAAATTTTCACAATAACCAACAAACGTGCCTTTCTTACTTGAAACTTCAAGGTTGTTACTCTTTTCTCTTAGCATGTCGAAGTAGACAGGGCGGCCAAAGATTCTCAAGTGCCTCACCTCAGTTTTTTCACCAGAGAAGACTTCTTCCAAAGTCTTGTTGTTTAGGGCACGATGAAGACATCTATTTTGAACATAGACAATTGTGTTAGCAGCTTCTCCCCATAGAAACTTTGGTAGTTTTGATCACACAACATAGCTTTAATTGCTTCCATGATAGTTTTATTCTTTCTCTCAACCACACCATTTTTTTCTAGGTTATAAGGTACTATGGTTTCTTTCCTGATCCCAACTTCTTTGCAGAAGTCAACAAAATCATTTGAAGAAAACTCTCCCCCATTGTCGTATCCGAAGATTTTGATCTGTTTTCCAGTTTTTTTTCTACCAAAGCTTGGTAATCGTTCAACATGTTAAATCCTTGACTTTTACTTTTCAAAAAATAGATCCCCTTCTCAACAGTCTGATCTAACTTGGTGCGCTTCTCATCTGGCACATTATAATAAGCAATTTTGTCAAAGATCCTAAAGTGACTAGCTTTTTCCGCCTTCTTTGTGAAGGCCCCATGTGGCGTTTTCTTCCACAATGCTCTATGAGGAGTCCTATTCTGAATATACATTGTTGTGTTACATGCCTTTGCCCATAGAAACCTGGGAAAATCCTGGTCATATAACATCGCTTTAGCAACCCTGACTATAGTTCTGTTTCTCCGCTCCGTTACTCCATTCTTTTGTGCATTGTATGGAGTTGTCCACCCTCTTTTGTGCCTTCCTTCGCACAATAATCTGTAACGTATTTACCAATATACTCTCCACCATTATTTGAGCAAAGCACCTTGATCATTTTCTCTGTCGCATTCTCCACGAGAGCTTTAAACTCCCTGAAATGATCAAAGACCTAATCCTTGGTCTTCAAGAAGCAGATTCAAGTTTTCATGGAATGGTCATCAATAAAGTGACGAAATATTCAGCCCCACTGAGAGCTCTAGTGGACATCTGGCCACAAATATCTGAGTGTCTAAGTTCTGTTACCGCTTAAACTAGGAGGGGTTCCACAAGGGGATCCTATAGAGAAACTACTAGGCCGAGGGCAACAATGAAGTGGTAGCCCACTATCACCTCAGCTAAGGCTCTCTGCTCTTTACGGACTTTCACCGATGAGAGGAGACCCGTTATAATAAGGATCACGATAACGAATGCATCAATGATAGAATGAAAGGTGATCCAAAAAGGCTATTCACAAGAGAGGCTCAAATATATTGTTTACTTTCTTAGAAAGCAAGGTGAAAGGCTCTCTAGGAAGGGCCAAGGGGAATTTAAGGGCTAGGGTTTGAGGATAAGACGTGTAAAGCAGATACCAAGTCCTAGAAATCCTTGTGAAAACTTGTTTCCAAGTGCTCTTTGTGAAATTCGCTTCAATAAGTTGTGGGACCAGACGGGACCAAGTTGACCCAAAATTAGGTCAAGTAAGAAGAACTGGTCACTCAAGAAGGGGCTTGAACTAATTGTGGAAGAGAAAAGGATCAATGGACAAATATTCTTGGAATAGAATGCAATGATCCAAATGAGGTCACTAGCCAAGGGAAACCTAGGGCAAGAAACAATCCTGGAGCTAGGGCTTCCAATATCTCAAGATTCCACCATCGGATTTGCTTCAAATTTGGAGGGCCTCTAGAGCAAACTCCAACGCAATTGTGGACCAAAAATCGAATTATTTGGACGACTAGATTGTGAGATAATTGATTCCCTAGATGACCTATGTAGGCTAGGCCTAGAAAGAAAGAGAGGTGGTGAGAAAAGTATGCTTTAAGTTGCTCACCTATGGAAGATCAATGCCTAATCCTTTGGGATAAATGGAGTCAAGGAGATTCCAATGCTTAGGATGATTTTACTTAGTCGAGGAGGCCTTTAGAATAATTCCGCATGGCAATTGGGGCATGGAATAAATGCTAAAGGTCTTTACACTTCGATATGCAATATGTGATGACTTATCAAGATAAGATTTAGATAAAATATCTCTAGGAACACTCACTTATTCATACATGGCCCATGACATTATGCAATGCTATCAAAAGATAAATTTCCACCATTTCACATAAGAAAAGCAGCGAATTTCAGCCTAGTATAGAGAAAATCCCCAGCAACATGCATGTGACATAAAAAAAAGTGACAAAATAGCATTAAAAGAGTACATACATATAAGAACAAGTATATCCAATCATCATCATATGCCAAAAATGAAGCTCCATGACAAAAATGACCAGATCCAACATCAAAATTCATCAATTCATCCAATTTCGTCCTCCAAAGAGAATAGTGAAGATCTCACAAGAGAAAATGATCAGATCCAAGTGATGATGATCAAACGATTCCATCAAACTTCTATTTATACGCTTCCTAATGAAATCGATTTAACTAATTAGGCCTAATTTAGCCACTAGAATAAAATAATGTGCATAATAACAATAACTTTTGGTGACAAGCCCACCAAATAGTTCAATAATACATGAATATATGAATAAGCCTCTCAAGAGCGTCGAATGATCAATAAAGTGAGTTGTTAGGCCTTTGAGGACGCCTAATGAAGTTCAGAGGGTGCCATAATGTAGAAATGGACTCCCATCATAGTGGGCAAGGGGGTGGCCTCTTGTTTTCCAGGAAAAAACTTGTGTTGTTCCCATGTGGGTGTGGAGGCACAAGGTCATCCTCATGGGTCTCCAAATGGATCGCAAGTGCCAGTAGAACATATGTAAGCACTGGAATGATGACCTAATCCCAGCCTCTGCAGCGTGGAACAATCCTCTGGACCTTGCAACATCTTCCAAGTGTATGGTGTATCTGTGGAGTTGACTGGACATGGTGAACCAGGTGCATCACCCTCATCCCAAAGGTGAAACATGAGCAATCAACGAATGTTGTTGGGGACCCATGAAGTAATCTTGGCTATGGTGGAGGCCCATGGCTCTCAACGCTCACCCTACAAGTGCTAATGTGGCCCTCTAGAGAGCTAGCACCCTGTATAGGGAGAGCAAGCCCCAAATGGTAATCCATCTGCAATTCTGCATAAGATCCAATGCATCCCCTTGCCCTCCAATACAACAAATACTTAGAATAATCAAGTAAAAGAGCTTACAAGTCATGGAACCAATGGGGCACTTCATGGTGGCATGCCCTTCCATAGTAGGCTTTGGTATGCACAAGTGTCCCCAAGCTCAATAGGGGGTTAACCAAGGACCCTGTTAGGTGGTCTCAACCTCCACAGGAGGTGACATATTCGTGGTACATCCCTCAAATGGTAGGTGGAAAATGATATAAGGATGGAACAGAGTGGAGATCAAGGAAAACATCCAGACCACATGTTAAGGAGCCAAGGTAGCTAAAATAAGGGAATCCCACACTTGGGTATATGAGTGTAGGAGGGAGCAAATCGTGGTACATGAGTTACCCCAACCTTTATTTTTCCACCCTTCGTCATATGCCTATTGCCTTTTATTGATTTTTCTTCATAATTGCTCGAGGCTCTAAGAGATGAGAGCATGATGTGTAATATGTAGCAATGAATACCCCCTTAAGGTGGGGCGGTTCATCACCCACCATGGGTTGGGACAATCATGGGTTACTTAGTGATAGAGGGGGCTCGTCTAAGGCCCATAGGAACCAGGGTGATTGCCATGGACAAGGGGTAGAGCTCATGTTTGGCTTTTTCCCACATGCTAAATTTCTATGTGTCAACCATCTTTTGCATTTTGTGGTACATTTCCTGTTGACAGTGGCTAAATTATGCATTTTATTTTCTTTTTAGCAAGCATAAACCTTCCAGGGATTGTTCCAAGCCCAGCCCAAAGGTGTGGGCAAGGGAAGGGGGAGGCTAACCCTATGTGGACCCAATGGACACATGTGGACCCGGATGGGAAAATAGATGAATGGAGCTAAAATGACTGGAACGTGAGTGATGTAGGTGGTATCGAGAAAACGGACCATGCAACCATAATCGGGATTTCCCATACAATGCTAACCCAAATGCCAGATGATCAGTAAAGGAGATCCCACGAGACTAGGATACAAGGTAAACCACGAAATCAAGCAATGGAGACAAGAATACAAGCCTAACCCACTCTTTCAGTTGAATCCCCCCCCCCAATCCACGCTCAAAAGTGCCAATGACAAGTAAGGAAAATTACTCAACTATACCAATGAAAAGCCATACCTTTGGGGTCAGGAGGCCCACCTTCAAACATACATTCATGACAAGTGGTTGAGGGACCACATGGCTGCCTCAGGTGGCAAAGAAAATGACACATTGAGCTATATGGTGGCTGCAAGGGGTTGTTGGTTGTCGGCTAAGGACTATCTAGGAGAAAAAATTCTCCTATATACACTAAAGTTTAAACACAGGTGGTGGGTAACATCTGGCTCCAACTGGGACATGAGCTCTCGAGAAAGTGCACAAAGCTGCTCGAACGGGATGTCATGAAAACACCAGCAATCTCTTGGTACCGTAGACCTGTTACCCGCAAATATCAAATACCAAGCACACAGGGCAGAGTGTTTTCGTGGTGTCTTATGACCACCCATGCTTAATATTAGGTCGTAAAAATCAACAGGAAATTAAAATGCAAATTTAATCTAAATGAAGCTAATCTACCATGACGAAAAATCATATGATGTAAGCTCTGATGCGAAAAATCATCATGCAATGCATCCAACCCTAATATGCATATAGTAATTCTACTACTAAGTGTAATCATAAAGCCAATGCAACCAACATATCATCAGATCAATACACATATGCATGCTACTATGACTACTCATGTAGCAAATCCCAAAGCAAATGCGGGTACAATCATATGGAGGATGATGAGGTGGGAGGTGGGAAAATACGATCTCCATTCTATTGAGATTTTGTGTAATGGGGTAGCATCGAATGTGCTCTAGCTCCCAAAATTTGTCAAGGGTCTAGAGTACACCTGATCTACAAGACCCAAAGAGGGATTTGGGAAGTCTAAACTTACGAAAATTAGATAATTAAAGTTAAATAAATAAAATATGTGATGAAATTTCCTTAAGTCACACAAATCAAGCTTTCTTTTAATCTTAGCCATTGATTCAAGATCTGATCATGGTCGTTGGTTTCCCAACGAGAAAATTATAGAGGAAAGGCTTCGGGTCATTTGTAAAGGCCACACAGAGGCAGAGCACTGAAGCTAAGCCAAGATTCTAGGGCGTGGTTTGCTAAGAATTCTCAGAAGTGTTTCAGCTACAGAGAGGGGAGTTTAGGCAAAGGGGATGGTCTAATCCCAGTGCTTCGAATCAGCAAGAGGCAGCGCAGAGAAGCAGGAGCAACAACAGCAGAGAGGTCAGCAGCTGCGCAGCGCAGGGGCAGCTTCAGCGACGCAGTCTCTCCCGAGGCAGCATTGGGCAGCAGGAGACCCTCTAGGGTTACACAGAATCCCTCAAGGGCAACGTAGGGTCTGCATCACCAATTCCGGGGTTACGCAACCCTCTCCAAGCAAGCGCAGAGGGATGCAGAGGCTGCAGAGGCTGACGCAAGGACTTCAGGGGCAGCGCTAGGGTTTCTAGGGCCAAGATCTGGCTGAGTCCTGTAAATCCCATTTGAGGGTGTGGATCAGTCAATATTTTGGCTTCAGAACAGAAGGTTAGCTGCAGATCCATATTTTTCTCTGTTGGGTTTTCCAGATCTGGAACCCAGATTTGTTGTATTCAAAAAACTCTTAATAATAAAACCCTCCAATAACCATAAGACCAGCATTCCCGCATTGGGTTTTTCCGAGGACTATTGTCCAAAAAATCCTTGTGTCACTTTGTCTATGTGTGCATGTACTTTTCTGTTTTAGATCTGAATCAGTGAAACTCTGTTATGTGTTTGCTTCGATGTTAATCTGAAGTTTCGGCATTAATAACTTAATTAAGTAGGAGAAGCATAACCAGATCTAACAGTAGATTTCTGCATAAGTAACATTCAGAAATTTTCACACATTCAAGGTAAAAGGAAGCCTTAGGAGAAGGAAAATAAGCCAATCTAGAAGTGTGGGATGTTCCCTCTAGGTACACAATGGTGGAATGCATGATCACTCTCAAGAACTCCCTATCAGAATCACTGTTATTAATATTATGCTTTCTAGGTTCCACAAGGTCATGATGGGAGGACAAATGAGACTTGAAATAGATTGGTTGCTAAATGGAGTGATTGCATTCATGTTAGTTTTGGGCAAACAGGTCCAAACTCCATGTTGTACTACTCAAATGATGATGCCAATATTTTTATTGGATTCCTCTTTCGGAGAGGTGCAAGATCAATTTAAAGATCATCTTGATCGGACGAGCTAAACATTTATTTTGAATTTTATTCCACTTATGTGCAAGGTCGGCCAGAATTGTAATTTAGGCTTGGAGCCCCAATAGATGTGTCACACACCCTCACAGATGGATATATATTGGACAGACTTGGAGTTAATTTCATCATCCACTCATCACACACTTCTCTCTCTTGTTTGATTAGTTGGATCATCATTTGGAGGCTTCTCTTCTCACGTGTAAAAACAACAGCTAGGGTTTCAGATCTGATCTACCTAGGGTTTCAGCGCATCTTTGACCAGCGTTGAATTTGGTCAACGCTTGGTCCATTTGATCTCAAACTTTCCCAAAATTCTGATTTCTGCAATCCGCATTTTTTGGCACAAAAACCGAGGCTATACGTTGACCCTTTGACCTGATGGGTTTACTTTATGTTGCCATTGTTCTCGTTGACCGTTGACTGGACAACATTGACTTTCGTTGAATTTGCGTTGACTTTTAGGTAGCTGTCTTAAGGGTTGTGTGACACTTCTAGTTGGCTGACCATGAGGAGACTTTGTTGGTTGAAGCATCCTGTTGACCGTCGTAACGCATCACAACACATATATTTTGCTAATCAAGTTAAGAGTATTTATGTCTTTTCTTCCGTCGATCTATTGGTATGTTCTATTAGCATTTTACTTTCATGTTTATGTGATTGCTATTTTGTATAAGGTTTAAAGTAAAGTTGCATCAAGCATAGAACATCTTCGAAAATTTACATGGTATCAGAGCTAAGGGGAAGACAAAGCCCAAGTTTATATTGAGAGAAATCACCATTTGTTAAGGACTCATGGGTACCTCAAATTATAATGGCTTCAAAGTTGATGATAAGTTGACTGCCAAGTCTGACTATCATGCTTGGAAGATGTCTTTGGACTTGGTCTTGGAAGATCAAGAGGTCATGGACTATGTGCAGGGTAAAATTCAAGAGCCTCCATCATCTGCACCTGCTGCCACAAAGACGAAGTATAAAAAAGGAGAAATCAAAGATAAGTTGATCATCCGAGATTCCATCCATAAAAGTCTGGTTTCTTACATCTCTAAGCTGGGCACATCTAAGGAGATGTATGATAAGTTGGTCAATATGTTAAAAGCTAACAATGCAAATCAAGTTCTTTTCTTTAAGAACCAATTGAAGAATCTCAAGAAAGGCGGGGATGAATCCATTCAATCCTATTTTCTGAAGTTGACTCAAATCAGGAACAATCTTCTTGCCATTAGGGAAACAATAGCTGATCGAGAAATGGTTCTCACTGCACTTGGAGGTCTCCCCTCTGAATGGCATGTATTCATTACTACCATTCTCAATAATAATGTGATTCCTGATTTTGACGAAGTATTGTCGAGATGCACTCAAGAGGAAACAAGAATGATGGAATATGATAATGTTGCCTTCACCGCTCGTGCTAAGAAGAAGAACAATGGTGGTCTGAGGAACCATGGAAGAGCAGGGGCCCAAGGAAACAAAGGAAGATGCTACACACGTAACAATTTTGGCCACTATGCTAGAGAATGCCCTAATAGAAGGGATTCTCACAAGGATGATGACAACAACAACAAGAGGAATGGAAGTCAAAGGAACAACAAGTTCAAAGGATAGAGGAAGGCTCCCTCTGGCCGTAATGGAAATGAGCAACCCTTCAAAAGGTCAAGAAATTCAAGGTATGAGGAATCTAATGTTGTTGATAATAAAAGAAATGAATTCATTCGTGTATCTGCCCTCTCTGTTGCATCTCCACCCGACACCTTGGATGTCTGGTTGATTGATAGTGGTGCTTCAAGGCACCTCACTGGGTTTAAAGAAGCTCTCTCTGATTTGATCGAGAAGGTTACTAATGTGAAAATTATCCTTGGAGATAATGCCACCTATCCCGTGAAATGGACAGGGACTCTGACCCTCCATCTATCTCAAGGTCAAGTCCTCCATTTGCAAGATGTATTGTATGTACCTGATTTGAAGAAGAACCTTGTGTCTATTTCGACCATGGAAGACAAAGGTTTCAAGGTGGCATTCGTCGATGGAAAGTTGCGCATCTGGAAGAAGAGTTTCAAGGAAGCTCTCACTATTAGCTTTAGAGTTGATACACTCTACGAGGTTGGAGGAAGTCCATTGAGGGCTATGACATGTGATACAATTCGTCAAACCGAACTATGACACCAGAGGTTTGGACACCTTCATTACAAAGCCCTTCCCGAAGCAAGGAAGGTGGTGACAGGGATGCCTGAATTCAAAAATGATCATGAAGGTGTATGTCAGGGTTGTGTCGAAGGAAAGCATACAAGGGGACCTTTCCCCTCAAGTGTCACAAAGACATTTGATGTCTTGCAACTGATACATTCTGATCTATCTGGTATGCTGCTCATGACATCCTTGAGAGGATGTTCTTATTATAGAAAGTTTATAGATGACTTCTCTCGCAAAACTTGGATATATTTCTTGAAGAAGAAGGATGAAGCATTCATGTGGTTTCGTACTTTCAAAGCCTTGGTGGAAAATCAAATAGGGAAGAAGATCAAGATTTTGAGGACCGATAATGGCACTAAATATGAGACGAACGAGTTCAATAACTTTTGCAGAGAAGCTGGCATTAAGAGGGAGACCACAACCATGTATACTCCTAGGCGAAATCGCGTTGTTGAAAGAAAGAAAAGGACCATTGTGGAAGCTTCCCCCGTGCAATGTTATGTGACCAAGTTCTTCCGAAGCTTCTATGGGGAGAAGTTGTGAACACTACTGTGTACATACAAAATCGATGCCCGCATTCCATTCTGGACTCCAAAATTCCCGAAGAAGTCTTCTCTAGTAAAAAACATGATGTTCTCATTTTAGAGTTTTTGGTTGTCCCGTTTACTTTCATGTGCTGAAAGAGAAGAGAAGCCAGCTGGATGCCTCTGGGAAGAAGGGAATGTTTGTGCGCTACAGTGAAACTTCGAAGGCTTATAGAGTCTATGTGCCTGGTCAAAGAGAAGTGGAGATTTGCCACGATGTTACCTTCGATGAAGATGCTTCCCTGAGGAAAGTAATAAATCTTCCAAGCTCTGAGGAATACCATGATGTAAGATCAGAGAAGCAGGAAGATGAGATGATGCCCGATGTTGAAGGATCGATGGACCCCATTGATCCACCTCCTTCAATGAAGAGAAGACCCTCATGGCTTCAGGATACTCCCGAAGATGCTAAGAGACATATGGCCCCAAGGGGGACATTCCATGAAAGCAAGAAGCCGACTAGATACCAAGGGTATCTAGCAGCCATGAGTACAATTGTACAATCTAAGCCTGGATCTTTTGAAGAAGCCGTAAAGCATCAAGTCCGAAAGGATGCTATGCACGAAGAGTACAAGTCAATTATGAAGAATGATGTCTGGGATGTGGTTCCGAGACCGGAGGACAACGTTGTTGTCACCTCGAAATGGCTCTATAAGATCAAGCATGGATCTTATGGTAGTACTAAAAATTTCAAGGCAAGATTCGTTTCCCGAGGCTTCTCTCAAAAGGAAGGCATAGACTATGATGATATATTTGCACTTGTGGCCCGCTATACCACCATCCAATCTATTATCGCCTTTGCTGCTATGCAAGGATGGAGTCTTCATCAGATGGATGTAAAAATCGTTTTTTTGCACAGTTCAATAAAGGAAGAGGTGTATGCGAAGCAACCTCTGGGGTTCGAAATCCAGGATAGAGACCCCAAGCCCCCAGGGTTTAGTACGAGAGGATAGATAGTTACTTGATGAAGCTGGGCTTCACTCGAAGTAATGTTGATTTGAACCTTTACTTCAAGGTTGATAGAGAAAAGCCTCTCATTATGGCTCTCTATGTGGAGGATCTCTTTCTAACAAGTGTTGACCCTCTCATTCATCAGTGTAAGAGGAAGCTCGCTTCTAAGTTCGAGATGAAAGACCTAGGACTGATACATTACTTCCTAGGCTTGGAGGTCTGGCACAGATCTGGCGAGATTTTCCTCTCTCAAGGAAAATACATTGTGAATTTGCTGGAAAGATTTGGAATGGTGGACTGTAAGTCAATGTCAACACCGATGGAGCTCAACTTTAAGAAGTTGAGTGGAAACGATGTTTGGCCTGTGCTAGAAAATCCTACCGAGTATCGACAACTCGTAGGGGCCCTAATGTTCTTAGTGAACACCCATCTGGACATATGTTTCGCAGTGAACACTTTGAGTCAACACATGGTTGATCCTCATCACATTCACTGGGTTCATGCCAAGAATCTGTTGAGATATCTTCGGGGCATGATAAACCATGGGCTAAGATACACTGCAGGGTGAGACTCCATGGATATACTGATGCCGATTGGGGTGGTAGTGTGGTGGATCGCAAGAGCACATATGGATGCTACTTCACACTTGGGTCTGCTTCGATATCTTGGATGAGCAGGAAGCAAAAGTTAGTGGCTTTGACCACTGCTGAGGCCAAATACATTGCAGTGATTATGGCATGTTGTGAAGCTATTTGGTTGCAAAATCTCTTCAGTGAGTTGTTCGAACATGTGCTAGATACCACGGTTATCCTTTGTGATAACCAAAGTGGGATTTGTTTGTCAGAGAATCTTGTGTTCCACAATCAATCCAAGCATATTGATATTAGGTACCACTTTATCCGGGATATGGTACAACGAGGCATTGTAAGGCTCGATCATATAGGAACTGATGAGTAGGTCGTCGATAATCACATAAAGCCCTTGGGGAAGGTCAAGTTCCTAACCTTCTGTGAGAATCTTGGAATCGTGGAATGACCCTATGCTGAGGGTCCTGTTGGACGATGAGCTCTGGGAGCTCCAGGGGGCTTTGGGGATAGCTTCTTGGAGCTATAAGCAACTACAGGGCTAGTCTTGTCGAACCTTGTTGGTGTGCTTTCGCCCCACCGTGAATATATTGAGTTGGTTCATCTCTCTTTGATATGTGCCCCGTATGCATCCTACCCATGGAGTCTCGGACTCATGGGAAGTACCTCTCATCTTGGCCAATGAGGTGGGAAATGTGGATAAATACGGATAGCAAGACCGATGGACGCATCGGAGATTGTCGTACTCTCTATCTCTAGGATGGCACGTGTCCAACCACTTGATTTGGGATCAAGTCTAGTGAGGTTTCGGACCTACAACTGACTCCAAGTCAGTTAAACTAACTTCGAGTTAGTATGAGACTCCTTTGAGTCCTATAGAGGTTTCGGACCTCTGAGTTGACTTCGGGTCAGTCGGGAGTGATGTCTTTGTGACTCACTATTTGAAATAAAGAAGCCAGGAAAGCAAGTTACGGCGGGATGATACACGATGTTTGGATGGCACAGGTGGATGGAGTTCTCCCTAGTTGAGAGGGAGTGTTAATTTTGGGCAACTAGGTCCAAACTCCATGTTGTACTACTCAGATGATGATGCCAATATTTTTATTGGATTCTTCTTTCGGAGAGGTGCAAGATCGATCTAAAGATCATCTTGATCGGATGAGAAGAACATTTATTTTGAATTTTATTCCACTTATGTGCAAGGTCGGCCAGAATTGTAATTTAGGCTTGGAGCCCCACAAATGTGTCACACACCCTCACAAATGGATATATATTAGACAAACTTGGAGTTCATTTCATCATCCACTCATCACACACTTCTCTCTTTTGTCTGATTAGTTCGATCATCATTTGGAGGCTTCTCTTCTCACATGGGAAAACAGTAACTAGGGTTTCGGAACTGATCTACCTAGGGTTTTAGCGCAGCTTTGACCAGTGTTGACTTTGGTCAACAATTGGTTCATTTGACCTCAAACTTTCCCAGAATTCCAATTTCTGCAATCATAATTATTTGGCACAAAAACCGAGGCTAGACGTTGACCCTTTGACCTGCTGCGTTGACTTTCTGTTGTTGTTGTTCTGCGTTGACCGTTGACTAGACAGTGTTGACTTTCGTTGACTTTTGTGGAGTTGTCTTAAGGGTTGTGTGACACTTCTGGCTGGCTGCCCGTGAGGAGACTTTGCTAGTTGAAGCATCTTGTTGACTGCTGTAACGCATCACAACACATATATTTTGCTGATCAAGTTAAGTGTATGTTTGGGTTGTCTTCCGTCGATCTATTGGTATGTTCTATCAACATTTTACTATCATGTTTATGTGATTTCTATTTGGTATTGGGTTTAAAGTAAAGTTGCATCAAGCATAGAACATCTTCGAAAATTTACAATTCACAAACCCGAGAGTATGAAGGGGAAGGACGGATGCATCTAATGGATGGTTCTTCCCTAGCATCATACCTAGAAAGGCAAAAGGGCACATGGTTACTGGAGATTATATGAAAAGGGGGGAGGGAAACACATGAGGAAGACTCGTAATGATGAATAAGAGGAAAAGGCAAAGGTGAAGGTGAAGTGTTATATTCAACGGGTTTTTCTTCCTCAAAATCATAATGTAAATGCTCAAGCGGTTTGAACATGGGATCATAAGGAGGACAAATAGGAGAAAAGGTGTTATCGATTTCATCATCATTAGTGTCAGAGAGAATAAATCATCTCCAACTCTGCCTTTTCATGCAAGGGAAAATGATAGTTCTCCTTCCCAAGGTTATCAATAAATGTCATGATAAACAATGCCCGAGAGAAAAGGAGGACCAATCTCAACCTCATCTTCCTTGTCGATGTCATAAATAGGAGCACAATCAAATTGTGGAGCAACAATTTCCCATTTCTCCTATTCAATATGGAAATAATCTCCAATGTCATCTTTCAAGGGGTTAATGGGATCACCTTCCTCAAGTTTCTCAAGAGGAGATTCATCGGGTGTAATATCCTTGAGAAAGGTAAGTTTAGTCTCAACTTCACTTTCCATAGACTCATCATTGTTGAGATTTTGGGGTGGCATCGAATGTGCTCTAGCTCCCAAATTTTGTGGAGAAGTTGGAGTACATGAGATCTCCAAGACCCAAAAAGCATTTGGAGAAATTCCATTAGGTTTAAGAGATATTCAAATAATTAATCTTTTTAATTAAGGACACTAAGTCTAACTTAGGAAAATTAAAAGAATAAAGTGAATTAAATTAAACATGTGATGAGAATGACTTAAGTGACGTGGATCAAGCAGCTTCTAATCTTAGTCATTGATTAGCGAGTAGATCACGGTCGTTGGTTTCCCAACGAGAATAGTATAAGAGAAGGGCTTGGGGTCAGTTGGAGAACACACACATTGGTGGAGGACTGAAGCTAAGTTGAAATTCTAGGGTGTAGTTTGCTAAGAATTTCATAAGTGTTTGTAGTGTAGCGAGGGGTAGTATTGGCAAGGGGATGATCTGATCCCAGGCGAAGAGTACAATAGCGGCAAAGAGGCAGCATACCGAGCAGCGTAGAGGCATCCAAGAGTCACACAGTCCAGCAAAGGCCATGTAGAGGTAGCACAGAAGCAGCAGGGGCCACGCAGAGCTGACGCAGGCCCAATCAGGGCAGCGCCTGGGCAGCGTAAGCTCTTCAGGGGTGACGCAGGCCCTTCCAGAGCAGCGTAGAGGCTGACGTGGGCCAGGGTGGTTGACGTAAACGGCTGAGGAGCAGCGCTAGGGTTTCCGGTGGGCCAAAAAGGGCTCAAGTTCTATAAATCCCGTTTGAGGGTGTGAATCAGCCATATTTTATGTCTCCGAGTGAAAGAGGTATTGTTGTCGTGATATTCTCTGTAGGGCCAACCATGTTCGGTGCCTAGAAAATGTTGTATTTAGAATCTACTTAATAATAAAACCCTCCAGAGCTCGTTGCACCAGTTTTCCTGCATTGGATTTTTTTGGGGACATTTCTCCGAAAAATCTATCACTTTGTCATATGAGCGTGTTATTCACTAAATGATATGTATGTGTTATTTGTATTTACTTCATTGCTATTCTGAATATTCAGATTAATAACTTCTATATTTAATCAAGTAGGAGAAGTAAATCGAGAATTAATGCAGTCAGTGTGGCCTCTGCATTGTCCTGAAGCGACTACGTATACCCGGAATGCTATACTGCAAAACTCCTCTTGAAACTAGATGGAACTCCTCTCCTGAGCAAGCACTCGGAGTCTCCAGAGGTAGAGGTTGAGATCTCCACTCGGAACTCTCTATGCTAAACAACACTTGCATACTCGACTAAACAGCTCAAGCGTGCTAAAGTTAATCAGGCAGAAAAATAGGTTATGAATGAATGAGGAATGAGCTGCTATCATCCTCTTTTAACTAAGTTGAGCCTCCAACGTTCCCTTGGGCCCACCTAGTTTCGCTACCTCTCCCACGCTGCCACTGGGATGTTGTCTAATTCGAGTGGGCGGCCAGATGGGCCCCACTTCAGCCTCAATATTTGCCTTAGTGACTTTAGGAAAGTAAATTAGTTGCATAGTTTATTTGTGGGTCCCCCTTCCCCACTTTATTTCTGTTGAATATTAGAAAAGGCAAAATTAAACAAAAGATAATATTCCAATTAGCTGATTGCTAATTTGGAATATTACATATCAGAGCCACGTCTGATCCCGGCTTTTCGCCATCAAACTTCATCAACATTGTTATCATCAAGATTCAAGCAATTCGCTACGAAGTGGGAGGTTTTCCATTCTGCTAGCTTCGCTACTCTTATATTAAAATTTAATTAATAAAAACAAAAACAAAAAAACCAAAAAAAAAAAAAAAATATTATCAAAAAAGTTATAAAAAAGGGGCTTGTATTAAATTATTAAAAAAAAAGCCTATAGGACAAAAAATAAAGATATTAAGAAAAGAATAAGAGATTATTAAAAATGATATATATATATATATATTACTGAAAAAGAAAGAACTATTACAAAATATTAAAAGAAATTATATATAAAAGAATTAGAAAAAAAAGACCAAATATATAAATCAAAAAAATAAAAAAACAAACACAGCATAGTCAAAGTACCTGCAGCCTCCTGACGTGTTGGCCATCTACAAAAAAAAAATTGGTTGTAGTTGACTGCCCGCGCTCGAGTCCGTCACTCGACCAATTGCAGCATTTTAACCGCCCATCGCAACAAGCCACCTCTCCATCGATTTTCTCCTACTCCATTTTCGCCTTCTACTTTCTCACTGACAACGATAGTTGCTAATGCCAACCACCGTACACAACCCGTGCAACCACTACCACCGACCACGATGTCGTCCCTACTGGGCCTTCTGTCACTCCTACCTCCACTGCACCACCTCAATGAGCAATTGAACCAGGACGCGCAAATCCTCTCCTACCGCATCGTTGTCCAATTCCTTCCGCCATTAACCAGTCCTTTGATACATCCATCGACAACCAACAACCAAGGCATCATCGTCCAACACCACACCCGAGTGATTTCCCAGTCACATATTCATTGATACCTCCAGTCAATCACTTGTCCAACCCCCCATCCTTGATTCAGTTGTCTATACATTAACTTCCACAGTTTGTACTACCGTCGTTATACTCAACTATTGCCTATTTTTTTTGTCACCAATTTGTGTCTGTTTGTCATCATCATTGTATGAAACAACCGAACAAAGTGAATTTAAATTAGAAACGTCACCACTCTCTTGCTTAAGTCGTGACCAGTAATTATTACAAGTTTTAAATTCTCAAGGTACTTTTTGATTTAAAAAATAGAGACCAATCGTAAAGGTCAAAACTACATTAAGTGGATATGAAGTAACCTCATATATCCCAAAAAGAAGGTTATATTAAGAAAATAAATTCTATAAGTATTTAGAAGTTTTAAATACCTAATTACCAAGTGAAAAAAAAAAAGAAATTCCAAGTCCAAAAGTAAAGGGAAAGTTTCTAAACAATTCAATACTGAGATTAAAACAAAACAAAAAGATTATTATTTGAAAAGAATAATAAGTTTTGGAATTTAGAAAGGGTTATTTTTAAACCCTAAGGTCAAGCAAAATGGAGCCTAATTTGAATATAATGGAAGGACAATTTTCCTATAAGGGTATTTTAATCACGCATCGCAAGTTAATTACATTAAGAGAAACTATCCAAGGGGAAAAAGTTAATATCGCTATTAGTACAAGCAATGACGAAAATTACATAAATATTAATCTGGCGAATCAACTGCTAATTTCAGACGCCAATGTAGGAAAAACAACAAATCTTTTTGGAAAGAAATACGAAATTAATGATTCACAAATAACAGTAGATCATTATGAGTACACATCCCAATTTACTGTTGTAAAAATGTATGACGTGGAGGCTGACATAATTCTTGGTCAATCTTGGTTTAGAGAATTGGGTGCGTTCATGTTAAACATAGAGAAAAAAAATTTGATGCTTTCTTATAAAGAAAAGATGATCACATTTCAAGACATGACAACAAAGTCAAAATCAATAATGTCTTCATCAGTAGACTTTAAAGATGTCACGAAATTAATACCTCAAAGGAATCAAAATTCAATATCAGAGAAGCAAAAAGAGCTTGAGGAAGCCATATCCAATAAAAACAAAGAAAATTTTTATTTAAAAGATCCTATCCGGAAACTTCTTGCACAAGTCAAAAAGAATAAAATTAAGAAGCTCAAGTGAGAACAAGAAAAATAAAGGTTTGACAAGAAATTCAATGAAAGTCTATCAAAGAAAGAAGAGGAAAATTTATGCTTAAAAGACCTTAACAAAAAATTATTAGAACAAATCAAGTGTTTAAAAAACGAGAAGCTTGAATGCCAAAATAAAGTTGACTCAGAAAATGAGGAATGCTTACGTCTCAAAAATCATAACCAAAATCTGCTCAAACAAATTAAAAAACTTAAGGATGGTAAGAAATCATTGACGAATAGGTTCGAAGCAATTGTCGCAAAGGAAGCATCAAAATCGCTAAATGTAGTAGGTAGTCCAAGTTGAGAAAGAAGAAATAAAAACCGATTCCACTAATCTCATAGTTTAGGAAAATCATAATCCTATTGAAGAGAAGATGCATGCAAAAGTTGTTGTTCAAGCAATGGACATTCCAAATGATGATTCAGTGACTAGCTCAACAACAACAGCACCTGAAGGAAATCAAAAACCAACCACTAACATGATAAGGGAAAGTCCAACCAAAGAAACTATGTATCAACATCCGGATCACAGGAGCAGACTTTCCAATTAATCGACGTACCCATATCACTCATAAAATAAACAATAAGTTTATGTTCCCAGGGATATTAAAGTTTGAAAAATCCAGTCCCACAATAACTATTCATCACAAAATTTTATTCCATAGAAGATCAATCTAGGATGGTCCAATCCATTCTCAGTATGCAAATTTTGTCTATCTGAAGCGAACAAAGTTCCTTCTCAAGTTAAATACTCCAGAACACTTGGAATACAAAGATATCCATGAGGATACAAATATTGTATTAGATGTAAGATGAATGAGATAGATAGATGATAAAATGTTACAATGAGGCCCTGCTTATATACCTACGCAGGTGACCTTTCATGACTGGGCATGTCTCTTAGACATGCCCTTTCAATAACTTAATGACTACTTACATAATCCTTAATTGACTATTTAATAATTATATTTGTTATATTCGTTATGAATTATATTCATAACATTGCCCCTTCCTTCAAAAGCTTTGTCCTCAAAGCTTATAGTTGACACTTTTCTTCAGTTCAATCACGCACCGTTTTCTTCATTTGCTTTCGTCATTTGCTTTCGTCACAATTTAATATATCAACTTTTATTTATTTATTTGTTATGAATTGGCCCTTCCTTCAGAACTTTGTACTCAAAGTTTTATGGATAATAATTTCTTCATCTTGTATTTGTTAAAATACTATAATTTTCAGGAAATCTTCCTTCTTTCCTTTCTGAATTGGATTTAATTTCATTTTCATCAATGATTGATTTCATTTTGTCTGTTGCATTGAGTTTTTCGGGTTTTTAAGGTAACCCTTCCTAACTTTCTCTTCTTCTTTTTAATGAGGTTATTATTCCTTCAATTTTTTTTTTAATAATTTAATTAATATATATATATATATATATATATATATATATATATATTCTTTTAACAATTGATTTTTTTTTAACTCTTTTTTTTGTTGAAAGGTTACAACCCTAGTGAAACGTGGCTATTCACATATATTCACCTATAAAATATATGTCTACTTATGTGTAATTCTCCACGTAAAAGTAAACTTACCATTCACAAGAGATTTTTTATTCCTTTACTTCTTATTTTACCTTGCAAATACCATGGGAAATTACCATGGGCTTTGAAAACCACGAGCTTGTAAACCACTGAAAGAATAATCAAAATAACCTTACCTACTCTTCCTTATTTCTTTTTCTTTTTTAATTTTAAATTGTCTTGGTATGTACGTATGTGTACTTTTGTTAAATTTGGACAACTAGGTCCAAACTCCATGTTGTGATGCTCAGATTAAGAGGCTAATATTTTTGTTGGATTCCTCTTTCGGAGAGGTGTAAAATCCATATAAAATATATCTTAATCCGATGAGCAGAACATTTATTTTGAATTTATTATTTATAATAAATTATATGTGCAGGTCGGCCTTAAGGTTTTACACCCCCAGTAGATGTGTCACACACCCCAATGATGGATATAAATACAGGCAAAGTTGGAGAGCATTACACAACAACTCAACACACATCTTCTTCTCTCATCTGATTTAGTACGAGTTCATTGGAGGACATTTCCAGCCCACACATGTGAAGAAGAAGGACGAATTTCTGTACGGCCAAGAGGAAGGACGAATTTCTGCAGCTAGGGTTTTGTAGGAAGTTTGACCAGCGTTGACTTTGGTCAATGCATGGTCCGAAAGGGCTAAAAATTGTTGGAGAGTTCGATTTTAAGAGGCCGTACACATTGGCACAGAAATCGAGGTCATAGGGTTGACCGAATCGTTGTCGCGTTGACTTTTTCGGGACAACGTTGAGACTTTTCCGGGAGTTGACTTGGGCGGACTCGTAGCCGATTGGAGACCGTTGGGGACACATTCTGGGTTGGCTAATCAAGGAGACTTTGCTGGTTGAAGCATCCTGTTGACCGCCGTAACGCACCATCACATTTTTCTGTTTCTGGTTTGTCTTCTATAAGATCCATTGATATGTTCTATCAGCATTTTACTTAACCATTTGTGTGATTGCTGTAATAAAAGTAAAGTTGCATCAAGCATAGAACATCTACAAAAATTTACATGGTATCGGAGCTGAGGTGAAGACAAGCCCTATCTTTAGCAATCACCATCGGAGGAAATGGGTTCCACAAGTTTCGAATTCAAGGAGAATGACAAGCTGACTGGAAGGGATGACTTCCATGCCTGGAAGATGATATTAGATCTCAAATTGGAAGACCATGATCTCTTGGATCATGTACTGGGTAAGATTCAATAACCTCCATCCAATGCTACCGCTGCTGTTAGAAACAAGTATAAAAAGGGAGAGATCAAAGCAAAGCTGATGATCAGGGAATCCATACATAAGAGTCTGGTTGCCTATATATCTGAACTAGGCACATCCAAGGAGATGTATGATAAATTGATCCTTATGTTCAAGGTAAACAATGTAAACCAAGTGCTATTCCTCAAGAATAAATTGAAGAATATGAAGAAGGGCCGGGATGAGTCTGTTCAAGCTTACTTTCTGAAATTGACCGAAACAAGGAACAATTTGCTGGCTATTGGGGAGATAATAGCCGATCGTGAGATGGTTCTCACCGCACTTGGAGGACTCCCTTATGAATGGCAAGTATTCACTACTACCATTCTCAATAATAATACCATTCCTAACTTTGACGAGCTTCTGTCTAGATGTATGCAAGAAGAAACAAGAATGAAGGAATTCGAAAATGATAGAAATGCTGCCTATGGTGCTCATTCTCGAAAGAACAACTCTGGTGGTCCCAAGGACAAAGAAAGAACAAGGACTCAAGAAAAGAAGGGTAAGTGTTTCACTTGCCATAGGCCTGGTCACTATGCTAGAGAATGTCCCTTCAAGAAGGATTCTCCCGATAGTGATGATAACAACAACAACCGGAGGAATGGGAATCGAAGAAACGACAGATCTAAAGGAAAGAGGAAGGCTCTCTCTGGTGGAAACAATCAACCTTCTAAAAGGTCTAGAAACTCCAGGTATGAGGAGTCTAATGCTGTTGATAAAAGAAATGAGTATATTCTTGTATCTGCTCTCTCTGCTACATCTCCGCCCGACACTATGGATGTCTGGCTGATAGATAGCGGTGCCTCAAGACACATCACTGGATTCAAGGAAGCACTCTCTGACATGGTTGAGAGGGATACTAATCTAGAAATTATCCTTGGAGATAATGCCACATACCCCGTGAAAGGGATAGGGACTGTGACCCTCCACTTGTCTCAAGGACAAGTCCTACATTTGCAAGATGTACTCTATGTACCAAAATTGAAGAAGAACCTTGTGTTTGTATCAGCCATGGAAGACAAAGGATTCAATGTAACATTCTCTGATGGAAAGGTGCTCATGTGGAAGAAGAGCTTCAAGGAAGCTATCTCGATTGGTTTTAGAGTTGGCACACTCTATCAGGTTGGAGGGAGTCCGCTAGGAGCAATGACATGTGATACTATCCGACAAACCGAACTATGGCACCAGAGATTTGGACACCTTCATTACAAGGCCCTTCCCGAAGCAAGGAAGGTGGTGACAGGGATGCCTGACAAGGGGACCTTTCCCCTCAAGTGTCACAAAGACATCTGATATTTTGCAACTGGTCCATTCTGATCTATCTGGTATGTTGCCCGTGACATCCCTGGGAGGATGTTCTTACTACATGACATTCACTGATGACTTCTCTCGCAAAACCTGGATATACTTCTTGAAGAAGAAGGATGAGGCTTTCATGTGGTTCCGTACCTTCAAAGCCTTAGTGGAAAATATGACCGGAAAGAAGATCAAGATTTTGAGGACCGACAATGGCACTGAATATGAGTCAAATGAGTTCAAAGACTTTTGCAGAGAAGCTGGTATTAAGAGGGAGACTACTACTGCATATACTCCTGAGCAGAATGGTGTTGTTGAACGCAAGAATAGGACTATTGTGGAAGCTGCCCGTGCCATGCTATGTGACCAGGGTCTACCGAAGTTTCTGTGGGGAGAAGTTGCAAATACTGCTGTGTATATTCAAAACCGATGCCCTCATTCCGCTTTGGACTCCAAAACTCCCGAAGAGGTTTTCTCTGGTAAGAAACCTGATGTCTCACATTTTAGAATTTTTGGATGTCCTGTCTATTTTCATGTGCCGAAAGAAAAGAGAAGTACGCTGGATGCTACTGGGAAGAAAGGAATGTTTGTGGGCTACAGTGAGACTTCTAAGGCATATAGAGTCTATGTACCTGGTCAAAGGGAAGTAGAGATAAGCCATGATGTCACTTTTGACGAAGATGCTTCCCTGAAGAAAGTAGTAGATCTTCCTAGATTTGGAGAAAATCATGAAGAAAGGCTTGGAAATCAAGAAGAACCGCAGATGATACAATGCCTCGATATTGAAGGACCAATGGACCCTATTGATCCATCTCCTTCACCGGGAAAGAGACCATCATGGGCTCGTGGACACCCCTCGAAGATGCCGAGGGTCATCGTCGCCCAAGGGGGACATTCCGAGAAAGTTAAATAGTCGCAGATACCAGGGTATCTAGTCGCCATGAGTACTATTGTACAATCCGAACTCGGATCTTTTGAGGGAAGCCGTAAAGCATCAAGTCCGGAAAGATGCTATGCATGAAGAATATGAGTCCATAATGAAGAATGATGTCTCGGGGATGTGGTCCCGAGACCGAAGGACAAACCAACAAGTCACCGCAAAATGGCTCTACAAGATCAAACATGGATCTGATGGGAGTGCTGAAAAGTTCAAGGCAAGGTTTGTTGCCCGTGGCTTCTCTCAAAAGGAAGGAATTGACTATGATGACATATTTGCACCTGTGGCATGATATACCACCATTCGATCAATCATAGCCCTTGCTGCTATGCAAGGATGGAGTCTTCATCAGATGGATGTCAAGACCGCCTTTCTGCATGGTACAATAAAAGAAGAGGTGTATGTAGAACAACCTCTGGGATTTGAAGTTCAGGATCGAGACACTCATGTCTGCAGGTTGAAGAAAGCCCTCTATGGGTTAAAGCAAGCACCCAAAGCTTGGTACGAGAGGATGGATAGTTACTTGATGAAGCTAGGCTTCACTCGAAGTAATGTTGATCCGAACCTTTACTACAAGGTTGTATAGGGGAAGCCTCTCATTCTAGTGCTATATGTGGATGACCTCTTCCTGACAGGTGTTGACCCTCTCATTCATCAATGTAAGAGGGAGCTCGCTGCTGAGTTCGAGATGAAGGACCTAGGACTGATGCACTACTTCCTAGGCCCGAAGGTCTGGCAGAGACCTGGAGAGATTTTCCTTTCTCAAGGAAAATACATTGTGAAACTTCTAGAGAGATTTGGTATGGTGGACTGCAAGTCCGTGTCAACACCGATGGAACTCAACTTCAAGAAGTTGAGTGGCAGCGCTGCTGGGCCTATCTTGGCCAATCCTACTGAGTATCGTCAACTCATAGGAGCTTTGATGTTCTTAGTGAACACCCGATCGGATATATGTTTTGCAGTGAACACTTTGAGTCAACAGATGGTTGAGCCTCATCACTTTCACTGGGTTGGTGCCAAGAATCTTCTGAGATATCTTCGGGGCACGATAAACCATGGGCTGAGATACACTGCCGGGAGTGTGACACTCCGTGGATATACCGATGCCGATTGGGCTGGCAGTGTGGTGGATCGTAAGAGCACATCGGGATGCTGCTTCAATCTTGGTTCTGCTTCGATCTCATGGATGAGCAGGAAGCAGAAGTCGGTGGCTTTGAGCACCGCCGAGGCCGAATACATTGCAGCAAGTATGGCCTGTTGTGAAGCAGTTTGGTTGCGAAAGCTCTTTAGTGAGCTGTTTGGACATGTGCTAGATACCACTGTGATACTCTGTGATAACCAGAGTGGGATTCGTATGACTGAGAATCCCGTGTTCCACGACCGATCCAAGCATATTGATATCAGGTACCACTTTATCCGGGATATGGTACAGCGAGGCGCCGTAAGGCTCGATCATATAGGAACTGATGAGCAGGTCGCGGATATTCTCACTAAGCCCCTGGGGAAGGTCAAGTTCCTAACCTTCCGTGAGAGTCTTGGTGTCGTGGAACGACCCTATGATGTGGGTCCCGTTGGACGATGAGCTCTGGGAGCTCTGGGGGGCTTTGGGGATAGCTTCTCGGAGCTATAAGCACTCATAATGCTTCTGCCCCACCGTTGTGATTATTGAGCTGGTTCGCCTCTCATTTATCTGTGCCCCGTATGCATCCTACCCATTGAGTTTAGGGCTCATGGGAAGTACCTCTCATTTGGCCAATGAGGTGGGAAAAGCTAGAGACTATTAGCAAAGACCGATGGACGCATCAGAGATTGTCGTACTCTCTATCTAGGATGGCACGGTCCAACCACTTGATCTGGGATCAAGTTTAGTGAGGTCTGGGACCTCTGCCTGACTTCGGGTCAGATGAACCAACTTCGGGTTGGTTGGAGACTCTTTGTGAGTCTCATAGAGGTTTCGAACCTCTGGGCTGATTATGTCAGTCGGGGGATGATGTCTTTGTGACTGACCCACTTCTGTTCTGAAATAAAGAGGCCAGCAAAGCAAGTTACGGCGGGATGACGCACGATGTTTGATTGCATTGATGGATGGAGTTCTCCCTAGTTGAGAGGGAGTGTTAAATTTGGACAACTAGGTCCAAACTCCATGTTGTGATGCTCAGATTAAGTGGCTAGTATTTTTGTTGGATTCCTCTTTCGGAGAGGTGTAAAATCCACATAAAATATATCTTAATCCGATGAGCAGAACATTTATTTTGAATTTATTATTTATAATAAATTATATGTGCAGGTCGGCCTTAAGGTTTCACACCCCCAGCAGATGTGTCACACACCCCAATGATGGATATAAATACAGGCAAAGTTGGAGAGCATTTCACCACAACTCAACACACATCTTCTTCTCTCATCTGATTTAGTACGAGCTCCTTGGAGGACAAGTTCAGCCCACACGTGTGAAGAAGAAGAAGGACGAATCTGTACGGCTGAGAGGAAGGACGAATTTCTGCAGCTAGGGTTTTTCTGGAAGTTTGACCAGCGTTGACTTTGGTCAACGCATGGTCCGAAAGGGCTGAAAATTGTTGGAGAGTTTGATTTTGAGAGGCCGTACACATTGGCACTGAAATCGAGGTCAAAGGGTTGACCGAACTGTTGCTGCATTGACTTTTTTGGACAACGTTGACTTTTCTGGAGTTGACTTGGGTTGACTCGGTAGCTGATTGGAGGACTGTTGTGACACATTCTGGGTTGGCTGACCAAGGAGACTTTGCTGGTTGAAGCATCCTGTTGACCGCCGTAACGCACCATCACATTTTTCTGTTTCTGGTTTGTCTTCTATAAGATCCACTTATATGTTCAGTCATGACGGCAACAAGGTTGACGATTTTTACAGTCAAAGACCTGGATCAAGGAGCGTAGCTCTGTGCAGCGATGAGTGGCCAGAACATCGAACTGCTCTGATACCAAATAAAGCGAACAAAGTTCCTTCCCAAGTTAAATACTCCAAAACACTTGGAATACAAATATATCCATGAGCTAAGTCACCGGATACTCCTAAAATGCCCTCGAATCCCCGAATCCCCGTACCGGATACCTGCACGTACCGGATTCGGCCCCAATTCAAAGGATACGGCGTATCCGTACGGGGTACGGCGTATCCCGACCGTATCCCGTAAAACCGGATACGGCCGGGCCCGCAGGTTCAAAAAAGCGTTGTTTTTTTTTATAAAGGGGGGCTTTTGCTCATTGTTTTTCACCAATTTCATTGTTTTTCACCAATTGAGGAGGATTTTTCAGGAGAGGGCATCAAACCTATGGCCCTAGTAATCTTCATTTTCATCCTTTTACTTAAATTTTTAACATTACCATGAAATGACTCAGGATGTTTGAGAGTGGTTCCGACCTCATTGGATTTCATATGGAGAAAGTAGAATTTTAGATCTCATTCAAAATCCAGCAGACTTATCAGTTTTTTAGGTTTCAGGATTGGATTATTGCAATGTTTCCATCGAATTTTGTCATGTATTAGGGTATGGAACTCGTATTTAATCAAGAGCAGTGAGCACCAATCCCTCTATGTACCTTGATGTTAGTGACATTGGTTGTCAAACTCCTCTATCATGACCCTACTAAAAATGTACCCATTACTCAAACAAAACCTTGACTATCTAAGATGATAGATAAATCTATGTTTAAATCAATGAATTAAGTATGAATTTGTGTAAAAAATATCTAATTTTTAATATATTAATACATATATATTTTTTAATAAAATAATATATAACGTATCGTATCCCACAAGTATCTTGTTCCGGGGTCACCATACCCGTATCCGATTCTTCGAATCCCGGTATCCCCATATCCCCGTATCAGGTGACTTAGTCCATGAGGATACAAATATTATATTAGATGTAAGATGAATGAGATAGATAGATAATAAAATGTTACAATGAGGCCCTGCTTATATACCTACGCAGGTGACCTTTCATGATTGGGCATATCTCTTAGACATGCCCTTTCACTAACTTAATGACTACTTACATAATCCTTAATTGACTATTTAATAATTATATTTGTTATATTCGTTATGAATTATATTCATAACACTATCACTCAGAGTATCATATCGTCTCGTATCAACGAAGATGAAAGTTCAGAAACGAAAAGATGTTCTCAGCGAGCTTTGAGGACAAAGCTTCTTGAAGATGGCAATGTTACGAATATAATTCTTATAAAAACAAATAATAAATATAAATATAAATATAATAATAAATAATAAGTAATTAACTAATGGTTAGTTAGTTAGTAATGAAGAGGTATGTCTTAGAGACATGACCGTTCATGGAAGGACACCTGCTTAGAGTATATAAGCAGTCCCTCATTCTCACTGTACTCATCCTACATCAATTCTTTTATACAATACACAATTTACAATTACTATCCTACAATGGATTTCTTTGTCTACTAAGTATTTTAAATATTTCCGTTGCATATACGACTTTTGATCGTTACAAATTGCCTCTAATTTATGCAAAATTGCAGAATTCTTGATCTATTATAGTGTTGCATATATTACATGTGTCATGTATAACGAATGAATGTTCCTAAAGGTTAAAATTTGCTAAATTTACCTTGATAAGTCATCATCTCTTTTGCATCGAAGTGTAAAAACTTTTGGCAGATGCTCTCATGCCCTAATTTCCATGCGAAGTTGTCTAAAGATCTTCTTGATTGGGTATAGTCTCTCCAAATTGCAAATTCACCCTGACTCCATCTCTCCGAAAGGCAAGGCACTAGTCCAACCACCAATGATCACTTTTAAAGATTATTTTTCTCGTCGTCCTCTTCTCTTTCTAGGCCTAGCCTTAATAGGTCATCTAGGGCATCAATCAAATTTCATTTTAACCATCCAGTCACCTCGATTTTTGGCCCACTACTATGTTGGGGTTTTGTCCTGAGGTCCTCCAAGTTTGAAGCAAGTGGAATCTCGACATATAGCAAGCCCCAGCCACAAGACCAATTCTTGCCCTAGATTGACTTGGGTTAGTGTCCTCATTAGGATCAATGCATTCAAATCTCAAAAGAAATTAATCCTTTAAACCTATTCCCTACCCTAATTAGGTCAAGCCCTCATTGGTTGATCAACTCCATATCCTTGACCTAGTTTCGTGTCCACTTGGCTCTGTGTGGTCCCGCAACTTTGTAACTCTAATTCCACAAGGATTACTTAGAAGCATCTTTTCCATAATGATCCTTAGGTCTAGGAAGCCCCTCCTTAAGACATATCCTCCAAACCTTGGCTCAAGAATCCTCTTAGCCCTTCCTAGGGAGCCCATCACCTTGATTTTGAAGCAAGCAAGCTATCTAATTGTGTCTCTCTTGTGAGTAGGCCTTAGGAATCACTTTCTATCCATTCATAGATCCATCCTTCCTAGCGATTCCCCCTATATTGGGTTTTCTCCCATCTGTGAAGTCCGTAAAGAGCAGGGAGTCTTAGCTGAGGTGACAATGGGCTATCACTCCATTGTTTCCCCTTGACCTAATAGTTGCTCTATAGGATCCCCTTCTACAACCCCTGCTAGTTTGAGCGGTAACTGAATCAAATAGCGGAAGGCATCTGATCTGGAATTGCAGGTACAACAATAGCGATGTATGGTATATTGATGGCAGTTGGTGTGCAATGGAAATGCAATGGCCCCTATATATATCTTCAGTGGCTGTAGCAGTTTGTATGGAATTTCAATCTACACAGATGGTAGTGAAGGCAGTTCGATCTACTGGTAATTATTTGCAAGATTAACATACCATTGGCCTAGGATTTGACTCTAATACCAAATGGTATAAACAAATTCTTGTTTATAATTAATTGATTGACAGAATATTTCAACAAATGTGTAAAGATATATTGAGTAATAAACATAGTCTTAAAAACTGGCCAGTTTGAACCAAAAACTGGTCAAACAGGTCGGTCAGAAGGTCAGCGGGACCAAACCGGTGAGAAAATCGGGTTTTACCCCCCTGTCGCCTAAGAAAACCGGTTAACCGGTGCTAACTGGCCAGTTCTGTCCTTAATCGGCCGATCAAAGCCTCCTTTGCTGCAGGGACCCACGCACAGCCAGCAATGAGCTTTAGGGCTGATATGGAGGGAAGGGGAGGGTTGTTTCCCTCCAAAAACACCCTCCCCAATCTTTTATAAGCATGGGCAGCCTCTCCTTTGTCTCACACCATCTCATTTGCAATTTGTGAGTTTGATTGAGGGCTTGGAGAGCGTTGAGTGTTTGTCAAAGCAGTGAACTTGGAGGCTTGGAGTTGGAGTTGGAGCTATCTCGAAGATAGTTTGGAGTTGTCAGTAGAGTTGGCATCTTCAAGAGGACGCCAAGGAAGCTAGTTTGCATTGCTAGGTAACGATTTTCACTTGAAAAATCCATCATTTCATTGTTGTTCATGTATTTATTTTCTCCTGTGTTTAGCGATGCTATTGCTCTCAAATCTCTAGTCCTGACTCCTATCATCTATGCTATCAAATTTTGTATGTTTGAATGTGCATTCTGTTTCGTAAATTTAGCCTTAGTTGTCCATTTATCTTAGCTGATATTTTTTTTAAAAGGCAAATTTATTTCCAAATTTCAATTATTTCAAGTCAAGATGGCTCCAAAAACCAAGGACAGTGCATGGGCCCATTGTGATGTGGTTGATGGAAAGATGATATGCAAATTTTGTGAAAAATGTATTAGAGGTGGGGGTATTCTTAGATTGAAACAACACTTGGCTGGGATAAGAGGCCAAGTAAAGCCATGTGATGCACCTAATAAAGTGATAGGTCCAATTAGGGCAGAATACCTTGCCAAGTTTGAAAATTTTGAGGAAACTAAGACTAGGGAGAAGGCCATCCAAGATGACATTGCAAGGAAGAGGGAACTAATAGAAATGATGAGAGAGAGTGGGTATGATGATTATGAGATTCAAGACTCCACTTCTATCCCTTCCACCAATGACCCCTTTCACTATGTTCCTCCTGTTGGCCAAAAATCAAAACCAACAAAGAGACCCAACCTCCGGAGTTATTTCTCATCCACTGCTAATCCCACAGCCACTTCCTCCCAGCCAAGTCGTCAACCCACATTGGATCAACATTGGAAAAAACAATAGAAACTTCTTATCAGTACATTGCTAGATGGTGATATGATTCAGATATCCCATTTAATGTTGCTTGCTCACCTTATTACCAAGCTATGTGGGACTCTGTTTTAGCTACAGGAAAGGGCTTCAAAGGCCCTACTGTGCATGACTTGAGGGGATCTCTTTTGCAACAAGAGAATTGTAATATTGATGAGTATTTGGCTGAATATAAAGAGTCATGGCTCAAAACAGGTTGTTCCATCATGTCAGATGGATTGATTGATGGAAAGAACCGCACTATTATTAACTTCCTTGTTTCTTGCCCTCGAGGAATAATGTTTTTGAGATCAATTGATGCATCTGATAAGGTGAAGGATGCAACCCTTCTATTTGAGCTTTTGGATGAGATTATTCAGGAAGTGGGGGAGCAGAATGTTGTGTAGGTCATCACAGATAATGCCTCAAACTATGTTCTTGCTGGAAAGATGCTTGAGTCCAAGTATAATAGCATATTTTGGACTCCATGTGTTGCACATTGCATAGACCTCATGCTTGAGGACATAGGCAAAGTGGATTGGGTAAAAAACATTGTAGAGCATGGCAAGTGCATTACAAAATACATTTACAACCACTCATGGGTATTGAGCCTAATGAGGAAAAACACTAGGGGAAAAGAGCTTGTTAGGCCTGCCATTACGAGATTTGCAACTCACTTCCTCACGTTGCAATGTCTCAATTCTCAACAGAAAAACCTGCAGAAATTATTTTCTTCTGATGATTGGACTGAATCCCAGTGGGCTCGTAGACAAGATGGAAAAGACACCAAAAAGAAAGTCTTTGACAATTATTTTTGGAAAAGGCTTCAGAGCTGGTAAAAATTACTGAGACCCTTGTTAAGGTGCTAAGGATGGTGGATGGGGAAAAGATGTCAATGGGATACATTTATGAGGCTATGGATCAGGCAAAGGAGCAGATACGGGCAGTTTACAGGGATAGCTTAGCTAAATATGGTCGGATATGGGAGATCATTGATAACAGATGGAACAATCAACTCCATCGTCCTATACATGCAACTGGGTATTTTTTGAACCCAAAGTATCATTATAAAGCTCAGCCAGTAGATCAACAGGATGGGGAGGTCAGATCTAGATTGATTGATTGCTTGGAGCACATGGTCCCTATCCATGCAGACCTTTTGGAAACACATAAAAAACCTACTCTTTTCAGTGTGGCAGCTGGTACCTTTGGAAAGAACTTGGCAAAAATGGCAAGAGATGTGGATCAACCATGTAAGCAATTCCAATTTGTTTTTCTTTTCAAGTTAAATTGTTTGTAAACAAGTAATGAAATGAACGATGTTACTAATGAATGTCTTTTTATTTGCAGCACATTGGTGGGAGTCATTCGGCGGCCAATGTCCTCAATTGCAAAAGTTTGCAATTAGAATCCTCAGCCAAACTTGCAATGCTTCAGGTTGTGAGCACAATTGGTTTGTTTTTGAGCGCATACACACAAAGAAGAGAAATCGTTTGGAACAGAAACAGTTAAATGATCTTGTGTTTGTGCAATACAACCTTTGCTTGAGGCAAAACCAACTGATGAACAAAACACCTGATCTTGATCCCATTGTGTTGGATGATATTGATCCAACATCAGAATGGGTGGAGGAGACTAAAGATCCAGTGTTTGAGGCAGATTTTGTTTTTGATGCAGCATTAGCGAGGGGTAAATTTGAAGCAGATTTGGTGGCGCCATCAGACGGAGACCCAGGATTGGTAGCTGCATCAAGGAAAGGCAAACAACCAATGGAAGGCACTAGTCATGCAGCTCGAGTAACTCGTGCTTCCATTAGGTCCACTTCTATTGTTATCGGTGGCAGTGGTACTGGTATTTAGGTTGCAGATGAGCCTGAGGCTGAGGCATCCTCAGACTCTGATCCAGATGATGTCTATGCAGCTGTCGATGTTGATCTTGTGTCTAGTAATGGTGATGAATTTTATGATTGATCATGATTCATGTGTAGTCTTGTATTAGGCCAATGGCCTCATAGCTTGTAGCATTGTTTTTGGACTTTATGGGCCATTTGGAGCCTCATTGCTTATGTATTTTTCGATGATATGTATTGCACTCGGTGCCATTTTGATATATTCACCTTTGCATGGTGTATAAATGAGAAAACTTTGCATATTTTTTCTCTATTGGCTTGGAATCATGGTTGCAAATCTTAAAAATAGTTTTTTTTATTAAAAAATAATTATTTAATGTATATTTTTAAAAACCGGTTCGTTTAGACCTAACCAGTACCGGTTAGACTGGTTCCAGTCCGGTTACCGATTCATTAGGTCCACCGGTTCCGGTTTTTAATACTATGGTAATAAATGATTGATAAATGAATGATGATTTAATATGAGCCTCATGATGATATAATTACATGCATTCACTGGTCACGAGGTGACCCTTAAATTTCCATTAAACAAATTATTATATTTGATATAATGATAATGATTATATTTAGTGTCATTATGCAATGTTCTAAACATCAGCATCAAGATAAAATCAGCAAGGGTTCAGAAAACCAAAAGATCGTAAAAATCAAGAAAATATCAGTAAAAATCCACGAACATCGGTAAAATTAAGATACCACCAGCCTAGATCCATCTTCACTTCGGATCTATCAAGCACCCAAAGGGATCAAATCTCTCAAAGTGCAAACTTCTTTTTTGAGTGCAAGACTTGAGCAAAGGCTTGCACCTCAAGAAATTTGATCCCTCTCGACGCTTGATAGATCCAGAGTTAAGATGGATCTAGGCTGGTTTTTTATCAAGAATTATTAATAATTAGTAATTATGATTATCAATTTTAATTCTTTTATTTTTATTATTTTTATTTTTATTTTTATGTAATGTGACCGAGTCAAATGTTTACATAACATAACCATACAATATTTCATCTCTTCCATACTATGCTAGAAAGCACCTCTCGGAGCAACCAAGGTCCAAACTACCGATAAAAATTAGCAAACATCGGCCAGGCCAAAAAATAGTGATTGTGCGATTTTTTACAATAAGATCGGGATGTTTGCAACACTGTTATTATGTTAATTGCATTAACTCAAAGCACAAATTATCACCCACAAACAGATGGGAACACACTTCTCAATACAATTGGGTGGAAAGCATTCTCTTAGCAAACTGAAGCACTACTCGTTATAAGCAGACAAGTATTGGGCACAAACATTTATTTTCCCTTGTTTTATTCTGTGCAAATTTCCATTTGAATGGTTGTATTTCAAAATACAGAGCTTGAGATGGTGTATGTATCCTTGATACACAAATCAAACTAGAGAGTGGAATTGTGAACAAAGAGATTTGCATTACATCAGGAACCTGTTATTACAGGTCAGTTAATTTCTTTCAGGGCTGTTCACGGTAGAATGACTACTGACATGTGATGGAATCAGGCTTCCTAACAAGTAGTATCTGAGCAAACTTGGCCTAATTCATTACCATACACTCAAAGAGGCCAGTCTTGACAAATGATACCAGGGCATCTCAATTGCATTTAGGCCTATGCCAGATTTTTTCGTAGTAGCACTACTCTGGGAAATAAAGAGAAAAGTGAAAACTCCCAAGTCATTCTAATAGGTTGCCTGACACAAATGCATTGGAAAGATCCAGAGAATACTCATAAAGCCATTTTAACTCATAAAATTCAAAAATAATGAGCTCAAGCTTGCCTCCAGTAAATCTTCATGAAGTTGTCCCACCGTTGAAGTTAAGTTGTTTCCTGAGGAAGGCAGGGCCTGTAAATCGCAGCACAAACAAAGTCAAATACATGTGATTTATAGAGTACAATATCCCATGAAGACTTGTCAAGAATACCAACATTATAATCTTGGAACCATTAGCACATAAAAAGCAAAAAAGAGGAGCTAGTGATAAAACAAGTATACAATATAACCAACAAAATGGAAAAGTCAACAAGTTCCCACTGCTATTTAGAAATCATTACAAATACTCTTTTAGTTTAGAAACAATTAATTAGGCTAAAAGAAAAATAAGCGACAATTAATCATGGGGGAATTTATGCATCTATTATTAGAATAGCCCAAGGCTTCTATTTGCAGGTTTCCCAGAAGAATCTGTACTTATGATTGTGGAGTTAAACTTTTTTAACAAAGTAAATTTTCAGAAGGCAACACACAAAAGAGGTGAGCTCAAGTGCAAAAACACAGCTCTTTACTTTATGAAAAGTAAAGTTGTGTAACTAAAACTTAGATGATACAAACCTGATAAGGGCATAATGCTACCATTCTGACAATTTCATCAAACCCACAAATTTAAGTCAAAAGACCAAGCCCTAGGATGCTCACAGGGGAGTTTGAGAAGTCAGTCAGTGTAAATTTATGCAGATGTTCTATGCTTGATGCAACTATACTTTCTCTTCAATTTCAGTCAGCAATCACATAAACAATAAAGTAAAAGGCTGATAGAACATACCAGTAGATCAACAGAAGACAAGCCAGAAATATATATATATGTGTTGGTGCGTTACGCCGATCAACAGGATGGGTCAACCAGCAAAGTCTTATTGGTCAGCCAGCCCAGTATGTGTCACATCACCCTCATCAAACAATCCAAGTCAACCAAAGTCAACACAGCCCATATAGTCAACACTGTCCAAAAAGTCAACGCAGAACAGCAGCAAGTCAAAGTCAACACAGCACAGTCAATGGTCAACCTTTACCTTGGTTCTTGTGCCAAATAGTACGGACTGCAGAAATCGAAGTTTGTGCCAAAGATCAGCTCCATTTGACTATGCGTTGACCAAAGTCAACAATGGTCAAACCTGCAGTGGAAGCCCTAGCTGCAGCAGAAAAGTCAACATCCTCCTCCCTCGTGTGAACAGAAAATTGCCTCCAAGTAGATCGAACCAATCAGAAGAGGAGAGAGAATGTGTGAGGATGAGATGAGTGAAATGTCCTCCAACGTTGACCTTATTTATATCCATCAGTGAGGGTGTGTGACACATTTGTTGGGGGTGTAAAACCTTAAGGTCGACCTACACATATTTTGAATAGATCAAGATAATATTTACATCAATCTTGCACCTCTCCAAAACAGGAACCCAATAAAAATATTGATATCTTCATCTGAGCATCACAAAATGAAGTTTGGACCTAGTTGTCCAAATTAACACTCCCTCTCAACTAGGGAGAACTCCATCCACCAGCGCAATCCAAACATCGTGCGTCATCCCGCTGTAACTTGCTTTGCTAGCCTCTTTATTTCAGAAAAGAAGTGGGTCAGTCACAAAGACATCATTCTTGGCTGACAGATTCAGCCCAGAGGTCCAAAACCTCTATAGGACTCAGAAAGAGTCTCATACCAACTCGAAGTTGGTTTATCTGACCCGAAGTCAGTAAGAGGTCTGAAACCTCACTAGACTTGATCTCAGATCAAGTGGTTGGACCGTGCCATCCTAGATAGAGAGTACGCCAATCTCTGATGCATCCATCAGTCTTTGCTACTAGTCTCTAGCTTTTCCCACCTCACTAGCCAAATGAGAGGTACTTCCCATGATCCCTGAACTCAATGAGTAGGATTCATATGGGGCACAGATAATGAGAGGTGAACCAACTCAATCATCACACCGGTGGGGCAGAAGCACACCAACGAGGTTCGGCAAGCCTATCCCCGTGGTTTCTTATAGCTCCGAGAAGCTATCCCCAAAGCCCCCTAGAGCTCCCAAAGCTCATCATCCAACAGGACCCTCATCATAAGGTCGTTCCACGATACCAAGACTCTCACAGAAGGTTAGGAACTTGACCTTCCCCAGGGGCTTTCAGAGAATATCCGCGACCTGCTCATCAGTTCCTATATGATCGAGCCTTACGGCACCTCATTGTACCATATCCTGGATAAAATGGCACCTGATATCAATATGCTTGGATCGATCGTGGAACACGGGATTCTCGGACAAGCGAATCCCACTCTGGTTATCACAGAGTATCACGGTGGTATCTAGCACATGCCCGAACAGCTCACTGAAGAGCTTTCGCAACCAAACTGCTGCACAACAGGGCATACTCACTGCAATGTATTCGACTTCCGCGGTGCTCAAAGCCACCGACTTCTGCTTCCTTCTCATCCATGATATTGAAGCAGATCCAAGTCAGAAGCAGCATCCCAATGTGCTTTTACGATCCACCACAATGCCAGCCCAATCAGCATCAGTATATCCAAGGAGTGTCACGCTCCCGGCAGTGTATCTCAGCCCATGGTTTATCGTGCCCCGAAGATATCTCAGAAGATTCATGGCACCAACCCAGTGATTGTGATGAGGCTCAACCATCTGTTGACTCAAAGTGTTCACTGCAAAACATATATCTGGACGGGTGTTCACTAAGAACATCAGGGCACCTACGAGTTGACGGTACTCAATAGGATTTGCTAACACGGGCCCAGCAGCACTGCCACTCAACTTCCTAAAGTTGAGCTCCATCGGTGTCGACACGGACTTACAGTGCACCATACCAAATCTTTCCAAAAGCTTCACAATGTATTTTCTTTGAGAAAGGAAAATCTCGCCAAGTCTCCGCCAAACCTCCAGGCCTAGGAAATAGTGCATCAACCCTCGGTCCTTCATCTCGAACTCAGCAGTGAGCTCTCTCTTGCACTGATGAATGAGAGGGTCAGCGCATGTCAAGAAGAGGTCTTCCACATACAGCACCAGAATGAGAGACTTCTCTCTATCAACCTTGAAGTAAAGGTTCGGATCAACATTACTACGAGTGAAGCCCAGCTTCATCAAGTAGCTATCTATCCTCTCATACCAAGCTCTGGGTGCTTGCTTTGGCCCATAGAGGGCTTTCTTCAACCTGCAGACATGAGTGTCCCGATCCTGGACTTCGAACCCTAGAGGTTGCTCCACATACACCTCTTCCTTTATCGCACCATGCAAAAATGTGGTTTTCACATCCATCTGATGAAGACTCCATCCTTGCGTAGCAGCAAGGGCTATGATAGATCAAATGGTGGTATATCGGGCCACAGGTGCAAATATGTCATCATAGTCTATGCCTTCCTTTTGAGAGAAGCCACGAGCAACAAATCTTGCGTTGAACTTTTCAGCGCTTCCATCAAATCCATGCTTGATCTTGTAGAGCCATTTCGAGGTGACAATTGCTTTGTCCTCCGGTCTTGGAACCACATCCCAGACATCATTCCTCATTATGGACTCATACTCTTCATGCATAGCATCCTTCCAGACTTGATGCTTTACGTCTTCCTCAAAAGATCCAAGCTCAGATTGTACAATAGTACTCATGACTGCTAGATACCCTTGGTATCTACTCGGCTTCTTGCTTTCACGGAATGTCCCCTTTGGGGCCATATGTCCCTCGGCATCCTCGAGTGTCCCTGAGCCATGATGGTCTCTTCCCCAGTGAAGGAGGTGGATCAATCGGGTCCATCGGTCCTTCAACATCGGGCATCATCTCATCCTTCAGTCCTTCTTGATTTCCAGGCCTTGCTCCATTTGCTCCATGGACTTCCTCAGATCTCGGAAGATTGACTACTTTCCTCAGGGAAGCATCTTCGTCAAAAGTGACATCGTGGCATATCTCCACTTCCCTTTGACCAAGCACATAGACTCTATACGCCTTCGAAGTCTCGTTGTAGCCCACAAACATTCCCTTCTTCCCAGAAGCATCCAGCTTGCTCCTCTTCTCTTTCCGCACGTGAAAATAAACAGCACATCCAAAAACTCTAAAATGTGAGACGTCAGGTTTCTTACCAGTGAAAACCTCTTCGGGGGTTTTGGAGTCCAAGGCGGAATGTGGGCATCGGCTTTGTATGTACACAGCAGTGTTCGCAGCTTCTCTCCACAGAAACTTCGGTAGACCCTAGTCACATAGCATTGCACGGGCAGCTTCCACAATGGTCCTATTATTTCGTTCAGCAACGCCATTCTGCTCAAGAGTATAGACAGTTGTGGTCTCCCTCTTAATGCCAGCTTCTCTGCAAAAGTTCTTGAACTTGTTCGTCTCAAATTCAGTGCCATTATCGGCAGTAGACCCTAGTCACAGAGCATTGCACGAGCAGCTTCCACAATGGTCATGTTCTTTCGTTCAGCAACGCCATTCTGCTCAGGAGTATAGACAATTGTGGTCTACCTCTTAATGCCAGCTTCTCTGCAAAAGTTCTTGAACTCGCTCGTCTCATATTCAGTGCCATTATCGGCCCTCAATATCTTGATCTTCTTCCCTGTCAGATTTTCCACCAAGGCTTTGAAGGTAGAGAACCACATGAAAGCCTCATCCTTCTTCTTCAAGAAGTATATCCAGGTTTTGCGAGAGAATTCATCTATTAACGTCATATAATAAGAACATCCTCCCAAGGATGTCACGAGCAGCATACCAGACAGATCAGAATGTACTAATTGCAAGACATCAGATGTCTTTGTGACGCTTGAGGGGAAAGGTCCCCTTATATGCTTTCCTTCGGCACAACCCTGACATACACCTTCATGATTATTTGAGAACTCGGGCATCCCCGTCACCACTTTCCTTGCTTCGAGAAGGGCTTTGTAGTGAAGGTGTTCAAACCTCCGGTGCTATAGTTCAGTCTGTCAGATAGTATCACATGTCATCGCTCCCAGTGGACTTCCTCCAACCTGGTAGAGTGTATCAACTCTAAACCCAATCATTATAGCTTCCTTGAAGCTCTTCTTCCACATGCGCACCTTTCCATCAGTGAATGCCACATTGAAACCTTTGTCTTCCATGGTCGATACAAACACAAGGTTCTTCTTCAAATTAGGTACATATAGTACATCCTGCAAGCGGAGGACTTGACCTTGAGACAATTGGAGGGTCAAAGTCCCTGTCCCTTTCACGAGATATGTGGCATTATCTCCAAGGATAATTTCCAGATTAGTATCCTTCTCAACCATATCAGAGAGTGCTTCCTTGAACCCAGTGATGTGCCTTGAGGCACCACTATCTATCAACCAGACATCCATAGTGTCGAGTGGAGATGCAACACAGAGGGCAAATACAAGAATGAATTCATTTCTTTTATCAACAACATTTGATTCCTCATACCTGGAGTTTCTCGACCTTTTGAAAGGTTGACCATTTCCATCGAAAGGAGCCTTCCTCTTTCCCTTGAACCTGTTGTTCCTTTGATTGCCATTCCTCCGGTTGTTGTTGTTGTCATCACCATCAGGAGAATCCTTCTTGAAAGGATATTCTCTAGCATAGTGACCTGGCCTATGACAAGTGTAACACTTGCCCTTCTTTCCTTGGGCCCCTGCTCTTCCTTTGTTCTTTGGACCACAAAAGCTCTTTCTAGAATGAGCAGCGTAGACAGCATTTCCTTCTTTTTCATACAACTTCAGTCTTGTCTCTTCTTGAATGCATCTCGATAGTACTTCGTCAAAGTCAGGTATCACATTATTATTTAGAATGGTAGTGTTGAACACATGCCATTCGGAAGGGAGCCCTTCAAGTGCGGTGTGTGCCATCTCTCGATCAGCTATTGTCTCCCCAATAGCTAGCAGATTGTTCCTGATCTCGATCAGCTTCAGAAAGTATGATTGAACAAACTCATCCCTGCCTTTCTTCAGATTCTTTAATTGATTCTTGAAGAATAGGACTTGATTCGCATTGTTGGCCTTAACCATGTTGACCAACTTATCATAAATTTCTTTTGATATGCCCAGCTCAGAGATGTAGGCAACTAGACTCTTGTGAATTGAGTCCCTGATCATCAGCTTTGCTTTGATCTCTCCCTTCTTATACTTTGTTTTGGCGGCAGTAGTTGTAGTGGATGGTGGCTATTGGATTTTACCCTGCACATAGTCCATGACATCTTGGTCTTCCAACATAAGATCCAATGTCATCTTCCAAGCATGGAAGTCATCTTTCCCAGTCAATTTGTCATCAACCTTGAAGCCATTGTAGTTTGAGGAACCCATCCTCTTCTTCGATGATTGCTACAAATTAGGGCTTTGTCTTCACCTCAGCTCTGAAACCATGTAAATTTATGCAGATGTTCTATGCTTGATCCAACTTTACTTTCTCTTCAATTTCAGTCAACAATCACATTAACAATAAAGTAAAATGATGATAGAACATACCAGTAGATCAACAGAAGACAAGCCAAAAATATATATATGTGTTGGTGCGTTACGGCGATCAGAAGGATGCTTCAACCAGCAAAGTCTTATTGGTCAGCCAACCCAGTATGTGTCACATCACCCTCATCAAACAATCCAAGTCAACCAAAGTCAACGTTGTCTAGAAAGTCAACGTAGAACAATAGCAAGTCAAAGTCAACGCAGCACGGTCAACGGTCAACCTTTGACCGCAGTTCTTTTGCCAAATAGTACGAACTGCAGAAATCGAAGTTTGTGCCAAAGTTTAGCTTTGTTTGACTATGCGTTGACCAAAGTCAATGTTGGTCCAACCTACGGTGGAAGCCTTAGCTGCAACAGAAAAGTCAACATCCTTCTCCCACGTGTGAACAGAAAATTGCCTCCAAGTAGCTCGAACCAATCAGAAGAGGAGAGAGAATGTGTGAGGATGAGATGAGTGAAATGTCCTCCAACGTTGACCTTATTTATATCCATCAGTGAGGGTGTGTGACACATTTGTTGGGGATGTAAAACCTTGAGGTCGACCTACACATATTTTGAATAGATTAAAAATAAATTCAAAATAAATGTTCTACTCATTGGATCAAGATGATCTTTAGATCGATCTTGCACCTCTCCAAAAGAGGAACCCAATAAAAATATTGGTATCTTCATCTGAGCATCACAACATGGAGTTTGGACCTAGTTGTCCAAATTAACAGTTAGGGTTCAATTTTAATTTTTAAAAGGTTTTGCGGAAAATGTAGCAAGCAAGATCTTTTGGCTTATGCCTTAGCTAATGAAGACCTCGAATTGTCTTCATGTGTTATACTTCAGTTAGGATGAGTTATTTCCACTTTACGGGAATAATTATCAAGTTAGCATACATAGAGTTGGAGTTTCAGTTAAAGAAGATTCTTCATCAGTTCGACTACAAAACGAGGTGGTAGTTAGAAGTTTAGTTAGAGCGAGTTAGTCTTCAGTCTTGATTGAAGGAATGACAAGTTAAGAACTCTAGTGTTGAATGGAGAGAGAAATGCTAACTGAAGACTAAATTGGATATTGAATATTGGAGGTTCCAAATATTGATAATATTACAGGAGATGGACTTTTGGGGTAATGTAGAAGGGGTTGTCATTGCTCTGATTAATGCTAATTTGTTTTCCATACATAAGAAAAATGTTGCCAAAGCAAAGAGAAACCTTAAGGATTTGGAGCAAAACCATTGATCCAATCGTTATCCAATGTTATCAGAACCGAACCAGTGATCGAACCAAAAAACCTTGTGGACCGAGAACCACCCAGAACTGGTAAAAAACCAAAAAAAAAAAACTAATTTGCCAAAAACACATAAAATATTCATATTTTAAAAAAAAACATATATATTCATGTGCATCCATATGAATCCAAACCATTCATACACAAATATGCAAAAGTTCTCATTTACATAGCATGTAAGGGTGCACATAACCAAAATAGCATCAAGTGCAATCCATCTTTGAACCGAAAATACATCAACAAATAGGTTCTAGATGGCCTCTAACATCCAAAAAAAATCATGCTACAACAAAGGCCTACATATCATCAAAATCATTGCCTATATTGGGTCCTTCGTCATCAATATAACCATTTAGGCATTAAAATAAGATAGAAAAACATAGCATGTCAAGTCAAGATTTTGTTTAAGTGATGGGTACATTTTTAGTAGAGCCAAGATAGGAGTTCAACAACCAATGCCACTAACATCAAAGTACATAAAGGGCTTGGTGCTCTTTATTAAATACTAGCTCCATATCCTTGTACATGACAAAATCCAATGGAAACGTTGCAATCCCCCCAATCCTGAAATCCTAAAAAATTGTTAAGTCTGCTAGATTTTGAGTGAAATCTAAAATAATACTTCCTCCATATTAAATCCAATGAGCTTGGAACCACTCTCAAACATCCTAAGTCATTTCATGGTGATGTTGAAAATTTAAATAAAAAGATGAAAATGAAAGATAAAGGAGAATTGCATAGCAATACTAGGGCCACAGGCTTGATTATTAGGCTAAGGGACATAGGCTTGAATATTAGGCTAGCCAAGAGGAGAATTAGAATGGGCCATGTTGCACTCAAATTGTCAAATCTCCAAGGAAGCGGAAGTACCAAATTTTTCAACAAGTATTGGACACCTATCAGCAATCCACGTGTCATGGTCAGCCCTTTCTGCAAGTTGTATGATGTAAATGATCTTAATAAAACTTTGAGTATATGTAACAACTTAAGTAAGCCTATCATTTTGGTGACGAATGTCATCCTAGGAGGTTTTTTAACCTCGCTCATTACCTGTGTTTCTAAACACAGCTAATCTAAAGAGTTTTTTCCCGTCCAACTTAAACCCCCAAAGCTAGGATGAGATTTATTATCGAAGTCTTCGGTGAGTCCTAGTGTTTTTTCGAGTCTGATGTAAAAGTGATTTGGGAATAATTTAATCTAGTTGGCTTAATTATTTTATTACAAATCACATGGTCTACTAGATCATGTTGTGTCATAGATGGGTTATGTGTATTGAGGGTCTATCCTAATGTGTATTTCACCTTTGAGGTTTGTAATTGTAAAATATTATGTATTAGAGGGTGGAAAAATAATTAAATCCCCTCATGTGTAAAATTAATTAATTTTTCTGGCAAAATAAAATTAAATACTAAACCAGAAAATTAATTAATTAGAGTTAAGTAAAATTGTCATAGGAAAATTAATTCTCTAAGTGGAAAAATTCGTGGGTCCTAAAAGAATCAATTTTTTAAAGGTACTCAACCAAGGGAATATTGTATATTTCAAGAAAATTTGGACCCTTGGACCTTGGTGATTAAGTCAAAGTCAATTTTTTGAGAAAATTAGCTCAAAATAATCATTTGTGAGCTAATTAAAATGGAATGAAATGATAAATTCGAAACTTCCTTGAAAATAAAAAATGAAGGGCAAGATTATGTTGACAAGGAACAAAGAAACGTCGTTATTTTTCCACTTGAAAGACTTATCTACAAATTAGAGAGTTAGTTGAGTCTCCAATCATCTTAATATTTGGCTTATATATTGTTGTTGAACCATTTTTGTGAACTATTGTCCCGCTGGGAACTGTTTTTTCTACGATAATAAAAGACTTTGAGGTGCAACTCGAGGTGTTCTTGTTCATTGATATGGTATGTATTGAATACGAGCTTCCTATATTGTGTTTTATATGGTTATTCTGAGATAATACATAGTGTTTGCAGGTACTCAATCCTTGGCCTCCAAGTTCACATACTGTGGAAAGGATCATTTTGCTTGGATCCTTAGTTTTTATATGAAAAATTAAACCTTCGCTAAGGCTATAGTGAGCATATATTTTCTGAAGCATTTTAAGCCTTTCATCAAAGGAAAAATATTATAAAAAAATATTTTCTCAAAATTTGTTTAAAAAACCCTTGTATAGTTTTTAAAATAATATTGTAATTTTCATTGTAAATTGTTTTTCTAGCTTGTGTTGGGGTTTCTAGATTTATTTAGTATATATTTGGGGCTTGGATATTGCATTTTTATTTTTGTAGGTTGGATCAAGAGATCAAGTGAAGGAAGAGCTAGATCTAGGCCCTTGAGAGTAATATCTACCCTCTTGAGAATTTTCAAGGGTACCCACTAAAGAAAATTGCAGCAAAATTCAAATCCAAGGAAAAAAAAAAATTGAGACAAGGGTTTTAAGTTGTTGGCCTCCCCGAGACCGGAACTGGCCTCTCTAAGGCCCGCATCAGCTTTCCTCCCTCCTGCATCATCAATTTTTAGCCTTTTGAGGTTGGTCGTGAGGCTTAGAGGCCTCGACCTCCTCTCCTAGCCCATGCATTGGGATTCTAGGGCCTCTTTTGGCCTGGTCATGGGGTTTAGGAGCCTCGACCCCCCTTCCTTGAAATTTCTTTGTGGGAAAACCACTACTAGTGCCCTAGATGTATTCAGATATTCTGCTTAATAAATAAAACCCTCAAAGAGTTGTTGCACCGCTTTTCCTGCATTGGGTTTTTCCGGGGACATTTGTCCAAAAAATCATGTGTGTCCTTTGTCATATGTGCACTATGCTTCAGTAAATGATCTATAAATGTGTAGGATGCTAGTTGTGTTTACTTCGCTATTTTCTGAATATTTCTGAAAACAACTTGTATAATTAAATCACAAGTAGGAGAAGTAAATCAAGATACTGTAGTAGGGTTTTTGTAATTTTGTATTCATAAATTTTCACATGGTATCAGAGCAATTGCAGATCAAGCTGAAGCCATCAACAAGAGGCTGAAGATTTTTGCTGCAGGAAGGGTAACTGAGGCAGCTTAGATCCGGATGAAGGCAACGCAGCATCAGGAGGGACGCAGACCCAGCCAAAGTTACGCGGAGCCAGTCTGCTCTCGCAGAGCTGACACAGAGGCTAACGTAGGCCCTAGTGGGTGATGCAAAGCCTATCAGGCTGACGCTAGGTTGACGCAAGCCCTAAAGGGTGACGTAGTCCGAGTTGGAAAGACATTATGTTGGTTGCCGAGGCTGGAAGTGTAGCTTATGATCTTCGAAGTTGCTGGTGGGGCATCGGTTCTATCGGCGCAAAACAGTGCCTAGCAAAGTTGACAAAGTAAGGAGAAACAGTCCCTCGGCAGATTTTATTGCCAAGAAATCTGAGATTTGATCAGGAGGGTGATCGTAGAGAGGGTTGATTCGACAAAATTAGCGGAGGATTTCCGGGAGGGAAATCAGTTGTCAGAGGGAGTAGTTTCTCTAGAGGGTTTCTATCACCAAGAAACCCAGATTCGATCTTTTGTTGAGTGTAGCAGCAATAGAAGGGAGAAGAGGACTTGTTTCGACTGTTTGAGCAGAGATGGCCCTGTACAGAATGAGAGATCAGGATAGGTTAGATGGTGTGTCTAACTTTATGATCTGGAAAGCCAAAATCCTGACAGGCCTAGAGGAGTACGGTATCAAAGACCATGCAGAGAATGTCCTAGTTGTGCCGACCGATGCGGATGCTCTCAAGAAGTTCAACGAAAATCAGGCGTGGGCAAAGCACTTGATCATGGATGGAGTAAAGGATCACATGGTCCCACACATTGCTGAGAAGAAGACGAAAAATGAAGTGTGGCCAGCTATGACAACGCGGTATCAAGGTAGCTCCGTCCAACGAAAGATTCTTCTGGAGAATCAGATGCGGATGTTCCAGATGCACAAGGAAGAGGAGATCGATCCCTTCCACTTAAGATTGCAGACTATTCGAGACCAGCTGATAGCCATGAGGGAAACTCTGGATGATGGACTCATGGTGAGGACTGCCCTGAATGCAAACACCGATGAGTGGGAAACCTTTGTCCAAAGTATCTAGGGTAGAGCATAACTCCCAAATTGGGAAGACATGTGGGCAATCCTTCGACAAGAGGAGATTCGGAGGGTGACCAAGAGGGAATTCAGCAACGGAGGAGTCAAGATAAAGAAGTAGGAGGAGGAATATGCAGCCTTAGCATCTAAGGAATAGCGACAGCAAGGGAAGGAGAAGGACCTATCCAAGGTCCGGTGCTTCAGATGTGGCAAACTTGGACACTTCACCAATACTTGTCCCAAGAGAAAGGACAAGGAAGCTTCAGATTCCAAGGCAGCAGCAGTGAGAGGGGACGATGGCAGCGAAGATGATGTGGCCATGAGTGCTCATGTACCTCGAGATAAGAGGTGGGGCGACATAGATCTGTAGATTGAACTACAGATTGTGAGGCAGTATCCTTGAGGTGCCCAAACTCTTGGATCACATACGAGCTATGGGACACTTAAAACAGTAGCAGGATGACTGGAGTCAGTGGGTGCAGAAGATCATGGAGAAGCAGAGGCAGTGCTGGGACGCTGAAGAATGGAGCAGTGCAGTGTAGTGGCGGCAACAGCATGGAAGCAATAGCGCAAAGGCTGATGGGACTTCAGCAGCACGAAGGGGCAATGCAGAGCAGCAGCAGCGCAGAGGCTCTAGAGGGATAGCGCAGAGCAGCAGCAGAGGGTGCTTCAGTGATGAGATGCAGCCAGACTGGCTTGTATGTTCGTTGATTAGGTGATTGTCCTTCAGTAGCTTACTTCTCAGCCACTGAGTTGCAATGTAGCAGTTAGCAGTGGCAGTGCTATGGGCAACATGATGCAGCAATTTGAAGAGGAGCTGTAGTACAGATGTGGCAGTGACTGTAGCGGAGTCATGGGCAAATGTACAGAAAGCAACAACGCAGTGGATGGAGGGCAACAATCCAAGCATCAGCAGCGCAGAGACCAATGCCAGAGATAAGGGTGATGCTTCAATGGTGAAGTGTTGCTAGAGCACATTCCTCGCTAAGAGGGAGTGTTGAGATTTTGGGTAGTATCAGATGTGCTCCAGCTCTGAAACTTTGTGGAGGAGCTAGAACACATGAGATCTCCAAAACCCCGAAATCGTTTGGAGAAATTCCACCTAGTGTAAAAGTTATTCAAATAATTAAATTTTTTAAATGGGACCTTAAGTCTAACTTAGGGAAATTGAAAAATTTAAGTAAATTAATTTACACATGTGGTGGGAATGTTCTAAGAGACGTGCATCAAGCTTTCTCTAATCTTAATCGTTGATTAGTGATTAGATCACAGACGTTGATTTCTCGTTGAGAAAAGTATTAAAGGAAGGTTTGGAGTCAGTTGGAGAACACACAGAGTAGCAGCACTTCAGTTAAGTCGAAATTCTGGGGCACGGTTTGCTGAGAAATTTTGAGTGAGCTAGCATTGTGAGGGGCAGATCGACAAGAGATGTTCTGATTCGAGGCCGAGAATACATACATCAGAGAGGCAGTACCGTACTAGGCAGGGCAAAGGCCAACAGGAGGGACGTAGCCCAGCCAAGCTAACGCGGAGACCATGCAAAGGGTGACACAGACCCTTCTGGGTGACGTAGAGGCAGTGCATAGGCCTTCAGAGTGACGCAGGGTCAGCCTGTGCTACACAGAGGTTGGGTTGGTCAAGAGGGGTTGATGCAGAGGTTGGAGGAGTTGTGCTGAGGGTTCCAGTTGGGCCAAAAAAGGGCCCGTATTCAGTAATTTCTGAAGGGTTTGAATCAGCCATATTTTCTATCTCCAAGTGATAAGGTACTACTGCCGTGAAATTTCTCTGTGGGGCAAACCACTACTGGTTCCCTAGATGTATTCAAATATTCTTCTTAATAAATAAAACCCTCAAAGAGTTGTTGCACCGGTTTTCCCGCATTGGGTTTTTCCAAGGACATTTGTCCGAAAAATCATGTGTCATTTGTCATGTGCGCGCTATGCTTCAATAAATGATATGTACATGTGTAGGTTGCTAGTTGTGTTTACTTCGTTATTTTCTGAATATTTCTGAAAATAACTTGTATAATTAAATCACAAGTAGGAGAAGTAAATCAAGATATTGCAGTAGGGTTTCTGTAATTTCGTAACTCTAGGAGCTCCTAGGGCTTGTGGTACTTCTTGGAGCTATGAGCGACCATAGGTTGAACGTTCACCTTTCCCTAGCGGTGCACTATGTACACGGCGACTGGTTCACCTTCCCTCGTTATACCCCATGATGGTTGACATGTGTGTAGGGTCAGTGGCTCACCTTCCCCTACAATTGACATATGCATAGGATGAGTAGTTCACCTTCTCCTCTGGCATATGAGCAGGATGAGTGGTTCACCTTCTCCTGCTGATGCCCCAACATACATCCTACCCATGTAGTCCTGGACTCATGGGAAGTGCCTCTCATCTGCCGATGAGTTGGGAAACGTGGATAGGGACCATAGCACTACCAATGGACGAATTGTGTATTGTTGTACTCCTATGTCTAGGATGCATGGTGTTCAACAACTTGATCAGAGATCAATTGAGATTCTACCTCAAGACTGACTTGTGTCAGTGGAGAGTGGCAAGGTGTTGTGACTCACTCTAGATCAATTTTTCTTCATTACTACTTCATGGTTCAGCAGAGCAGAGATAACAGAGATGGTACATGACGACAGGATGGCATGATGATCAATGACAGTAGTTGGACTGGCAGGTGGAATTCTCCCTAGTTGAGAGGGAGTGTTAAATTTGGAAACTAGGACCAAATTCCACCTTAGGACAGCTCATTTGATGGAAATGATGATTGCATTGGATTCCTCTTTTCGAGAGGTCCATGATTGATCTAAACATCCACTTATTCGGGCACACAGATGTGAGATTTTAAATTTATTCCCTCACATTAGCAAATTGTTCAGGTCGGCCTCAGCCTAATGTAGGCTCAAGAAGCCCAATAGACATGTCTCTTCACCCACAACGAATTATATAAATAGGAGGGACCTCTCACCTCATTTGGACATCAATCACTCACACTATCTTCTCTCTCTTCATCAGATTGGTTCGTACAGCTTGGGTATCCTCTCTCTCTCTCACACACGTGTCGCTGAAGCACGAGTTTTTTCTGGGACATTGTAGGCCAAAAATTTCAAACTTCAAAACAGCGTTGACCGAGGTTGCATTGACTGAATTTGACTGCAATTTTAAGGGAAAAATTTTGCTTTCTTGATGTCGCATTGATTGACATGAAAATCAAGAAGTTTGGGGTTGTTTGACCAGCGTTGATGACAGGCATGTTTGACCGCAGGGCTGAATGTTGTTTGACCAAGTTTGACAGAAGTTTGTGGGGTTGACGTTATCCTTTGCTGGAGGCTAAATTGGACTGCCTTCGACCAAGCTTCAAAGGAGGTGTTTTGTTGTTGATCTGACCAGCATTGACTTTCTGGTTAGGGCTGAAGTTTGACTGCAATTGACTACAGAATTTGACAAGGCTGATTTGACAGTGTATTGGGCAAGTCTATTTGATTTTTGCACACTCTCTCTCTCTCTCTCTCTCTCTCTCTCTCGAACTATTGAATAATAAGAAGAAGAACTGATCAAAGGGTTTCCCCACATTTGGGTTTTTCCCTGGCATCTGCCACATCCGATTTTCTCGTCTCGGCTTGTCTTCTGCATTTGTTTTTATGTTCTATCTGCATTTACTGTCAATGGGATTACCTGATAATGTGATTGCTACTAGAAATAATTAGATATTGTTATTGGGCTACTAAAGGAACATTGAAGTAAATTGTCATAAGCATAGAACATACCATTGTTATCTAAAATTAACATAATCTCGCCCATAATCTCTTACACAAGCATACTAAGTCTAGGTTGCATTAATAATTTACCTCCTAGCATAAGCTGGGTCGATAGAGATTCAGGATAACCATTTTCAAACTAACTTGAGAGACTCAACTCTTCCTAGTAGTTAACAAAGTGACCTTGCAGTCGTTAGAGCCACGGTCTCTACAGCGTTGGAGATACTAGATGGGTAGAACATAGGGGGAGGTATCATTAATCAGGTCGTTGCCTGCTTCCCATTGGCTTCCATTTCACAACTTACTTTGAGGATTGTTTCTCAAAATGGCTAGGGGAAAGGTATTACTTAGATTAAGCATATAACTAAAATTAACTAAAGTCAATGCATCTCACATAGGTCCTAGGGCTTGCACATCATATAGGATAGTCAATCATTCAAGCAGCGGGTGTCCATCAAGTCATTTGGTTCCAATTTACTATAAGCAAGATATTGTGACTCCATTAAGGCACTAGTCTCATACTCTAAAATATAATCTAATTAATAATCTTGCTTAAATTTAGCCAAGTGGTTTGGCCACTCAACCGTGTCTCCCAAATAAGTTGGTTTCAAAGTTGTTTTCCTTCACCTTATTCCATAGGGACTACCCCCCATAGCTTGTTGTGTGAAACTTTATGAATTCTCTAAACAAAAATCCTAATGCAGAAAATATGATTTACTTCTCCTACTTGTTTATTTAACTTTACAAGTTATATCCTGAATTATTCATAAAAACATCGAAGTAAATACATTGCAACCTACACAACTATACAAATCAAGTACTGAAGAATAAGAAATCATGCAGACAAAGGACACAGAATTTTTCGGACAAATTTCCCCAAAAAAACCCAATGTGGGAAAACCGGTGCAGCAGCTCTTGAGGGTTTTTATAATTATGTAGATTTATGAATACAAACTAGGGTGACAATGTGGCTCACCCAACAGATAATTTCCTCGGCAAAAGTACCTCTATCCGGAGACAGATATTATGGTTGATCCAACGTGAGAATGAAGTACCCCACAGGTGCCTACGTAGTCCCCAATAAGCTCTGCGCTGAGACTGCATCACCCTTCCTAGTGGTTGCGTCACCCCTCTGTTATCTGTTGAATCTAAGCCCGTTCTGCCCCACAGAAACCCTAGCGTTGCAGCCTCTGGCTCTGCGTCACCTCCTCTTGGACTGCGTCACCCCTCTTGGACTGCGTCACCCTCTGTGTCAGCGATGTGTGAGCCCCTCTGGGCCTGCGTCACCCTATCAAGGGTTGTGTTGCCTCTCTTGGGTAGATATGCCTCTCTGCAACTGAATTCTCGAACTTGGATTCGAAATCCCGCTGCTGAACTTCCCCTCACTGCACTGCAAACTCACTCCAAAATTCTCAGCAAACCGTGCCCCATAATTTCAACTTAGCTCAAGTGTTGCCACTCTGTGTGTGTTCTACATCTGACCCCAAGCCTTCCTTTAATACTTTTCCAATTGACAAATCAACGACCGTGATGTAATCTCTAATCGACAGCTAAGATTAGAAAAGACTTGATCCTCGTCCCTTAGAACATTCTCATCCACATGTTTAAATTAATTCACTTTAATTATTTAAGTTCCCTAAATTAGACTTACGGTCTCCCTTAAAATAATTAATTATTTGAATAATTTAAACTCTGGGTAGAATTTTTCCAAGCGATTTCTGGGTCTTTGAGATCTCATGTGTTCTAGCCCCTCCACAAAGTTTCGAAGCTAGAGCACATTCGATGCTACCCAAAAATCAACACTCCCTCTTAGCGAGCAATGTGCTCTAGAAATACTTCAACCAGAAGCATCACCTTGGTCCACGACATCGGTCCTCTGCGCTGTTGATGCTTGGTTGTTGCTCTTCATCCACTACGTTGTTGCTATCTGTACTGCTGCCCATGTCATTGCCACTGACATTGCCTCATCTGTACTACAGCTCCCTCTCAAATGTCGCATCATGCTGCCCATAGCACCGCTATTGCTAACTGTTGCACTACAACTCAGTTGCTGAAAAGACATCCCAAAGACTTGACATACAAGTCAATCTGAGTCCACCTTGATACTGAAGCGCCCTCTGCTGCTAATCTGCGTTGACCCTCTAGAGCTTTGTGTTGTTGCTGCTCTGCACTACGTAGGTACTGCCTCTAGGTTGTTGAAATCCATCAACCTCTGCACTGTTGCTGCCTCTGCTCTGCGCTGCTCAAGACTTCAGCGTCCTAGCTCTGCCAATGCTGCTTCATCATCACTCGCACCAACTGACTCCATTGATCCTGCTACTATCATTACGGGCTCCTGTAGCTCGTATGTGATCCAAGAGTTTGGGACACCTCAAGGATCCTGCCCCCCACTGCAATTCGAAAGAACTACAGATCAATGTCGCCCCACCTCTTCTCCCGAGGCACATGAGCACTCATGGCCACATCGTCATCATCTCCATCATCGTCCTTAGATGCTGCAGCCTCTGAATCAAACTTGTAATCACCCTTCTTCTTCTAAGGGCATTGTGTGGTGAAATGTCCCAATTCACCACACCTAAAGTACCTGACCTTTGAAAGGTCTTTCTTCTTCTTCCTTTGCTACCCATGTTGTCCCTTAGATGCGAGAGCCACATATTCCTCACCCAACTTCGTAATCTTGATCCCTCTATTGCTCATGCCTGCCTTGGTCATCCTCCTGATCTCTTCTTGTCGAAGATTTGCCCACATGTTTTCCTAACTTGGAAGCATTGTTGTGCCCAATATGCCTAGGACAAAGTTGTCCCACTCATCGAAAACTACATTCAGAGCAGTCCTTACCATAAGACCTTCATCAGGTGTGGCTCCTAAGGCAACCTATTGATCACGGATTGCCTTCAATATAATGAGGAAGGGGTCGATCTCTTCTCCCTTCAGCGTCTGGAATAGTCGAAGTTGATACTCCAGAAGCATTCTCCTCTGAACAGAAGTCCCCTGATACAATGTGGTCAAAAAATTCCACATCTCAAGTGTTGTTTCCTTCTAAGAAATGTGTGGAAACACATGATCCTTGACTTCGTCCATGATCAAGCGCTTTTCCTTCGCTTGAGCTTCTTCATACTTCTTCAATGGATCAGCGTCAACAGGAACAGCAACCGCACTCTCGGCGAGATGCTTGATACGATGCTCATCTAGGACTAATAGGATTCTGGCCTTCCAAATGAAAAAGTTGGATGCTCCATCCAACCTGTCTTGATCCCTCAGTCCATGTGTGGCCATCTCTACTCAACTGAAAAATGTCAAATTGATTCACTTCTCCCTCTTTTGTTGCTGCCCCAGCAAAACTCGAATCTGAGTTTCTTAGCGCTAGAAACTCTCTAAAGAACTCGCTCCCTCTGAAAAATGATTTCCCTCCTAGAAATCCTCTTCCAATTGATGTCGAATCAGCCCTCTCCGATTACTCTTTGTTGCTGATCAGCGCTAGATCTAGACTTATTGGCAAGAAGTCTTCTGAGGAACTGCTTCCCCTTACTTTGCCACACCCTTCTAGAGACTATTCTGCACCAACAGAAACAATACCCCACCAACAACTACTGAAGAAAAACGATATCCACTTCCAGTCACGGCAACCGGAAAGACAGAGGCTCAAAATTTCTACGTTGGCCCAGCACGCACTGTGCTACCTCTGCAAAGCTACAGCATCACCTCTCCTCGCTGATGCAGGCTCTGCGTGAGCCCCAAAGGTGATTGTGTCACCCTTCCTTGCCTCTCTCTACATTTGCACTGTCACTTGGGACAACTACCTTCCTGTAGCAAATTTTCTTCGGTCTTCTGTTGATGGCTTCAGCTCTTCCTGATCTGCAAATGCTCTGATACCTTGTGAAATTTTTTGAATTCTCTAAACATAAATCCAACTGCAGAAAATCTGATATACTTCTCCTACTTGTTTATTTAACTTTACAAGTTATTTTCTGAATTATTCATGAAAATATCGAAGTAAATACACTGCAACCTACACAATTATACAGATCAAGTACTGAAGAATAAGCAATCATGCAGACAAAGGACACAAAAAATTTCGAACAAATGTCCCCAAAAAAGCCCAATGCGGGAAAACCAATGGAGCAGCTCTTGAGGGTTTTATTATTATGTAGATTTCAGAATACAAACTAGGGTGCCAATGTGGCTCACCCAGCAGATAATTTCCTCGGCAGAATTACCTCTATCCAGAGACAGATATTATGGTTGGTCCAGCGTCAGAATGAAGAACCCAACAGATGCCTACGCAGTCCCCAGCAAGCTCTGTGCTGAGACTGCGTCACCATTCCTAGTTGTTGCATCACCCCTTTGCTATCTATTGAATCTGAGTCTCCTCTGCCCCACAGAAACCCCAGCGTTGCAGCCTCTGGCTCTGTGTCACCTCCTCTTGGACTGCATCACCCCTCTAGGGCTGCGTCAGCCTCTGCATGAGCCCAGTTGGACCTACGTCACCCTATCAAGGGTTGCGTTGTCTCTCCTGGGTAGATTTTCCTCTCTGCAACTATATTCTTGGCCTTGGATTCAAAATCCCGCTGTCGAACTACCCCTCACTGCACTGCAAGCTCACTCTGAAAGTCTTAGCAAACAGTGCCTCAAAATTTTGACTTAGCTCAAGTGATGCCACTCTGTGTGTGTTCTCCAACAGACCCCAAGCCTTCCTTTAATACTTTTTTAGTTGACGAATCAACGACTGTGATCTAATCTTTAATCGACAGCTAATATTAGAAAAGACTTGATCCTCATCACTTAGAACATTCTCACCCACATGCTTAAATTAATTCACTTTAAATATTTAATTCCCCTAAGTTAGAGTTAGGGTCTCCATTAAAATAATTAATTATTTGAATAACTTAAGCTACATGTGGAATTTCTCCCAACGATTTCTGGGTCTTGGAGATCTCATGTGTTCTAGCCCCTCCACAAATTTTCGAAACTAGAGCACATCCGATGCTACCCAAAAATCAACATGTTGTTGGGAGGCAGCCAGAATGGAGTGGACAGGGATCAGAGTGACAGCCCCCATCCTGAGCGTTGTCGCGATGCTTGTACAATATGGGCAACAACAGGCCAATAACCTGAAAAAATCAAAATATTGAAAAAAAGACAATTTTATATTGGCCTTCATAGGTACAAAATGCACCTAACCGGTCCTGAACCGACTGTTTCGGTGAAATAGGTCAGTTCGATACTAAACCGGGCGGTTTTGTTACAAAATTGTCTGGTTTAGTACCGAACCGGCCTATTCTTGTTCAAAGGCCCGGTTCAAACTGGTTTTGGGCCAAAAACGACCAGATTGGTCAATTCCACCAGTTCTGGTCTAGTTCTGATAACACCGTGCTTATCACTATGTGACAAAATGGGAATGTGTACAGGAAATTGCTTTTGAACTCTGAAGAATCAACTCCCTTATACACAAAAGTGATAAATACATAATATCTAGTTACTTGATGAAGGTTACCAAGATCAAATGTCAACTCATGGCCACTCAGCGTGAGAGCTGAGAACAAGTAGTTGATGTCTATCACAATATATGGAATCTCAAAGCCCTAGGAATAATTTGTGAAAAATGCCTATGGTTGTGAGCACATACTTATATTTGAACAACTCTGGGATGTTTTCGAGGACAAGAGAAGGAAAGCATTAATAACAACCAAAAATAATGAGATCTTAAGCATGCATTCATGACTCAGAAGGAAACTCCCAATTGATGAAAACATGGGAACAAAGACTCGAGTCATGAAATGTTTCAAATGCCACAAGACAACCACTATGGGTCTCAATGTCATGAGAAGAAAAGGGAAAAGAACAAGCAACAGAATTTAGAAACAATTAGCATGGAGTGCATAAGCTTCCTAAGTGGATGGGATAGTATCCAGGCTTGTGAGACCACCTGCTCCATGGTATTGTGCCTTTCCACTAACACCATCTCTAATGTCAGGTGGTATTTTGACAGCGGAGCATTCAACAAGGCTTTGAATAGACTTCAAGAGCAAGAGGCTGTCATATAAGTTGTGTTTGGCAACGATACAACATATCCACTTAACAAAATGGGATTGTCTATTCCACATACCATCAAGTGATGCACATGAGTTGAATGATTTTTCGTATGTTCCTCGTTTTGTTAGCTTTCAAGGCTACTCCAAAAGTGTTTACACCATGCTTGAGGGTGTTTCAACTAATATTGGGTGTGTTACCTACTCATATGCACATGGCAGGAAACAAGGAATTAATTGCCTATAAAGTTTAGAAGCGACACTCCATTGCCTTTCATTGGCAGAGGAGGCCCTCCTAAAATCTTTTGAAGTTTAGAAGTCAACATGGCACCTATGCCCATTTCTCTCTCTCTCTCTCTCTACATTCTCTCTCAACATCTGCACCCCTCTGGGAGAATTGTAATAATGTCACTAGCCATTAAGTGAGTCCACTCTAGAGTGTTCTTTTCACTCTACCAATTATTTTCACTCTTCAACGATAAATAATTAGTTGATTTTTTTTACTCAATACCTCCAAAGCTAGAGTGTCACTTAATGACTAGGCCTTGGGTTGATTTTAATACCTAGGGTTTGTTGACCACTTCTTGTCAAGCACATATTTTTTGCAAAGGAATTCCATCATGTTCAACCAGTCAGATATCCAAGATTCCTCATCATCATTCCTCAATTTATCAGATTTGTAAACCCAAATTCTACAAGTTTATTGTAAATGATGTTAGTATGATTGTTTAATTGTGTAAGAAAACCTAGGTAAGCCTCTGATTTTGGCAAAGGATTTCATCCTATAAAGTTTTTTAACCTCACCAGATTATGTGTTCCTAAACACGGATAACCGATAGAGTTTTTTTCCTAGCTTAAATCCCAAAGCTAGGGAGGAATTCGTTGACAAGGTCTTAGGTGAGTCCCAGTGTTATATTGAGTCTTTTTTAAAAGTGTGTTTGGGAATAATGTAAGCACATTTGAATAAATAATTTTATTACAAACACAATTGGACCATACTAGATCATATTTTGTCGCAGAATTGGCTAAATTATTGAAGGCCTATATCTAAAGGTGTTTTCCCCTTTCAAGAGTTGAATTAATTGTAATATCTTGATGTAAAAATATTTTGGTGCATGGTCCCTCATATTTAGACACCGTGGCTAAAATATTTGAGGGTAGAAAAAATAATTAATCCGCTCTAGTGTCAATTCATTAATTTTTTTGTCTAAATTAAATTAAATCCTAAGCTAGAAAATTAATTAATTTTGGGTCAAAAAATAATTATAGAGAAATTAAATTTATCTCCAAGTGGAAAAATTAATTTTGGAGAAAATGGTCATTCCCAAGGAAGAATTAAATTGACAAACCCAATTCCAAGGCAGAAAAAATCATAAGAAATTCTTCGGGGCTAGAAAAAAATTATTTTTCAAGAAAATCATTTAATTTTTTCTGGGTCTAGTTGGTTGAAGAAAATTCTTGGGTTCAAAAGAAGTCAAATTTTCAAGGTCCTTTATAAAGGGAAAAAAACATTTTCTAAACAAAATTTGAGCTTATGGACCAAAATAATTAAGTCAAAAATGATTTTTTGAGGAAAAAAGGACAAAATAATATTTTTTGGACCACGAAAAAGGGGAATTATAATGGAATTCGAATTTCTTCATCAAGATAAGGGATGAGATTTATTTTTGGCATGGATCAAGCACCAAGTAATTGTTATTATCCATGATCAAGTCAAAAATGTGCAACTTCGTGAACATAGTTGTTTTCCACTTGGAGGGGGGTCTAGATCTCTCTATTTTCTATAAAAGGAAGCTATTTGCTTCTCATTTGACACAGAAATTTTGCAAAGAAGCTCTGAGTCAAGCTCTGCTAGGTGTAATTTTTTTTTTTTTAATCAATAAAAACCAAAAATTCTTTGAGGTTTACTCCTGATGGTGTTCCTCTTCAATTTTCTTGTGGTAATGTTTTGTGAATCATGTGTTTAATATTATACTGAATAAATTTTATAAATTATTATTCCCTTAGCCATTTGTTGGATCAACTATTTACACAGGTATCTCGTATTAGTTGATGGGTTTTAGAGAAACATTTTAATTTGATCTATCTAGCAGGTATTTCTAATTTTTGAAGGTTATTATGTTATCTATGCCTCTGTTGATCCAATAATTTGAATTTAAGTGTGTAGAGACTTCGGTTATTCAGATCTTGGGCGTGAGGGGAATTCTTCGGCTATACCAACCCACTCTCAAGTCAAGAAAACTCAAGAGCCCATCTGATTAAATTTCATGGCTTATTTGACGATTTGATTTGCAGAGATTTATTCTATTTCCCACCCATAAAAAGAAAAAGAAAAAATATTTATCTTATTTATTTAAACTTATTTGTGCTTTCATTGATTAATCTGCTAATAAGAGTTGTTGATTCACTAGACAAGGGAATGAAGTTGGACTCATGTTCCCTTTGATCTGGTCACTTGCACATTTGTAAATAAATTAGTATACATAGATCTAGCCATTATAAATAATTTCCCCATATTGTATATATCTTCTTATATTTTTTTTAGTCTTCTTCATGTAGATCTGAAGAAAGGGAGGAGCGTTTCTTCATAAATTTGTTTTGCAGGTAAATTTTGTCAAGCATCAAAGCAAAAATCGATTTTTTTCTAAGCCAAATCCTCACCTAATCTGAACGGCTAGTAATTTGTGGCCGTTCATTGCTCCAAAATCGAATTTTTCATAAGGGTTTCAATTCATAAAATTTATAAATAATTTTTTTCTATTTATCTTTAGAGATATGTATAGGGGTTTAGTATATTTTTGCAGACCGAGTAATTATTGATGAAGCCGCAAGCATAAAAGCCCTTTCTAGTCCTTTAAAAGAAATATTTTTATTTTTATTTTGTGGCTCATAAATTGTATTATCCCAAATTGGGAACAGATAGTAATACAAAGCATACAAAGACTAAATCTACAACAAACAGAAATACACATCATAAACACCATGAATTGAGCCAAAACTGCGGAGCCATTTTATTATTTTTCTTAATGGGAAAGGTACAAGATGGTGCTTAGGAAGATGGCCACTTGGCCTGCACAAGGCAAGATGAAATAATCGCTCAATCCATGCTCAGAAATCATTGTTTCTTATTGCTCTATGTGGCTCCTCCTCTACGTTGCCCAGTCTGGAAAATGTTGTTGCTAACTGGAAATGGACTGCGTATTGTGGTTGTTCTACTACTCAGAAAATTATGGGATTTGGACACCGGACTTTCCTCAACAAACCCAAAAAACCCACGAAAGTTTTCCAAAATGTTGACCTCGGAAATTCACCCTCTTGAGTTGGGTACGCAATTTTGTTGGGCACACTAGGCTCCTGACTGAATGACTTGAAACAACTGCTGGAAACTGCTCAAGAACTCTGTTAAGGAAGGGTTGACCCCCTCACAAAACTCCTGGCTGAAATATATATGTTTTCTTCCTTCCCCAAAGCTGCTCCATCATTGGACTGCTTAACTCCTTGGCTGACTAAGCTATCCTGGAAGAGACTGTGTAATCCTGAAGTGAACATGTGATATCTCTCTCCAAAACTGACTAAAACTCCTCTCTTGAGCAGGCACTCGAAGTCTCCCAAGGATGAGGTTGAGATCTCCGCTCGGAAATCTTTGTGCTAAACAGCACTTGCAGACTCGACTAAACAGCTCAAGCATGCTTCTGGTTTACCAAACAAAAAATTAGTTGATGACTGAATGAATGAGGAATGAGCTTCTCTCATCCTCTTTTACCTAGCTAAGCCCCCAACGTTCCCTTGGGCCCCACTAAATTGCGCTGCCACCTCTACCTGCCAACCACTGCGCAGCTGCTGTCCCCTTGTTGTCCCCACGCTGCCCCTGTGTTGCCTACGTTACCGCCTCTCCTGCGCTACCACTAGGCTAATGTCTACTACATGTTGTTGGCCCCACGGGTCCCACTCCAGCTCTAATGTTTGCCTTGGTGACTTTAGGAAAGTGATTTAATCATCAGATTTATTTGTGGGTCACCTTTACCCACTTTGTTTTTCTGCTAACAATAGAAAAAGGAAAAATTGAAAAAATTAATATTCCAATTAGCTGACTGCTAATTTGGAATATTACAGTCCTCCTCGCAAAAACGTTACTTGTCCACAAGCAACTGCAAAGATGGATGTTGCAGGATTTTCTCCCCCTCCCAAGTGGCATCCTCATCTGGAAGGTTTCTCCATCAAACCAGATATTCTTTCATGGTCCTACTCCTCAAATGCCTCTCTCAGGTGTCCAAGATGGCCTCCGGTTGTAGCACCAAATGCCCCTCATCATCAGTAGGTGGAAGCTCCATAGTGGCTGTCACCTGTTGTCCCAAAGCCTTCTTCAGGCATGAGACATGAAAAATGTTGTGGATCCTACTCCCCGCTGGCAGCTCTAGCTCATACGCTACCTCCCCAACATGCCTGATCACCCTGTATGGTCCATAGACGTGGGGCTTGAGCTTTTCAACTCCTTTCCGCTTCAGCGTGGACTGCTTGTATGGCTGAAGACATAGGTAAACTAGATCATCCACCTCAAACCGCCTCTCCACGCGGCCTCTATCTGCGTATAGTTTATGTTGGCTCTGTGTTGTAGCTATGTTATCCTTGAGAACCCGGAGTATGCCTTGGCTCTCTTGGATCCAGTCCTTGGCCCTAGGGGCGTTGCTAGCTCCAAACATCACATCAACAAAAGTTAAAGCATTATAACCATATAAAGCGTAAAATGGAGACATAAGGATCGACATGTGGAATGTCGTGTTGTAACAGTACTCCCCCAAATGAAGCCAGTGCAGCCAAGCCTTCTGCTGCCCCGTGACATAGTTTCTCAAGTAGTCTTCCAACCACTTGTTCACTATCTCAGTCTGTCCATCTGTCTGTGGGTGGTAACTGGTGCTGGGTGCTAACATAGTACCCATCAAATGGAATAACTCCTGCCAAAATCCTCCCATGAGCCAGCTATCCCTGTCACTGAGACCATGGAGTCTGAAAACATCTCGAAAAAATAACTTAACCACCTGTGAAGCAGTGTACTAGGCTGAGATGGCGAAGAAATGAGCATACTTTGTCAGTCGATCAACCACTACGAAGATGCAATCCTTGCCCTGCACCATGGCCAATCCGGTGATGAAGTCCATGGAGATGCTTTCCCATTTCCCCTCCGGAATGGGAAGTGGTTGTAGAAAACATTGTGGGTGGTTCAGCTCTCCTTTGTTCCGCTGACAAACTACGCACTCCCAGACATGCCGGAATACATCCTCCTTGAGGCCCTTCCATGAGAACCTCTCCCTAATGGCCCAAGTTGGAGCTTTTAATCATTGTAAAAAGGATTGGTGTCCTCATTTGTTTTCAATAAAGTTCTTTTTATTTACTTTCTAGTTCTAATTATGGAAAATCTTAACTGGTATTAAGAATAACAATTGAATGAAATACTGATTCACCCCCCCTCAATGTTTCAACACTAATACGCAAATGCACGAGATTATGAGTGATTGTTGTCATGAATTAAGATTGGTTAGATTACTTAAGTACTTATGTGAGATTTACCTTAAGAGTACTTAACAATGTTGCGATGCAATCTTAAACAAGATAACTGCCAAGAGATACACTTGTAAATTTTAACAATATTCCACAAGTTACCAAGTAAACAATGAAACCAAGATGTCAAATGCTTAAGATAAACAATCAAGGTGTTGATCACAAATTTATGGTAGTTTATACCAGCACTACTATTTCAAAAAATTCAGATCTTATCAACGTTATAACAACAGTAAGAAATTCCTAAACCAATAATGGTTATGCTTGTCCAAGGTCACAAAAAATATGCTAATTGCCAAACAACTTGATTTAATTAGAAAATGTGTATGTTTGTCTTCTCAATATATTTTGTTCAGCAACATTTCAGATCTGAAATATTAATTGCAGCAGTAAGTTAACCCACAGATCAGCGTACAGATGATATTGGCATCAATGCCCAAAAATGCCTAAAAATAGTAAAAATCACCGAGATTGAGAAAAATCAATTTTTAGGGTTTTTTAGGGCTTGATTAAGAAAGTTTCAGATATGATCTATTTATTTTAGCAGTGAAACAATGACAATCAGCAAGATAAAATTGTCAAAAATAGATGACCAACAAATGGCAAAAATACACTAAGTTGAAAATTTCAATTTTAGGGCTTTAGGAGAATATGATTCAGGAATTTTCAGAACCTAAAAGTTTATGAAAACAGTATATTAATGATAGATCAGCAAACTACAAATACTGAAGATGATCATAATGTCTAAAAATAGTTTTTCCGGAAAACTAAAAATTCAAATTTTTTGGACCTTATTTGAGATGTGTTTCAAAAATATTCAGATCTGATTTTTTAAAGTTATGCAGAAATTTCCAGCAAGCTAAAATGTCAGATCTAGGTCAAATTAGAGATGCCCAAGTGGCCAGAGATTGAGAAAACGAATATTTTGCAATTCTAAACACTTTTGACCATATAGAATTTGATTTTAGGGGCTAATTATTTGTGTCTGTTGTAATAAAATTGCAAAAAATAGGGGTTTAGAGATCAAACCCTAGGCCCAAGTCCTTGAAGATCCCACTGTTGAAAATCGTTGAAATTTTATGATAATGTTGCCGCTTTAAAATTATGAATTTAGAGACCTTAACCCTGCAAAACCGCCAAGTATTTAGCCTTAAAACTTCAGATAGGTTTCAGGTCAATTTTGGGGCAAAAGAGGCCAAGAAATGGATATCAAGATCACAAGAGTGGAATTTGCGGGGATAAAAGGGTCAAGATGATAGATTGGGCCACAAGGAGGAAGAATATGGCCTCAAAAGGCCAACGCTTTGCCTAATGAGGTTAGCGTAAGGGGAAAATAAGGGTTTAGAGCTAAGTTGCAAGAAACGTCACCCCTAGCCTTGTTTCAGGGAAAAAACGAAACGGAAATGGGGAAACTTGTACTGTACGGCCGGGAAACGTGTTTCCGACCATACTGGTACGTTTCCTGTACGGGAAATGGTACCAGTAAAGCCGAAGACGCGTTTCTCGGCCTCACAGTAGCGTTTCCCCTCCAAACAGTATTAAATTTCGATTTATTTATTTTTTTGGAATTTTGCAATGTAATATTATTTTATTTGTTTTAATTGTGTCTTGGATGCTTCTAGATGGGTTTCTAAAGTTATAGAAAAGGGATTTGCCTCATTCTCTCATCACACAAATTGAGCAAGTTGTTTCACTTGGAGAAGAGCGATTTTCAAGAGGAGAAAGGAGGAAAAGAATAGTGCTTCAGCTTGGGTTCTTTCACCATTGAGCAAAGGAGATTTCAGCAGCAAGAGAAAGAGAATTGAGGATAATATTTGGAGTGCGAAGTTTCCAACTACGGCATTCTTGGTTTTTGACTTAGCTACAGCCATATTTCTCTTGTTTTTTCTGGCATTTTGGGGTAGCTTTAGCTACAGAAAATTAATTTGGGTAACAAGAATTCAATTTCTTGGTTTTTTCTCATTGTTTTGTCTATTTTTCAAGGGTTTATGCTACCAAAATTATAAAAAACGTTTTTTTATTTATAGAATTTTTTTTTATTTTTTTGGGCAACAATCGCTTCTTCCATCCAAGGTTCAAGTGCAAACCCCAAGGCCAACCCAAGGGCTAAATATTATCCTCTTTGGAGGCATGTTGAGAAGCTGCAAAGATTTGGAGGTGGTGGCTCATGGGAATGGCGGTGTACTCTTTGCAATAATTGTTACAAGGGCTCTTACCCAAGAGTGAAGGCACACCTTTTGCATGGAGGAGGATAGGGGATTGCAGGTTGCATGAAAACATCAAACCCTATGGCAAGGAGGGAATATCAAAGAGAGCAAGATCAGGCTGATGGAATCAAAAGAAAGCATGATGATTTTAGTCAAGTAGCTAAAAATCCAGCAAACAATGAGCCAAAGATTGTAATTGAAGCAAGGAAGAGGAGAGGCACTCAACAACCTGAACCACCACCATCCAGAGGGGCATCTGGTACAGTTCAAGATAGAAGGATTGCTAAACTGGTGAATGTGCAAGGAAGAGAAGAAGTTGATTCCAGAGTGGCTCAGTGCATCTATATATGTGGCATGTTGTTCGCTCCCCTTACTGGCAAGATATGATAAAGGCAGTTAACAAAGCTCCTCAAGGGTACAAGGGGCCCAACTATGAGAAAGTTAGAACTCAACTTCTAGAAAATGAGAAGGATCTTGTGGAGGATGTGCTATCACCAATTCATTCTTCTTGGAGTAGCTCTAGGGTTACCATAGTCTCAGATGGATGGACAGATACAAGGCGTAGACCATTGATAAACATCATTGCCACTTCACCAAAAGGAGCAATGTTTCTAAAGGCGGAAGACTGCTCGGGAGAGGTAAAAGATGCACAATTCATTGCTGATGTCATTATCAAATCTATTGAACAAGTTGGTCCTAACAGGGTGGTGCAAGTTATCATGGATAATGCACCGATATGCAAAGCTGCAAGTTTGATTATTGAGGGGAGGTATGACCACATCTTTTGGACACCTTGCATTGTCCACAATCTAAATCTAATCTTAAAGGAGTTCGACAATAAAGTTCCATGGATAAAGGAACTCATAAGGGAAGCAAGAGAAATTGTAAAATTCATCACCAACCACCACCAGTCTCAAGCAATATTTCGAGAGTACTCCAAATTGGAGTTGTTAAAAGTTGTTGAGACAAGATATGCCTCAAACTTCATAATGTTGTGCCGCCTTGTTGAGGTTAAGCAAGCATTAGTGTCTATGGTGGTGAGTCAGCTTTGGGCCGAGTGGAGACAGGCAGATTCAGAGCAGGGATCTGCGGTACGTAGATTGTGCCTTGATGAGGATTGGTGGAGCAAAATAGATTTCTTGCTAATGTTCACAACCTCTGCATATGAGCTTCTTCGGAATGCTAACACCTACCAACCTTTCTTAGGAGAGGTATATGATGGCATGGATTCCATGGTTGAGAAAACTATGAAAATAATTTCACAGGAGTCGCCACAGCTTTTGTTTGTAGATTGTCAGTTTGCCAAATTAATCAAGAGAATCATTGTTGACAGGTGGAACAATTTCAACACTCCATTGCATACTTTAGCACATGCCTTGAACCCAAAATTTTGTGATGAGGAACTTAGTGCTCAAATTAATGGGAAGAGGAAGGCAACCCATAAGGATAGAGAGGTGGCTAATGGGGTGAAAAAAAACCCTTACGAGAATTTTTCCAGCTCATCTACACAGGGAGGTGAAGGAAGAATTTGACAATTTCGCTGAAGGTATAGATGATTATTCAGATATATCATCTTTGGAGGAGAGAAGCACCATGAATCCAGTTAGGTGGTGGATTTGTCATGGAGCAAATGGTGTACATTTGCAAAACCTTGCATTCGCGTCTTTTCACAATGTAATATCCCAAAAGGGAGAATGCAGTAATTCTTCACACAATATATGAACTTACAGCAAGATAAACAATAAATCTAAGTACAAATCAGAATATGCAAAAAGAGCTGAGCCATTTTATTATATTGGAGATGATTCAGTTACACAAGTACAAAATATAGGTAGACCTCGCCAAAAAGAGAGCTAGGATCACCCTGAAAACATGTATGCAACAGGTACAGTGTCACTGTTGACGCTCTGCAGCAAATACTGCATTGTCTCTTCAGCAGAATATGAACATATGGTTGCAGGCTGAAAAGAGAAATGCAGATCTACTCAAAACTGGAGCTCAGATGATGCCAAGATTCAAGATCTGGGCAATGTGATGGATTCCCAAGATAACCCAGAGAGGATTTTCTAGATCTGCAACTTTGGAAAATCACCTCCCTAGGATTTAATCCTTGATCTACTGGAAAATACAGATCTGAAGCTAGATCTGAAGATTAGATGGCTGAAATGTGTGCTTAGATCAGATCTATGCTTGAAGAGTTGATCCCTTCATCAAATATTTGAGCTAGAAGCTCTAGATCTACCTTCTCAATCCTCCAATGATGAATTCAGCTACTGCCACACAGTTGCCAACAGAAACTGCGCTGTGAGGGAAAGAGGCCTTCTGCCTGCTGAAAAATGCTGCAATAAACTCCAGGCTGATGGTAAGACTGATGGCAATGTGAAGGAATGAACCTCCATTGGATTGCTAACTGAAGTACTAGCAACTTCCTTCCTCCTTTCAGATCTACAATATGGACAACGTTATTCCTGAAGGGAATACTACTGCTAGGAGGTCAATAACTTTTGGCCTGATGCCAGATCTGCAATGTGGCTCTGGGAGTGCTAATCTATAAGCTTAAGTGATGGGAATAATCACTCACCTTGTTCTCCAGCTGAAGTACTGAAGACAACTTCCACCTTCCAAACTGATCTTCAGAAATCTGCAGATTTCTGAATATGAATGTTCTGCAGAATTAGAAAAAGGAAATGGCACTTAAAGCCTGATGTATAATGAAGTACAATCCTCTTTCTAGAGCTACTCTAAGAAAGAGGTGGGATTCCTGCCCGGAAACACCCTGTGATAAACAGCACCTGCAATCTTTGCTAAACAGCCCAAGAATGCAGTAGAATGTCACTTGACAATTCCAGATCTAAAAGATCATACATCAAATAATCCAAGATGCCTTTCACCTTTGCCTTCATCTCCTTTATAATGTTTGAGCCATCCCAAGCCTTGGCCCTAATCTCAACTGTGCAGTCTCATGTGAACAAGATCCTCCAAGTGGGACTGCGTTGTTTGACCAAATCAACCAAACAGTCTAGGTGCAATGTACACCTCCTCCATCATGTGTGCTTCATTTGCACATGATCCTCCATAACTTGATCATTAATGCTCAATGATCCTTTGTTTGACATCTTCAAGATCTTAGTTGACTGAATCAATCCTCCATGATCTTTCTCATTAAATGAGACATGATCTCCAATCTCATTCACATTAGTAGTTGCTCAACTACCTCTTTTGCAGATCTAGACTAAATTAATCCACATTCACACACACAAAGTGGATATTTATTCTTATTGAGGATTGTGGGTCCCTCCACCCTTTTATTTACTTAATTCATTAAGAAAATCAAGGACTCTAATATTCCAAATATGATGTGAAATTTTGCGAATATTACACACAAGTGGCAAGCTCTTCATCAACAGAAAGGAATTGGAGCACCTATGGTTTTATTCATTCTGTGAAGCGCAACAAGTTGAACTCACAGAAGGCAGAGGATCTTGTTTATGTGCACTCCAACCTTCGGCTTGCATCTCATAAGGGTCCAGAATATGGCAATGGTCCTTCTAAGGAGTGGGATGTGGATCCAGAAAATCCTGATTTGGATCTCTCTCTTGCTGCCTTGAATATTGAGGACCAGGATCATAGAAGTGGGCCAAACATCTTCTTCAACTACACCATCCACTGCTAAGCATGCTTCTGCTGCTATATTTGACGAGGATTCTGATAATGAGTATTAGTCTTTTGACTTTATCTTACTTGCAGCCTCATATATATAATAAATGTTGATTTTGAGATTTTCACATATAATAAAAGTTGGTTTTGGATATTCCGATATTGCTATTTTCATTATGTGTCTGTTATCAATGATCATTCATGAGTAAATGTGTTATAACTCGTAAATTTGTAATAGTTTATGCTTTGAATTTATGATTTATCATGTATGTTTTAAACTTATATGATTTCACATAACATTTCTTAGAAGTTCTAAATTATAATATAAATTTAAATTATATATATATATATATTTCACATAACATTTCTTAGAAGTTCTAAATTATAATATAAATTTATATTTATATTATAATTTAGAACTTCTAAGAAATGTTATGTGAAATATATATATATATATAATTTAAATTTATATTATAATTTAGAACTTCTAAGAAATGTTATGTGAAATCATATAAGTTTAAAACATATATATATATATATATATATAACCGCATTTCTCGTTTCAAAAATTTGGGGAGGTCGCATTTCGTATCGCTTCCCATTTTGGAAATTCGTTTTCGTTTCCCCTTTTCGTGCAACTTAGGTTTAGAGGCCTAGTGCTATGCCTAAGCCCAAGGAAGGGGAGTTGCAAGCCCTTACAGGGTTGCGGCTAAGGAGAAAGGAGGAAGAAGGATGATCGATAAGAGAAGGGAGGTTGAGGAGAGGGAAAGATGCTGAGAAAGATGAGGTCAAGAGAAGGAGAAAGTGACAGCAAGCCAAGGAGGGTTGAGGAGGAGAGGAGTGAAGCCGAAAGGAGAAGAGGTTGACGGCAAACCAAGGAGGACAGAAGGAGAGAGATCAAAGCCTCAAAACCCCAAGGGAAGGCCAAAAAATGGCCTTAGAACAACACATTGAAGGGAGAAAGGTTGACGTTGAGGCCTAGGAGGCCAAATCTGAGGCTAGAAACCTTAAAAAATTTGAAACCCTTGCTCCAAAAATTTTGTGGTTCAGCTCTTTGATTTTCTAAAAAATTCCTTCGTGGAAACCCTGCAAAAAATTCCAAAAAATTCCAAGAGACTAGATCTTACCCTTAGGGGCCTAGATCTAGCTCTTCTTCCACTTGACTCCTTGGTCTAACTTGCAAAAATAAAAATAGAAACACCAAAACCCCAATATATACAAAAATAAATCTAAAACCCCAACCCAAATTAAAAAAAATAAATTACAAATTTATTTACAAATTTATTTACAAAATATACATGGGTTTTTCGAATCAATTTTAAGAAATTAATTTTTATAATATTTTTCCTTTCAAGAATGGCAAAAATACTTCAGAAAATATTTGCTCCCTATAGCCCTAGCGAAGATTCAATCCACCATATAAAAACTAGAGATCCAAGCAAAGAAACCTTTGCCCACATTCTGTGAACTTGGACACCAAGGATCAAGTACCTGCAAACACTATGTATTATCTCAAAATAATAATCATAAAGCACTCGATAGCAAGCCCGTAGTCAATACATACCACAGATCAACGAAACAAGAACACCTTGAGTTGCACCCCAAAGTCTTTTATTATGGTAGAAAAACGGGAAAATAGTTTACAAAATGCCTCAGCAGCAATTCTAGCCAAGGTTCAAGATTTTCCAGATTTCTTGTTGTGACTAGAGACTCAAATGACTCTCCAATTTATAGATAAATCATCCAAGTGGAAAAATAATGACTAGTTTATTTGAACCTTGTCAAAATAATCTTGGTCATTGATAAACATTTCAAGATCTTTTAATCTTGGCCCTTGATTTTTTATTTTTTGAGAAAATTCCGAAATTTTCATTTAACTCCAGATTAATTAGCTCAAAATTAATTATTTTGAGTTAATTTCCTCGAAATTTTGTCTTTGACTTAAGCACCAAGGCCCAAGGGTCCATTTTTTCTTGAAATATGCAATATTCCCTTGGTGGAGGACCTTTAAAATTTGACTCGTTCAAGACCCACGAATTTTTCCACTTGGAGAGTTAATTTGCCTAAGAAACATTAACTTGACTCTAATTAATTAATTTTCTGCCTTAGAATTTTATTTTATTTTGCCAGAAAAAATAATTCATTTACACATGAGAGGATTTAATTATTTTTCCGACCCTCATTTACATAGGATTTTACATTTTTTTGACTCATAGAAAGAATACACATTAAGCTTATACCCTCAAGACACACAACCCATCGGCAATACATTATGATCTAGTAGACAAGTGATTTGTAATAAAACAATTAAGCCAACTAACTTAAATTATTCCCAAACCACCTTTACATTAGACTCTACTAAAACACTAGAACTCATCTAAGACATTGGCAATAAATTTCACTCTAGCTTTGGGGGTCTAAGCTGGAGGGAAAAAACTCCTCTTATTAACCGTATTTAGAAACACATGTAATCAGCGAGGTTAAAAACCTCCTACGATGAAATTCGTCACTAAAATCACAGACTTACCTAGGTTGTTACATGGACTCAAGGTCTTACTAGAATCATTTGCATCATATAGCTTGTAGAATGGGTGACCATGACACATAGACTGCTAATATGTAATTCGATCTGTTGAAAAAAGACTAGCACTTTTGTTTCCCTGGAACTTTGACAATTTGAGTGCAACACCCCCTTGACTTAGCTAGGAAAGAGTCTAAACGGAGCGAATAGGGATTTAGAGTGACAGCCCCTGTTTTGAGCATTGTTCTTTTGGTGTATGCTTCAGGCAACAACCCTTTTTGGCGTTGTTGCCTGGGATAGAGTTTTTTTGTTCCTAGTTCTCTAACATCTTTCACCAGGATAAGTTTCTTGTCCTTGCTTCCCTTTACTAACTGCTTGTTCTAGCATCTTGCGTTTCTAGAGTTAGAAAAAGGTTCTCAGAGTTTGATTACGCAAGTTATCTTCTCGTACACTTCTTGTTAATCTCAGACAGGAAGCTCTCTCTGACATCCATTGACTTTTTTTTATTCTGATGTTCATTTTTCTGGTGTTCCTTATGGCATGGACTTTCAGGGTTGGAGGCAAATAGGTTATAGGTGTAGGTTTACTTCATCAACAGACCTAGGGGCTTTTGGAGATGTTTTATGGGGTCTCGAGCAATTCACTTTCCATCTTCCATCGTCGTGATTGATTTCGCATAACTCGCTTCTCGTTCCATTGCATTATGATAATTCCCGTAAAACGGAGTTATTATTGTGCCCAACTCAATTAATTATGCTTAAGGTGGCATTCCGAGAGGAACACTTGACGAGATCAACTGCCATCTTCCATCATGCAGGTTGATTCCGCACAGCTCGCTTCTCGTTCCATTGCATTGTTATAATTCCCGTAAAAAGAGGTTATTATTGTGCACAACTCAATTAATTATGCTTAAGGTGGCATTCTGAGAGGAATACTTGACAGAACACCTTAGTGTAATAGCTCGTTGGAACCGGAACGAGAAGATCTATAGGATGGGATGGTTAGTGGGGATTTTCAGTGGTCTGAAAAGGCACAGTGGCCAATTTACCATTTTCCCACATTAAAAAGATATTTTAAAAGAATTAGTAAGAGGGAAATGTCCTCAATTATTAAAATTATAATAAATTAGGCGCTTCTAAAGGGGTCCATCAGATCCATAAAAAAAGGAGTAGGAGGCCATTAGAGGACATCTTGATTTGACATTTCTTCCTGTATGAGAGGTTTGAGAACCCATTTCTCTACTTCATTTGTAGCCCCAAGAAGGAAACCCTTGGTTGATTCAGTGAGATTGGGCGAGTACCCATCTCCCCTTGGTAAATTCATCTAGAATTCACAAGAGGGGTTAACAATGCAGTTCATGTCAGTTTGGAGGGTCTTTGCAATGCAATAGATTATCTTGGGGGCTAGCGTTTCATCTCAATTATTTTGGTTGTATACGCATGTAGTTTATCTATTATAATAAAAGTTGAGATTGTTCCTATTCACCTTGCTGTTATTTTGTCATATTGTATTGATTATATTTTTACATGGCAATGTTTTGTTAAATGAATGGTAATTTTATGGAGAAATTCTGGTTGAGTTAGATTTCTGCAAAATTAGTCAAATATCCCGTTTGGGATATTACAGTGGTATCAGAGCTAGTGTTCCTACCAGCCTGAGGGTTTGTTGCAGATCAATTTCAAGGAAAGATCATAGTCAAGGGTTGAAGCCAAAATTGTTGAAGACATCTTCCTGAGGTTATGTGAAATTGTCTATCATTTAATAAATATTCGACAATTTCAATTATTGGTCAAAAGTGCTTGAACCAAGGCGGGCATTATTGGTCGAAATGTTAATGGGGCCGAACTTACGAGGTTAATTATTCATGCGCATATATATTTTGGCCAAGGTAAGTGTGTGAAAGCAATTATTTATGTGATTTAATTCCAAAGGCCAAATTTCATAAAATTTTGATGGTTGTCGAAGATTCTCAGGTGGTCGTGGAGTAAATTGATATTTTTAATTAAAACACTGAATTATTTTTTTTGGGGGGTGTGTTATATTCTTTTTTCCAATCAAAATTTATGTGCAAAATTTTGTGCACTAAATGTCTGACCCAAGGCGTCGATGAATCGATTAATGGCCAAGTCGCATTGTTGTTGAAGCCGAGTTCATAAATTTCAAAGGAGACTGAGTATCTATTCCTCATGTGAAAATTGTGGTTAGCTTCTTAGGTGGGTCGTATTTTTCAAATTCTCCAGCTCAAGGGCAAGAAAACATGAGTTGTGGGTCGAAATTCTTTCTTCAGTGACACGCATAAGCTGGGCATATTACTTCTATGAGGAGTTGTTTTACATTAAAGAAGTTGAGATTCCCTGTTAAAGGATAGCTCACACTCTTTATCCTTCTGGATAAATGTCTTATCTTTTCACAAGATCGATCTTCTTGGTAACCTGGTCGTGTATCATTAATAATGCAGCGTGGGTTCTATTTAATCCCTGTAGGGACAAGTTATTACCAGAAGTATGGTTGGTCAACCAGTTACCAAATTGTATGACACCTGTAGCAAAATGAAGTGAGTTGTTGTCCATCCGAAGGTTCAGCTATCGTTGTCACTATTTCCTGTGACTGCTTGATGTATACATGTTGTTGGTATCATGCTCAGAATATTGTCAGAGGTCCAACTTCTGTAAGAGAATTTAACTCAGAGGTCCAGTTTCTCAGCTGAAGTGACCGCTAAGTCACCTGATACGGGGATACCGGGATTCGAAGTATCGGATACGGGTACGGTGACCCCGGAACAGGATACTTCTGGGATACGTTACGTTATATATTATTTTATTAAAAATATATATATATTTTAAATATATATATATATATATATATATATATATATATATATATATATATAACAAAAATTAGATATTTTTTGCACAAATTCATACAAAATTCATTGATTCAAACATAGATATTAGATACTCATGAGTCATACATCATCATTGATACTATAATACAAATTACAATGATACATTGATACACCATACATGATACAATCGTCAAATTTACTCAGAAAGACAAGATTGAAGATAGTAAGATATTGTAGTTTTTTCATTAAGTCATCAGAATCAAAATGTGTTACATAAGAACACTGCCAAATGGATTGGTGCTCTTGATTAAATACGAGTTCCATACCCTAATACATGACAAAATTCGATGGAAACATTGCAATAGCCCAATCCTGAAATCCTGAAAAACTGATAAGTCTGTTGGATTTTGAATGAGATCTAAAATTCTACTTTCTCCATATGAAATCCAATGAGGTCGGAACCACTCTCAAACATCCTGAGTCATTTCATGGTAATGTTAAAAATTTAAGTAAAAGGATGATTTTCATCCTTTTACTTTAAGAATTTAACATTACCATGAATCATATATAAATACTAGGGCCATAGGCTTGATGCCGTCTCCTGAAAAATCCTCCTCAATTGGTAAAAAACAATGAGCAAAAGCCCCCCTTTATAATAAAAAAACAACGCTTTTTTGAACCCGCAGGCGTATCCGACGGGCTACGGTCGGGATACGACGTGTCCCTTTTCGGATATGCCATATCCCGACCGTACCCTGTACGGATACACCGTGTCCTTCGAATTGGGGCCGAATCCGATACGTAGAGGTGTCCGACACAGGGATTCGGGGATACGAGGGCATTTTAGGAGTATCCGGTTACTTAGAGTGACCGTTTTATGGGTGTGCTCTTAGGCAGAATAAAGGCAGCGGGGCATCACTGCTCGTCGGATGTGTTGGGTCAAAGTTTCAACTAATGCGTTCTTGGCACATTTAGGCTGCTATTTAAACCAACTCAGAAGGCCGAGACCATTGTTCTAAAGGTTATTCTTTATAGGATGTCAGTGATGGTATGATCATTTTCTGTGTGTGCAAATTTGCTAAGGGTCATTTGGGGACCTGTAGAGGTTGTTTCCTTCTTGTTTGACGCATGAGTGACGTAACAACATATAAAGGGAGTCCTATAGCATACAATAGCCACAACAAAGTATTGAAACAGACTTGAAGGTGCCCTGAGTTGTGCACATGAAACCAAATAAAGACACCTGTAGTGGAGTTGAAGACATCCTCTTAGTGGTTGTGTGCGCAAGTGTGCCACAACTTCACTCCTTTTGAGTTGTTGATATCAAAAATTAAGAGTTGGAGGAGGACATTGTCAACAAATCCATCCAAGTTACCAGGTTCTCTAAATCCCTTGCTCACTTCGTAATATTTGACAATAAATCAAATTATACCCAATATAGTCATGTCAGCATTTTTCTGAGTTTGTAATCAGTCCAGTACATTATAGAGAACTGTCATCTGACTTAAATAAAAGAAAACTACATCAACAGTGTTGTACCAACAAAATGTAAAATCCATTAAAAACTCAGAAATTGCCTGTCATCTGGTAATATTTTACAGTGACTAGTTCTGAGGAAATTTGTAACAAGGCCTGTCATTATTGTACTGGTCATGAGCCCTGTAATGCCTACATACCGATGGTAAACTGCAAAACATCAAAGCCGGCCAATGTAAGTTTAAGTCTCATATTGTCCTACTGAGTCCATACATGTATGTCTCAATCTATAAGTTAGTAGGGGTTGATGCTTGAAAAGGTAGAGATGTATTATCACTATTGTGAGAGTTCAGTCTATAGTTGTTGTGTAACATTGCTCCCATAGTCCATTATATGTTGCTAACAGAGTGCTAGTAGAGTTGTTGTGTGATGGAATTTTTAAGACACCTCATAAACCCAGTGCTGCAAACGTATCGATAACATCCCGATTTTATCTCAAAATCACGATTTTTTGGACTAGACGATGTTTGCCGATTTTTAAAGATATTTTTATGATATCTTATTTTTGCCGATGTTTGCCGATTTTAACAGCACCAATTATTTCCAACGGCTATCCTACATAGCCTTAGGACAAGAATCTAAACATATCGATGCGGATAAAAAGGCTAAATGGGAAAATAAACAAGATCAAACATGAGGGTTGATAGGAATATCCATTACTCAAGATCTTAGATTTCATATCCAAGAAATTGACTCCCCTGCTGAAGCTATGAAAAAACTAAATATTGCTTTTGCTGTTCGAAATTAAATCCGAGCCCACCAACTTGAAGATGAGTTGCCTACTTTGTACCCCAATAATTTGTCCCCTATTGAAGATTTTTTGTCCAAATTCAAGACCCTTAGACTTCTTTTAGAAGGTTGTAAGGTTAAAAAGGAAGATGGTAGTCTTATTTATTCTATTCTTGCTAAGTTAGGCCCTGCATACTCTGTATTTTAACAAGATCAAGCACGAGGCTTGATAGGAATGTCCATTGCTCAAGATCTTAGATTTCATATCCAAGAAATTGACTCCCTTGTTGAAGCTATGAAAAGCTAAATATTGTTTTTGCCGTTCGAAATAAAATCAGAGCCCACTAGCTTGAAAATGAGTTGATTACTTTGGACCCTGTTGACCACTCTATGTCAACGACCCCATATTAGTACACCCCCATTTTCCAAATGGGATTTATCATGTTCGAGGTGTTCATGACATTCATATTTCATCATCAGTCGATAGTTTTGTAAAAGATGTAAACCCATTCTGCATGTTTATAATGTAAATGATCTTAGTAGGACCATCATGTATGTAACAACCTGGGTAAGCCTGGTATTTTGGTGGCGATTTCTATCCTAGGAGGTTTTTCATCTCACTAATTCATCTGTGTTTCTCGACACAAATGATCGGCAGAGTTTTCCCCTCCAACCTCACCCCAAAGCTAGGGTGGATTTTGTTGTCAAGATACTAAGTCTGTCCTAGTGTTTTTTATCGAGTCTTTGTAAAAAGTAATTTGGGAATAATCCTAGCTAATTGACTAGATTAATTACAAATTACTTAGTCTGCTAGATCATATTTTGAGTCGCAAAATTGGGTAGATATTTGAGGGTTTATAGTGAATGGGTTTTCCCCCTTCATGTGTCAAATTGTAATATAGTGTGAAATATTTTCTTGCATGTTCCCTCATAGTTAGACACCATGGCTAAAGAATTAGAGGGTTGAAAGAATAATTAATCCCCTCATGAGTCAATTAATTAATTTTTTGGGCAAAATTAAATTTAAATTATAAGCCAAAAAATTAATTAATTTGAGGTCCTAGAAAATATTAATTCTCCAAATTAAAAAAAAAATCGGTGGTTATAGAAATTTTAATTCTTAGAGGTCCCTGGCCAAGGGAATATTGAAAATTTCAAGAGATTTTGGACCCTTAGGCTTTGGTAGTTAAGTCAAAGTCAATTTTTTGAGGTAATTAACTCAAAAATACTATTTTTGAGTTAATTAAAAAGGACTTAAATGAAAAATCCGAAATTCCTCATTTCAACGTACAAGATTAAAAGAAGATTAAATCTTTTTTGACGGACGAGATTTCTTTGACGGGGATCAAGCCAGCTAGCTTTTGGAGAATAAATCTATAAATTAGAGGTCTTTGTCCATCATTTTTTCATCTGATCATTGAGTCATACACTTGCTCTGGAAAGCTCTTGTAACTTTTGCTGAGTAATAATACACAAAGACTTTGAAGTTTCAGACTGTGGTGTTCCTTTTCAGGCTTATGTGGTAATATTGCTACTGAATCTTTGCTGCTTTTATTTGCATTTGCTGGTTAATAGCCTTTGAGGATTGATTTGTGCATAGGTATCTTGAATAAATTTCGGGTTTTTTATAGATATCATTTTGGTTTGATAGGAGTATCAGGTATCTATATTTCTTGATAATCATATGGTTATAATTTAAGCCCTATTAATTTAAAATTCAGATCTGAATGTCCAGAGTTTACTATTCAGGATTTGAGTGTTTGGGGAAATCCTCAGCTGGATCAACTAACTTTCAGATTGCAAAGTCTGAAAAGCCCATTGTTTCTAAATTTCTAAGAGTCATCTCACGAAACATTTTACTTGCAAGGTTTTTTTTAGCTTGTGCCTCTTTAAATCTCTAGTTTATTTCTTTTAAATTGTGCAAAAAGGTTTAAATCTGGCTAAGAGGGCTTCGATTTGCAATAATACTGTAGGTTTGTGAATATCATTATTTTTTAACTCACTAGGGTTCAAGGTTTTCATATTTTTGTACATGTATTGGGTTTCAAGGTTTTGTTTTTGGCTTGAGCAGGTGTGGATCTGAGGGTTCCTCAAAGGAAATTCCTAAACCCGAGCAAGATCTAGGCCCTAGAGGGTAAGATCTTGTCTCGGAATTCATAAATTTCACAAGAGCTCTTCGCCAAGGGCATCGAATCGAGAAAGTTACAGTTCAGGTTTTTTCTGACAAAACCCTGAAATAATCTAAAATGAATTTTCTAAAGTAAAAAATTGCAATCTTTGGGCAAGAAATTTATCGATTTTTTGAAGCCCTTTGTTCTTTACTGCTTCTGTTTTTTTCGCTACTCCTGTTGGGCTCCCTCCTGCCTAGGTTTTTCTTTTGTCCCCATCTCCCTCTGCAATAGTCTTCTCCAAGTAGCTGCCGCTGTCCAGGTTTTCTCATAGCTCATTTGCCTTCTTTTTTAGCTGCACTCTCCACTTTTCTGCGTGAAACTTTCTATCTGCTGCCCTAGCTCTTTCCTCCATTGTCTACATCTACCTCTGCGTGTGTATCCTTCACTCTGTCTGCTCCTCATTTCTTTCTCTGCCTACCCTCTTCTCCCTCTGCATTCTGCCCTTTTCTTCACGCTGCTACAGCAGCTTTCCTTGCTGCCATATCCATGTTGCATCTCCATTGTCGGCTTCCCTCCGCTGTTGGCTCTGCTCCCTCACGTTGTTGTCGGCTCTGTCTCTCCCTCTTGTTGCGTGTTGCCTTGCCGACAGCTCCTTCACCTACGCATAGCCAAAATCAACCCACATTTCATTTATTTATTTTAATTTTTCTAAAGTTTAGTTCAGTTTAATTTTTCGATTTTTTTTTAAATAAACTTTGGCATAACGCATTTTTTTCAAAAAAAAAAAAATATTTTGAAATGTTGTTTTAGGTTAGGTTTATGATTTCGTTTTTTCTTATTTTTATTTAGTTTAGCTTCAGATCTCATTTAAATTTAATTTGTTCAAACATTAGATTACTTTTCAATTTGTATAAAGTTGATTCCTCATTTAATTTTTGATTAACATTAACATTTAGATTTTTTTTTTTTTTAATTATTTTCAGTCTGGGATTTAATTTAATTTTTAATAACATTGTTTTTCATCAAAAAAAATTAAATAAAGTTTGGCTTAAAAAATTTAAAACTTGGTTTTTTTTAACATTTTATTTTATTGAATGTGTATAAAGTTCTTTTGTTTCTGTTTATTTATCTGTCGTAAAGTTTAGTTTAGTTCCAAACATAACATTTCAGTTTTCTAAGGTTAGTTTAGTCAAATAAAAAAGTTTCAGTTTCATTTTTTAATTTAAGCTTGATATTTAAATTTTAAATTTTGAATTTGCATTTGTAATAACATTTAAATTTTATACAATAAAGTTTAGGTTTTCATTTCTTTTATTTCAGTTTTAAATTAACTTTTAAATTGTATACAAAAGGAAATCTTAGAAAACACAAAAAAAGGGGAGTTTTAAATTTTCTTGGCTTTTTCAAAAAAATCAATACTCAAAAAGACAATATTTCATTTTTCTTTAGCCTTTTGTGAAAAACTTGAAAAAAAAAAAAAAATTCAAATTTTTGTTGTCCCATAAATATAGATCGTTTTTTAGTATCATCATTGAGGTTTAAAGGTCTTAAGCATCAGAGAAATCTTTCTTAGTCAAAGGGAAATTTAATTTTTAAACATCTAATGTTCTACTATAGAGAATTTCTTAAATTTTTCAGTATTATAATGTTTTAGAATATCATCTAAATTTTGAAGTTTTAAGCATTTTAATTCCTTGCTCTTTCGTGGTATCATTTTTCAGAATTTAAAGTGTTTAAGTTGTGCATTGGGTTCTAAGTTCATTCGTGCTTAATATCTATTGAAATCATTTGTCGATTATTTTCGCTACAGCTATGGTTTAAATTTACTTGAATTAACGTTGCATGATAAACCTTTCAAGTAATTGTTACATGTTACTTATTTCCTGAATTGAAAGTTTCTAATGCAATATTTTGAAAGTGATATTAAAGAGCTGTGAAGATATTTTCGTTCCCTTTGAGCTATAATTACACTGGAATAATAAGCTTATGATTTGATTTAGAATTACAGTGTGATTGTTTATACATTGTCGAAAAACTTATCTTGCAGTTTTGTGAAGTGAACATCTATCTGAATAACTAAAACATTGTGGTGTACATCTCATAGATAACTGTGGCATAAGCGTTTTTGTCCTTGAATCTAGCTTTTCTCTAATCATATCGTGCATTTTCATTTTAAGTTAGATCTGCATTCTTAAAATTTACTTTCAAGCATAAGCTTGGTCGATAGAGGGATAGGTACTCATCTATCCTTACTTGAGAAGCCTGGCTCTAGTAGCACTTAAAACGGTAACCTTGCAATCGTCAAAGCCACAGCTCTCTATAATGTTGGAGGCATCATATCGTTAATCACACCCTAGTGTGCTTCACCTTAACATCTCTCTGCTACTTCCTATGGAATCAGGCTCAATATAGTAAGGGTTGAAGGGTTTGAACTTAGATAGGCATTTAACTAAAAATTTACCAAGACTCCTTGCATCCCACATTAGTCTTAGTATCTACATTTCATATAGGATCGTTGTTCATACTAGCAGCAGTGGTCTATCAATTACTTGGTCTTAATTTCATAACGAGATAGTTGACTCCATAAGGCACTAGCATCAAATATTTAATCTAATCAAACCTCTTAAATCTCGTAATATCTAAAATAAGTACTCGGTCGCTTGACTGTGTCTCCTAAACTGGTTGGTTTCCAACCAGATCTCATTCACTCCATAGGGTCTACCCCCCTTAGTCTGTTATAGGGAGACAACTTAAATAGAGAGTTTGGGGATCAGGGTGACAGCCCCCGATCTGAGTCGTTGTCGCGGTGCCTAGACATTCTGTGCGACAACATTTTGGTGTCGTTGTCGGGGACCAATTTATTGGACTTTGGCTTCACGACATTCATCTCTTTCTTTCTCTTCATCTTTCATCTTACATGTTTGAGTTAGATTTATGTCCGAGTGGCGACTACATTTCCTTTGTCTTCTACAGTGTTCGTACTAGAAGACATCCAAGTGGCTTGGTTAATCCTACTCCATATCCTGAAAAGGTTCTTAGAGCTTGATTACACAAGCTTTCTTCTCGTACACTTCTTGTTAATCTCGAGCAGGAAGCTCTCTCCGATATCCATTCACTCTTCCTTGATCTTGTTCAGCAAGATATCATGGATATCTATGCCCCGTGTAACTTTGCTAACATTCCAAGTCATCCCAATAATTTCCCTCAACATGGTATGGATAAGTTACCTTCTTTTCAGGGAAATAACGCAATTAGTGTCAGAGCTCACTTAAGTGCATTTACTGGTTGGTGAAATAAATGGGCTAGAAATAACAATTTCGAGGATGTAAAGATGATCCTTTTTATTCTTACCTTGGAGCAAGATGCTTTGGAATGGTTTATTGAAAAGCTTGATAATTCATTCGATTCTTTTGAATCAATTTTGAATGCCTTTAAAGATAAGTTTGGAGATAAAAGGGAAGATAGGCATTTGGTTAAGGCTATCAGTACCATAAAAAAAGAAAGAAAATGAAACAATTAGAGAATTTAACAAGAGATTTAATGGTATTCTTAGGGAAATATCTCAGGATCATAAACCTCCTGATAAATCTCTTTTGGATTTTTACATTGATGCTTTAAATCCTGATACCTCATATGAGTACGTGCTAAGACTGCTAATTATAAGGCTTGCCAAGTTTTAGCAGAGGAGCTTGAAAAGGATAAAAGGGCATCAGGAAGTCTGAAATTCCTTGTTTTGATAGGGCTGCAACTAAATTAAAAGAGCCTAAAGGAAAAGAAGTCAAAGAATCTGATGATGACCCTATGCAAAAATTACTGCAAAAGCTTGAAAGCATGGAGCTTAGCCAAGCGAAATTAATTTCTAACCATGCTAAGGAAATAAGCACTTTACAGTCTAAGTTGGTCCAAATGGAAAGAGCTCAAGCACAAAACTCCCAACCTAGGAATCATAATAATAATCTAAGTAATAATACTTAGCAGAGAAAAGGTCAATCTAGTGAGCAGAGACCTCCTAATCTGCTTGAATCTACTAATCTGGTTGATGAAGCTCTGCCTTATTGCAAAGCTTGTGATGCTCTCCATGAGGAGGTTACTTGTCCCACTGTTAAGAGGATTATGAATAGTTGAATGTTTGAGGCAAGTAATCAGATAAATGTTGTTGGTAAAGAATTTTCTATGTCTATGGATGATTGGATGGAAGTCAAGGAAAATAGTCAAGGTGTTAAGCCCTTCACATCTTTTCATAGTATCAAAAGTTGTAGGCATGAAAAAGATTTGATGGTTAAACTATTTGGTGAAAAGCCTTCTCTAGATCAAGTGTTGGAAATTGCAAGGGATAAGGGGTTAACTTATCAAAGAAGGGATAAAGATCAAAGTAATAATCAAATTCCCTCTCGAAGTTTTAACCCTAGTGCTAGTTTGAATATCAATTTGGGAGGATGGTTGGATAATTCAAAGATCTTGGTGCCTGTCACTGAGATATTGAAGCTTCCCACTCAGAGGGCTAAGTTATTAGATGTCATTGGAGTGTCGCATGTTAATATTGCCCAAGATAAGACTCTTGAAATTTCCTATCAGGATGCCCCTATATATCTGCAAAGTTTGGAATCAGATAACAAGGATCATCATCCTTTTTTTATTACTTTGGTGGTTAATGGCTATAAATTGAATAACTGTATGTTCGATTCTGGTGCTTCAGCTTGTGTCATGACCAAGAGGGTCATATAACATCTCAATTTGAGAGTTTGTAATATTCCAAGTAGAAATAGAAAGCAATATAAAGCACATAACAAAGACAAACAACAACTAGAGAGATATCAAATGAACAATAACCAATTTGGAGAACGTTGAGCCATTTTATCAATACTGAAAGATAGAAAAATGAGTACAAAGGGTGATCAGAATGATGGCACCTTAGCTTGCACTAAGCAAGCGTAGAAATACTCCCAGAATGTGACTCGGAATGGTTTCTAACTCAAGACTACGTTATCCCCAAGCTGCTAACACTGCTACCGTGTTGTTGCTACTATTGCAATGGACTGAATCTTTGGGGTTGCTCCCCACCTCAAAAAATTCTGAAACTTCGGGAATGGCCTCTACTCCCAATACCCAAAAAAGCCCAGAAAGCTTTTCGGAAAGAGCTGACCCCCGAAAATGGCTCCCTTGAGGCACTACTCTATTCCTCAAGGAGGGACGCTGGCTCCAAATGATCTGCTCCAAAAGATGGTCCCCAACTCCTCCAAAATGCTGGAATAGGGAAGGGTTGGCCCCTTACCCACTATCCCGGGTTGAATCCACCAACTAACCCCTGATCCGGAACTACCTCCTCACAAGACTGCGTCCTCCCTCTCACTGACTGCGCTATCTCTCTGAGTGGATACTCTTCCTGTGGTAGCTACAACTCCCTCCATCAAAACAAGGATGAAATTCCTCACCCGAGCAGGCACTTGAAGTCCCCCGGGGCTGAAATTGGGATCTCTGAACGGAGACACCCGGAGTACTGAACAGTACGTGCAGACTTTGCTAAACAGCAAGCGTGCTCAATGTCAGAAGACAAATCTCAAAGATGCATAATCAGAATGAATTGAGAATGAGGAGACCCCTCCTCCTTTTATGCTTGGTGAGCCTTTCCCTCACCTAGACCCCACCAATCTCTGCGTTGTCTCCCTTGGCCCACGCTGTCCAACTCACTCTGCGCTGGCTGGGCCCCACGCTACCTACGTTGCTCCATTCCCTACGTTGCCACTTGACCACTAGGCCCCACTTGCCAAATAGACATGTCTCTTAGTGACTTTAGGAAATATTTTTATCCTAAGTGTGAGTTAAGTGCTCCTCCACCCACTTTATTTATATTTTAAGTTTATGAAGGAAAAAATAGTCAAAATTAATATTTCCAATTAGCTATTGCTAATTGGGAATATTACAGTCTCCCCCAGTAAAACGTTGCTTGTTCTCAAGCAAATGTAATGATGGATGCCGCAGAATCTTCTCACTCTCCCAGGTGGCATCCTCATCCAATAAATTCCTCCACTTCACTAGGTACTCCCTGACTGTCCTGCTCCGTAGCTGCCTCTCCCTAGTGTCAATAATGGCCTCCGGCTATAGCACCAAGTGCCCCTCATCATCTGTGGGCGGGAGCTCCTCTGTCACAGTCACCTGTTGCCCCAATGCCTTCTTCAGGCATGATACGTGAAAAACGTTGTGTATCTTGCTACCCTTGGGTAGCTCCAACTCATACACAACCTATCCTATCCTACGTATCACACTGTACAGTCCACAGAAGTGAGGTTTGAGCTTTTCATCCCCCTTCTGCTTCAGCGTGGACTGCCGATATGGCTGCAAGCGTAGATAAACCAAATCACCTACCTCAAACTGCCTCTCAACTCGTCCCCTGTCGGCATACAACTTCTGTTGGTTCTGCGTTGTAGCCATGTTATCCTTGAGAGCTCGGAGTATATCCTGACTCTCTTGCATCCAATCCTTGGCTCTAGGAGCCTTGCTAGCACCAAACATCATGTTAGCAAAAGATAAAGCATGATATCCATACAATGCATAAAACGGAGACATACCAATGGACATATGATGAGTGTTGTTGTAGCAGTACTCCCCCAAGTGCAACCATCTCAACCATGCCTTCTGCTGCCCGCTGACATAGTTACGCAAGTAGCCCTCCAGCCACTTGTTCACTATCTCAGTTTGTCCATCCGTATGGGGGTGGTAACTAGTACTCAGTGTCAACTCAATGCCCACCAAATAGAAAATCTCTTGCCAAAATCCGCCCATGAAGCGGTTGTCCCTGTCACTGACAATGGTCTTCGGGAGACCATGCAATCTGACAACGTCCCTGAAGAACAACTCTGCTACCTGTGCTGCAGTGTAATGTGCCGATATGGCAAAAAAATGAGCATATTTTGTCAGCTAATCAACGACTACAAATATGCAATCCTTGCCCTGTACCATGGGCAACCCTGTAATAAAGTCCATCGAGATACTCTCCCATTTCCCTTCAGGTATGGGAAGAGGCTGCAATAATCCTACCGGATGGTTCATATCTCCTTTGTTACGCTAGCAAACCCCGCACTCCCTGACATATTGGAGCACGTCCTCCTTGAGGCCTTTCCAAGAGAACCTCTCCCTGATGGCCCTATAGGTTTTGGTAAACCCCTGGTGGCCCGATAATGGAGAATCATGCGAGACGTGCAATATCTTCTTCTTGAGCTGGGAGCCCTCAGTCAAGAAGATCCTGTCCCTGTAATAGATCACCTCGTCCATCACTCTGTACCTGTCATCTGTCACCTGGCCATCCAAAATCTCACAAGCAAAAAGGTCCCTTGAGTACTCTACCAACAATCGAGCCCTCCAGTCCGTGTCCAAACTCATTAATGACAACGTTGTCGGTCTGCGAGAAAGTGCATCTGCCACAACGTTGTTCTTTCCCTTTACATACTCGATGTCAAAGTCATAAGCTTGGATCTTGTTGACCCACTTCTACTGCCTCTCCTACAACTGTTTCTGCTCTAAAAATAATCGGAGGCTTTTGTGATCCGTTCTCACTCTGAATCTGTTCCCTACCAAGTACTGATGAAACTTGGCCAATGCATGCATGATGGCCAACATCTCCTTGTCGTATATTGCATACAACCTCTCATGTGGCAATAGCGTTCGGCTCTCGAAAGCTATGGGGTGGCCTCCCTGCATCAACACTGCGCCTATCCCCTCCCCCGATGCATCACACTCCAAGACAAAGGGCTACGTAAAATCTGGCAATGCTAACACTAGGCAGCTGCTCATCACCTCCTTGAGCCTATCAAAAGCCCTCTGCGCTATATCCAACCAACTGAATGCCCCTTTCTTGGCGAGATCTGTAAGGGGTGCAGCAAGTTGGGAAAATCCCTTGACGAACTTTCAGTAGTAGGTGCAGATCCAGACAAATCCCCGAAGTTTCTTCACATTCTTCGGCTCCAGCCATTCCCTGATGGCCTTGATCTTCTCCTCGTGGACCTTTACTCCATCCACCCCGATGATGTGCCCCAAGTAGAGCATCTCGGTCAACCCAAACTCGCACTTGGAGAGCTTAACATAAAACTGATGCTCTTCCAAAATGCGCAATACAGCCTCTATATGTTGGAGATGTTCCTCCCATGTCCGGCTGTAGATCAATATGTCGTCAAAAAACACTAACACACACTTCCTCAAGTGACTGCGGAAGATGTGATTCATGCATGACTGGAAAGTAGTCGGGGCATTGGTTAGCCCAAAAAGCATCACCAAAAACTCAAAATGGTCGTAATGACACCAAAAAGCGGTCTTGGGAATGTCCTGCTCCCTCATGCGAATTTGATGGTACCCGGATCTCAAATCAATCTTTGAGAAGAACTTGGCCCCCCTCAACTCATCCATCAACTCATCAATCCGTGGGATGGGGTATCGGTTCTTCATGGTCTTCTTGTTCAGGGCCCTGTAATCAATACACATCCTCAACATGTTGTCCTTCTTCTTCACCATCACTACTGAAGAAGCAAAGGGGCTGGTGCTAGGACAGATGTGTCCAAGAGCTAAGAGCTCATGGATAGCCCTCTCAATCTCATCCCGATAGGCTTTGGGGTTCCTATAGGGTGTAGTGATAATAGCCTGGATACCCTGCTCCAACTCAATAGTGTGCTCAAATCCCCGATCTGGTGGCTGTCCTGGTGGTATCTCCCCAAATACCATAGCATACCTGTCAAGAATGGACTGTACAACTAGGTGTACGGCCTGCCCTGTAGATCCTGCCTCCGACACACACAGCTCCACTACCCACTCTATCTCCCCCTTCCGGAAATCTGCCTCCATCCGATGTGTTGAAACTGTCTGTGGTGGGTAGGTGTGCATCCCCTAAATCTTCTCATCTTCTTGTCTGTCCACTCCATCTCCAACGTCTCCCAGTCGGTGGTGACCTTCCCCAATATGATAAGCCACTGTACCCTCAGTATCATGTTGGTGTCCGGAATGTCCACCACGAAGAAATGATCTATCAGGGTGTATGTCCCCATCATCACTGCCAAGGCTGGCACATACCTGGCACACTACATGGTCCGATCCCCTGGAACCAGCACCGAAAATCCATCAAAAGTCTCCGTCTATAAGCCCCTCCACTCTACCAGCTGAGCATCAATGAAATTGTGGGTAGCCCCACCGTCTACCAACACCGACACACGCTGCCCTCGTACTGTACCTCGGACACGCAATGTCAAGTACTTGGGAACACCCCGCAAGGCTGCAAGGGCTCCCCCGGTAGGTGCAAAAGGTGCACCTCCTGCTCCCGGTGGTGGAGGTGGCAGATGATCCCCTCTCTGTGATGTACTGTTGTCTCTAGCCTCCACATCCTCATACTCATCTTCTTCCCCACTACTATAGGAGAAGACCTCGATGTAATGTGCCTTCCCTGCGACACAACGGTGTCCTGGTGCCCATGGCTCCTAGGACGTGAAGCATAATCTCTTCCGCTTTTGTTCTCTCCTGGCCTCATCATCTCCAAACCCTCTACCCTGGTTCCCCTTGGCAGGTGGAACCCTCTCGTCCTTTCCCTTCGGCTGGAATGTCGATCTCTAGGGAAAAGGAGCTCTAGTCTTGGGAAGTGCATCCTGCAAATCCCGAGTCTTCTCAACTGCATCATGGAGTGTCGTGGGCCTCGTCGATCTAACTAATCCCCGTAGAGGCTCTGCCAATCCATCTATGAACATATAAATCATACGGGCGGTGGATAGATCTGGTACCATCACAGAGAGTCTCAAAAACTCTAATATGTACATGTCCGGCCTCTCGGTCTACTTGAGCTTTGTTAGCTCAACAAAATGCTCCTTTGGATCCCTCCGATCAAAACGCTCCACCAACCTCCGCGTAAACTCGGCATATGCTGTCACTCTCGAGTGCCCCAGCGTAACCGTCCCATGAAACCACCAATCCTGGGCCTCGCCCTCTAGGTGCAGCGCTGCCACTTTGATGGCCTCTAGCTCTACCATCTGATTAAGCTGGAAATATATATCCAGCTTCTCCACCCAAGCTTTTGCTGAGCACTTAGATGATCCATCAAATGTCGGTAAATGGAATCTGCCCACTGTGCGCTGCAAGTCCCCGTCATGTGAATGGTTGTTCCCCCTGTGATGGTTGCGAGGTTAGCTGTCCCGCTTGAGCTGAACAAAATTGCGGGAGGTGAGGGCATCTCTGAACTCCTGACCGTATGACTGGTACTCAACAAAATAATCCCCCATGTGTGCCGGCTCTTGTTCCTGCTGTGCTTCTGCCCTAGTGTCTGCGGCAAGAAATGTAGGCATCGTGGAACGGGGGGGTGTGTGTGATGCCATCTGCTGCGCTGTGGGGTGCTCCTGTAAATGATGAGACATGCCTGAGCCCTCTCCAACATGGAAACCCCTTGGGGTCTCGCAATGTCTAGACTCTGCTGTGAATCTCTGCCCCATCTCCTCTATCCATCTCGACAGATCCTGTACTGATTTGAGGAGAAGTTCCCTGAACTCCTTATTAGCATTCCTGTCCTCGCCATTGGTTCCTCTTCCTCTACGTCCACTATTGGGACGTTCTCACCTTCCCCAAAAGTGAGCTCTAACCTTCGTTCTAGATCTCTGTACTTCCTCCCTTGGTAACAAATGTATGGTTTACCTGAAGGTGTCATAGACAATCTACTCCACAGGCTGAGCCAAGTCTATAAGCTTCGATACCACTATAATATTCCAAGTAGAAATAGACAGCAATATAAAGCACATAAACAAAGTCAAACAACTACTAGAGAGATATCACATGAACAATAACCAATATGGAGAACGCTGAGCCATTTTATTAATACTGAAAGATAGAAAAATGAGTACAAAGAATGATGGCACCTTAGCTTGCACTAGGCAAGCGTAGAAATACTCCCAGATTGTGACTCGAAATGGCTGCTAACTCAAGACTGCGTTATCCCCAAGCTGTTGGCACTGCTACCGTGCTGCTGCTACTATTGCAATGGACTGAATCTTTGGGGCTGCTCCCCACCTCGGAAAATTCTGAAACTTCGGGAATGGCCTCTACTCCCAATTACCCAGAAAAGCCCAGAAAGCTTTTCGGAAATGGCCGACCCCCGAAAATGGCTCCCTTGAGGCACTACGCTATTCCTCAAGGAGGGACGATGGCTCTGAATGATCTACTCCAAAATATGGTCCCCAACTCCTCCAAAATGCTGGAATAGGGAAGGGTTGGCCCCTTACCCACTATCCCGGGCTAAATCCACCAACTAACCCCTGATCCGAAACTACCTCCTCACAAGACTGCGTCCTCCCTCTCACTGACTGCGCTGTCACCCTGAGTGGATACTCCTCCTGTGGTAGCTGCAACTCCCTCTGTCAAAAAAAGAATGCAATTCCTCACCCGAGCAGGCACTCGAAGTCCCCCGTAGCTGAGGTTGGGATCTCTGAAAGAAGACACCCGGTATATTGAACAATACGTGCAGACTTTGCTAAACAGCAAGCGTGCTCAATGTCAGAAGAAAAATCTCAAAGATGCATAATCAAAATGAATGAGAATGAGGAGACCCCTCCTCCTTTTATGCTTAGTGAGCCTTTCCCTCACCTAGGCCCCACCAATCTCTGCACTGTCTCCCTTGGCCCACGTTGTCCAACTCACTTTGCGCTGGCTGGGCCCCATGCTGCCTACGCTGCTCCATTCCCTACGCTGTCACTTGACCACTAGGCCCCACTTGCCAAATAGACATGTCTCTTAAGTGACTTTAGAAAATATTTTTATCCTAAGTGTGAGTTAAGTGTTCCTCCACCCACTTTATTTATATTTTAACTTTATGAAGGAAAAAATAGTCAAAATAAATATTTCCAATTAGTTATTGCTAATTGGGAATATTACAGAGTTTCTAAACTATACTACAACATATGTGCCATGGATTCTAAGAAAATTGAAGTTCATGGGTTAATCAAAGATTTACAAGTTCATTTATCTATTTACCCTGACATAATGATTGTTATGGACATAGTTGTAGTTGATGTCCCAGATGCTTGGGGTATCTTGTTATCAAGAAAATGGGCCTCTGATCTGGGAGGGAGTATTCAGATGAATTGGTCTTATGTTATGATTCCTTCTCCTAGAGGTGAGGGATTTGTGAGACTCAACAGAGAGCCTTAAAGAAGATTCCATGTGGAAGATCCTAAGAGACCTCATAATGAAATAATTAAAGAACAATCTGACATAGGGAATTATGCTATCATGTTTAACTTCATAGTTCCTTTAGATGATGAGGTTAATAAAAGTTTGAGGATCTAAAGGATAGAGTATGGTACATGCATGCATTTTGATGGTACATCATCTAGGCATGGTAAAGGTGCTGGAATTGTTTTGAAGTCTCCCCTTGGTCATACTTTCAAATTTTCCTATAGACTGGAATTTGAAGCGACCAACAATGTAGCTGAGTATGAAGCCTTGTTGTTGGGTCTTGAGTTGGCAAAGGCTTTAAGTGTTAAGTTACTTAGTATCAAGGGAGACTCTGACTTAGTTATCATGCAAGTTAAAAATAAATTTGCATGTAAAATTCAAAGATTAAGGAATTATCGAAATGTTGTATGGGATGTTATGGAATACTTTGAGGCCCTTGACCTTGAAGCTATCCCAAGAGAGAAGAATAGTTTGGCTTATGAGCTTGTTGTGGTTGCTTCTACTTTACAATTATCTGATGAATTGATCAAGGATAACATAAAAATGGAAATTATTTTTAAACCTTCTGTTCCAGATAATTCAGAACATCGGCAAGTATTTAATGATGAGAAGCAAGTGATTCGTTTTCTTGATAATTTGGATGAGTTTGAAAATTTTGGGTAAGTTATGGGGAGGACGGATCTGATGATCATGAAGATATTATAAATCCTACTCCCAGAGGTGTTGCTTTGGAGCGGCACTTTGAACGGCATGATGCCACAAGGATCAAAGAGGAAAAAAAAATGGATCCGGGTGAATTCATTGAAGTAAACATTGGTACCTCTAATGACCCTAAAATTGTCAAAATCAGTAAAGGTACCAATGATGAAGAAAGGAAAAATTTGACCAATTTACTTCATGAATGTAGGGATGTTTTAGCTTTTTCATATGATGAGTTAAAAGGATATAGGGAAGATGTCATGCAACATACTATCCCTTTAAAGGATGAAAATGTTAAACCTTTTTTGTCAAAAGCTTAGGCAAATAAATCCTAAGTTAGCCCCTTTTGTTCAAAAAGAGCTTTCAAAATGCTTGCAGCTGGAATTATTGCTCAAACTAGGCATTCAACATGGTGTCCCAACCTAGTGATTGTTAGGAAGAACAATGGTACAATTAGACTTTGTGTTGATTTTAGAAACCTTAATCTAGCATGTTAAAAAGATAATTACCCTTTGCAAAACATGGAGACTATGTTGCAAAGAGTACCAGGTCCAGAAATGATGTCATTGCTAGATGGTTTTTCTGGATACAATCAAGTTTGGGTTAAGAAGGAAGATCGTCACAAAACTACCTTCACCACACCATGGGATACTTTCGAATATATTAGAATGCCTTTTGGTTTGACTAATGTTGGGGCTACTTTTCAAAGGGGTATGGATTATGCCTTTAAAGGTTTAATTGGTAAGATTATTGAAATTTATCAAGATGATCTCACTGTTTTTTCGAAGGATGGTATTAGTCATATCGGTCATCTTAAGCAAGCTTTTGACAAGTGTAGAGAGTTTGGGATTTCCTTGAACCCAGCTAAGTCTGTTTTTGGAGTAACTGAAGGGAAATTATTTGGTCACATCATTTCCAAAGATGGGGTCAAGATTGATCCTGAAAGAGTTGAGGCAATCCAAAAGATTCCTCTCCCTCGTAATCTTAAATCCTTTTAGTCTTTTCTTGGAAAAACTAATTTTCTGAGGAGATTTATTCCAAACTACGCAAAAATAGCCAAGCCCATTCAAAGTCTTCTGAAGAAAGATATGTTATGTATATTTTATTAATTATTAGTTAAATATAGTTGTCTTAGGTTTATTAATGTGGAAGGGCATGATCGTTGATCATGCTTCTTCGCCAAGGGACACCATAAGGCTGTATTTAAAGCCTTGGTGATCCGCACTTGTAATCATCTCAGCTTTTATCAATAATAATATATACTTATTCAAGTTTACCAGAGTTTTTACACTCCAATGGTATCGGAGCAACTAATGACTCTAACAATGATGAATTAGATGCAGCCGCTCCAGAACTAGATGACGGAAGCATTACGCAAATGTCCTTATCAGCTATGACAAGTATATCACAACCTCACACACTAAACTAAAAGGACATATTAAGAAGAACAACATAATGGTTCTCCTTGACACCGGCAGTACCCACAATTTTTTAAATTCAACCATGAACAAAAAACTCAACATCTTTACGTTTCCCATGCCCAATATGAAGGTAATGGTGGTTGATGGTAAGGAAATTGAGAAGGTAGGGAAATGCCATTACAAGGAGTAGATGTGGTCTTAGGAATTCAATGGCTACAAACCTTAGGTACCTATTCTGCCAACCATCAGAAACAGTTTATAAGCTTTAAATGGAAAGGGCAGAAGCACAAGTTGTATGGATTCCCAGCCCCAGAAAATCAAATCATATCATCACCTCAAATGACGAAGATGATTCGAAAAGGAGCGCCAGCCTATATAGTACAATGTCATCAATTAGAAATGTTATCTACAAAAAGGAACCACGAAGAATCACCAGCAGTACAAGGAATAGTTCAGAGACACGTAAAAGTATTTCAGGACCTTCCAATGAAAATGTCTCCTAATAGGGAAATCAAACATCCAATAGAAGTCAAGACAGGATCCGAACCTGTCAATATCAAATCTTGTCGCTATCCACATCACCAACAGATTGAGCTCGAGAAGATGCTCCACGATCTTTTAAAAATGTGGGAAGCAAGAGCCGCCTCTCGGGAAATCCAAGCATTCGTCAACAATGTCCATCATTACATATGCTTTGAGGACAAAGCATCTTTAAGAGAGGGGCAATGTTATGTATATTTTATTAATTATTAGTTAAATATAGTTGTCCTAGGTTTATTAATGTGGAAGGGCATGATCAACGATCATGCCTCTTCGCCAAGGGACACCATAAGGTTGTATTTAAAGCCTTGGTGATCCCCACTTGTAATCATCTCACCTTTTATCAATAATAATATATGCTTATTCAAGTTTACCAGAGTTTTTACACTCCAAGATATAAATTTTTTATGGAAATAAGATGGCAAAAGGGCTTTTCAGGAAATCAAGGGTGCTATTTCCAAAGCTCTTGTTTTGGTTAGTCCTGATTATTCGAAGAATTTCATGATTTTCTCTTTCGCTTCTTAAGATACCATTGCTGGTGTCTTATTACAAAAGAATAAGGAAGATCATGAAAAACCTATTGCTTTCATGAGTAGAGTGCTTCAAAATTCTAAATTAAATTATACTACCATGGAAAAGCAAGCCTATGCCTTGGTTAAGTCTCTTAGGCATTTTAGGACTTATGTGGGTTATTCCAAAATCATTGCTTTTGTCCCACATTCTGCGATTAAAGATATATTAACTCAAACAGATCGACCAAGTTAGTCAAGGGTCAAGGCTTGGCTGAAATGATGACCGAAGGTAATGAGAAAGCTCTTGGTTTGATTTGTCTTAACGATGCATCTTCACCTAAGCTGCAAAGATTAAGAGAGCATGAATGGTACAAGGATATTATTTATTATTTGTTAAATCTTACATGTCCTAACCATTTAGTTGCTCATAGAAGAAGGGCTCTTAGATTAAAAGCCACTAAGTATTGCCTCATGAAGGATGGCCTTGGATGGAGAAATCCTGAGGGCATAATACTTAAGTGTGTTGACGAAGTTGAATCAAAGAAGTTGATTTATGAGTTTCATTCAGGATTTTGTGGTGGTCATTATGCTGTTAGAACTACCTCCCACAAAATTATGAGAGCTGGATATTATTGGCCTTCGATCTTTTTAGATGTGCATAAATTTGTTAGAAGTTGCCAAGCCTGTCAATTGTTCACTGGGAAGCAGAAGCTAGTTGTTCTGCCCCTACAACCTCTGGTTGTTGAGGCACCTTTTCAGCATTGAGGTCTAGATTTCATTGGGAAATTCCATGAAAATTCTAGCAATCACCACTCATGGATCTTAACTAGAACTGATTATTTTACGAAATGGGTTGAAGTTATTCCTACTAAGAATGCCAATGAAAAGGTCATTATGGATTTCATGAAAATCAAATTATTACTATATTTGTGTCCCCGCCAAGATCACTACCGACAATGCCAAAGCTTTTAGTTCTATTGAATTTTCATCTTTTTGTTTTAATTATGGCATTGTATTATCTCATTCATCTAACTACTATCCTCAGGGTAATGACCTCACTGAATCAAGTAATAAAAACCTTATAACCATTATCAAGAAGATAGTAGGAGATAATAAGCGAACTTGGGATAGCAAAATCAAGTATGCTTTATGGGCGGATAGAATTTCTAAAAAGAAAGCTACCGGTAAAATTCCTTTCGAATTAGTTTATGGCTTGGATGTAACTTTACCAGTGCACCTTATATTACCATCTTACCAACTCCTCCAACATTTTTCCACTGATAAAGATGTTGTTCAGAATAGAATTGATCAGGATAAAACTCGTAGGAAAGCCTTTGATAATATGTGTAAAAATCAATCTAACATTAAGAAAAGCTTTGATAAATCATCTCGATCTAGATCTTTGCAGGTTGGAGACATGATATTACTTTGGGATCAAAAGAATGAAAAACCAGGAAAACATAAGAAGTTCGACAGTTTGTGGCTAGGACCTTACATTATCCGAGGCATTGTTGGACCCAACTCATTCCACTTGAGCACATTAAAGGGCGAAGCACTTCACTTATGGCCAAATGCTCAAGTTGTTCTTCAGAGATGACATCTGATGCCACTGGGCATCCTTTGTATTGTATTTCTAACCTTACACCTTGTCCTTTCAGCATTTCGTTTTGTAGTTAGATTAGATTCACTTTTCATGTTAGTAGAATAATATATCATAGAACAGCTTATATTTTTCATGTGCTTGATGTTATATGATGATATTTGGATGGACGCTACTTATGTAATTTTGTGTGTTGCTTGGATGCAGATTTTGAATTCTCACATTTCTTCAAATGAAGAAACGTGTCCCCAAGTAGAGCCAGATGTTGACCACTCTGTGTCAATGACCCCATAGTAGTACACCCTCATTTTTGAAAATGGGATTTATCATGTTCGAGTTGTTCACGCCATTCAGATTTCATCATCAGTCGACAGTTTTGTAAAAGATGTAAACCCATTCTGCATGTTTATAATATAAATGATCTTAGTAGGACCATCATGTATGTAACAACCTGGGTAAGCCTAGTATTTTGGTGGCGATTACTATCCTAGGAGGTTTTTCGTCCCACTAATTCATCTGTGTTTCTTGACACAAATGATCGGCAGAGAACCTCACCCCAAAGCTAGGGTGGATTTTGTTGTCAAGATACTAAGTAAGTCCTAGTGTTTTCTATCGAGTCTTTGTAAAAAGCAATTTGGGAATAATCCTAGCTAATTGGCTAGATTATTTTATTACAGATTACTTGGTCTGCTAGATCATATTTTGAGGAATTGGGTAGATATTTGAGAGTCTATAGCGAATGGGTTTTCCCTCTTCATGTGTCAAATTGTAATATATTGTGTGAAATATTTTAATGCATGGTCCCTCATAGTTAGACACCATGGCTAAAGTATTAGAGGGTTGAAAGAATAATTAATCCCCTCATAAGTCAATTAATTAATTTTTTGGGCAAAATTAAATTTAAATTTAAAGCCAAAAAATTAATTAATTTGAGGTCCTAGGAAATATTAATTTTCCAAATTAAAAAAAATCGTTGGTTCTAGAAATTTTAATTTTTAGAGGTCCCCGGCAAAGGGAATATTGAAAATTTCAAGAGATTTTGGACCCTTGGGCCTTGGTAGTTAAGTCAAAGTCAATTTTTTGAGGTAATTAACTCAAAAATATTATTTTTGAGTTAATTAAAAATGACTTAAATGAAAAATTCGAAATTCTTCATTTCAACGGACAAGATTAAAAGATGATTAAATCTTTTTCGATGACCGAGATTACTTTGACGGGGAACAAGCTAGCTAGCTGTTGGAGAATAAATCTATAAATTAGAGGTCTTTGTCCATCATTTTTTCAGCTAATCATTGAGTCATGCACTTGCTCTGAAAAGCTCTTGTAACTTTTGCTGAGTAATAATACACAAAGGCTTTGGGGTTTCAGACTGTGGTGTTCCTTTTCAGGCTTATGTGGTAATATTGCTTCTGAACTTTTGCTGCTTTTATTTACATTTGTTGGTTAATAGCCTTGAGCATTGATTTGTGCATAGGTATCTTGCACAAATTTCTAGTTTTTTTAGATATCATTTAGGATTGATAGGAGTAACAGGTATAGGAGTATCAGGTATCTATATTTCTTGATAATCATATGGTTATTTTTGAAGCCCTATTAATTTAAAATTCAAATCTGAGTGTGCAGAGGTTACTATCCAAGATTTGGGTGTTTGGGGAAATCCTCCACTAGATCAACCAACTCTCAGATTGCAAAGTCTGAAAAGCCCATTGTTTCTAAATTTCTAAAAGTCATCTCACATAACATTTTACTTTCAAGGTTTTTTTTAGCTTGTGCCTCTTGAAATCTCCAATTTATTTCTTTTAAATTGTGAAAAATGGTTTAAATCTGGCTAAGAGGGCTTCGAGGGCTAGGGTTCAAGGTTTTCATAGTTTTGTACATGTATTGGGTTTCAGGGTTTTGTTTTTGGCTTGTGCGCAGGTGTGGATCTGAGGGTTTCTTAAAGGAAATTCCCAGACACAAACAAGATCTAGGCCCTAGAGGGTAAGATCTTGTCTCGGAATTCATAAATTTCGCAGGAGCTCTCCGCCAAGGGCATCGAATTGAGAAAGTTACAGTTCAAGTTTTTTCTGACAAAACCCTGAAATAATCTAAAAATGAATTTTCTAAAGTAAAAAATTGTAATCTTTGGGCAAGAAATTTATCAATTTTTTGAAGCCCATTATTCTTTACTACTTCTGTGTTTTTCGCTACTCCTGTTGGGCTCCCGCCTGCTTGCGTTTTTCTTTTGTCCCCATCTCCCTCTGCGTTAGTCTTCTCCACGTAGTTGTCGTTGTCCTACTTTTCTCGCAGCTCATTTGCCTTTCTTTTTTAGCCGCACTCTCCATTTTTCTACGTGAAACTTTCTGTCTGCTACCCTAGCTCTTTTCCTCCATTATCTGCGTCTACCTCTGCATGTGTATCCTTCACTCTGTTCGCTCCTCATTTCTTTCTCTGCGTACCCTCTTCTCCTTCTGCGTTCTTCCCTTTTCTTCACGCTGCTACAGCAACTTTCCTTGCTGCCATATCCACGTTGTTGCATCTCCATTTCCAGCTTCCCTCCGTTGTTGGCTCTGCTCCCTCACAACGAAAAATTTCTAACGCAAATTAAGAAGTTGAAGAAGGACAAGAAGTCATTAGAAAACAAAGTGCAACAACTTGTCGAAAATAAAGCATCAAATGTATAACTCCAAGTTGAAGAGAAAGAAACCGATACTAATCTAGTAAATGTCACAACTCAAGAAGAAGACAAGCAAGTTGCAGAAGATACAAACTTAGATGTTGCAGTTCAAACGAAGAACATTCTAAGTGAAGGTTTTGTAACCAACTCAATAACATTCTCGCCACAAGAAAATAAAAAAGTTCCCTATCAACATCCAAATCACGGAAGCAGACAACTCGACCAAGCTATGTATTCATAACAGAAACAACAAGCTGATGTTTTGAAGAATACTAATGTCAGTGCAATCCGATCAAGTGATAATTCATCACAAGTTTCAAGTCATTGTAAGATTCCACAAAAGATTGATTTAGGATGGTCCGATCCATTCTCAGTGCGACAGTTTTGTTTGTCACTTTGAGGATCATATCAACTTTTATCGACAAGGATGACTACCCCGAGACGAGAAGATGTTCGTAGCAGGAAAAGAAATCAAGGCCTTTCATCAACAAGCTTTGAGGACAAAGCTTTTTGAGGAGGACGACAATGTAGTGAATAAAATAATATAAATAATTATTAATTAGTTAATTATTAATTAGGTTGAAAGGGCATGTCTGATGAGACATGACCTTTCGTGAAGAGGCACCTGTCTAGGTATATAAGCAGGCCTCATTTGTAACATTCATCAATCATTCATCATACCTTTTATTTAATAATATTTGTATCCTCGTGGATATTTTTATATTCCAAGTCTTTTCGAGTATTTAACCTGAGAATGAACTTTGTTCGCTTCATTGCAAATCTCAAAAATAGTTTTTTTCTTAAAAATTAATTATTTAATGTATTTTTTTTTTAAAACCAGTTCGTTCAAAGTCTAGACCTTAACAGTACCAGTTAGACCAGTTCCGGTCAGAAACCCAATTCATTAGGTCCACTGGTTCCAGTTTTTAATACTATGCCCTCAAGCCCTTAGCTCACAACACATAATTATATAGCCAATAAATGATGAGAAAATGATTTCTCTTCACTCTTATTTATAGATTCCCTTTGGGGTCTCTTCTCGTTATTTTAATGTGAGGGGTTACAAGTTCCCTTCCACGTAGCCCTGATTTTCGCTTTCTTACAAGTTTTGCCCCAATTTACCCAATGTTGCCCAAAAGCATTGGATAATGGGTTTCCCCTTTTATCATTTACTATAGCCTACACGATTAGATAGGCTACTTCGTCCTCCCTTGCGAAATTAATTAATAGGAAACATTACACATACATCTCAAGATTGACATAGGTGGCGGCTAGGATTGAGGAGATTAGTAATTTCTCTCGAAGCATAAAGAGTGGACAAGAGAGGAAGAGGTAGATCTCACATGTGAAGAGAGCTAAAGAGTTGTAAAAGGGAAGGGTATATTCAAGGAGAAGAAGAGCAGAATGATAAAGAGATCAGCAAGACCAACAGGCTATATGATCCAAACTATAGTGGATATTCCACTAGATAGTTTGTAACTAAATATCAGATAAAAATAGATTCAAATCTATATTATGCGGGTTAATTTTCTTAGATTCCATATTTATTTATTATTGTTTTTTGCTTATGCAAGTAATAGATAAAATGTATAAAATAAAGAACAATCACACACCAACCACAATGGACAGAAGATATGCTTTGGGGAACTCTTACAGGAGAAAGCCTAGCTGTAAGGTGATGTTGCTCTTCTCTCTTGTCTGGAGTGGAAATAAAGCAAGTACAAAGGAGAAGGAAATCTCTATGGATTTATCTAGGACCTATGGCCTGATAGGTTGCTACAAACACTAAACCTCCTAGGTTATGCTCTCTCCCTCCCTCTCCCAAGTCGTTCTGCTCTACTATGGAACAAGACACAATCACAATGAATGGAACCCATTTTCCTCCTAGTGGCCTCGTTATAACATAGCTCAATAGACAAATAGGGGTCAGGTTTGACTCCTTCAAACATCAACTAGAGTTATAACATTGACCCATATACATTCTTCTTCATAGTCCCCACATGGCTAGCCCCTTTTGCATGATTAATGGGGGGTGACATGGTATCCTATCAAACCATGGTGGTCAATCACCATGAATCAACTTGTGGGAGACGTAACTTTTGCAAATAAACTTTGATTGACACAATTCTTGCACTGTTGGAAAGGTCTTCAAGTGTAGAACAGTGTCACAGGGTCTCATGTTTGAAAAGGAAAATTTTACCCCCAAAAACATCACTTAACGCCTCAAAACGGCCCCAGAAGGTTTCTGACCCCAATTCTCCAAACTGTGTCCCACTAATAAAACTACTCCTCCAAGCAGATCCCTCCACCTTTTCCACTCTAAAGTGTCAAGGTGGATGACGAATAATATAATGATCCAATCCAGATCGCCATACAGGCGATACCACTTCTGTAGTTGACTTTTCTTCATGCACAGGCTCTACCACTGCTGTAGTTGACTTTTCTTCATGCACAAGCCATACACTTTCAGAACAGGTTGTACACTGTCTTCTGTGGATTGATGGAGTGTGGTCCAGTGCTAAGAGGAGAGATCACAGTTTGCTGTCCAAGAAAGGCAGAAACAGTAGGCTGTGCACTGTAGCCTATCCCTTTCCTACACAAGCCACATACACTCTCAGATCTGGGATATTTTTATTGACTGTATAACTGTTGGTTCAAGCAGGCTGCAGATGTCACCTTGAGGATTGTAAGCTTTGATCAAAGGAATGAAATGTTGATTATAAGAAAAATCTGTGTGTATACCTTTTTATTTCTTCCGCTGTTCAATTTTCAGCTGTTGTACGATTGATGCCATGTTCAGTTATTTAACTTTCTGCTTTTAAATAAATCTGTTTTGAGTTAATGAGAGAACATTAGGGGCAGCAGTCACCTGGGCTTTAAAATTTACAATATATCCTAGCTAAACCCATATAGGATATGCATGCTAGCGATATCTGAGCCAAATATATACTAGATACGGATGCAGAGGAGACCAGATACAGATACAGAGGGATGTAGATGGGAGGGGCATATCCAAAAACTTATCTGAAAATCAGCTAAATGAAAGACAAAAAAGGTGAACTAGAATATGGCAATATAACCCATATGTTTCATTTAAGTATTGGAAAAAGCCAATCTCTTTAGAATCTAGAGAACCCGATCCTAATGTGTCATGCTTAGAAAAGAAATGAAACAAGTGTGGAAAAAAACACTATCTTAAAAGAATAACCATACAAGGGAGGGGCATATCTGATAACTTATCTGAAAATCAGCTAAATGAAGAACCAAAAAAGTGATATGGCAACATAAACAATATGTTTCATCTAAGAATTGGAAAAAGCCAAACTCTCTAAAATCTAGAGAGCCCAACCCTAATGTGTCATACATAGAAAGTAAGGAAATGACAGAAGAGAGTGTGGAAAAAATACTATCTTAAAATATCACCCATACATCGTTTTTCATTCAGACAAGCAGAAGGATTTCCAGATGCCTTCCAGGATTCCCATCATCACTACTTGTAAGCTGCTATCTATCTTGCCCAAAGTGGCATTTCCTTTTCATTTGCAACAATATAACATGAGCTAAAAAATTTAAAATTTTAATGAAGGAAATCACCTCGAATGCAAAACAGCATCGATAGTGCATTGTCTCAATTATGTGTAGAAACTGAGGAACTACTTCCTTTAACTCGTCAATTAATTCTGGCTGTGATTTTATGGCATTAATAACCTGAAAAAACAAATTACTATTAGATAGACACCAAATGAGTTGTCCAAATATGACAGATGACACCTAAGTGCATGTTTCAAAATATGCAAGTGTTTCAAAATAAATGAAATTGTTTTTTAAGATTTATAGAAATAAATAATAAAATTATTCTCATTCTTTTTCCAAATCATAGAAAGGTGTAAGGGGGCTTGCTTAGTTGGTAAAGAAGGGATGTTGTTATTCCCTGCACCAACAATTCAATCCCCCTTCAGGACATGTTTTCCCCTCATGGACCACCTCCCAAGAGTAAGCACGCCTTCTGATGCAGTTAACACCAGGAGCTCACAAAATTTAGTGGTTTGATTGGTAAATCAGGGATGTTGTTATCCCCCCACCAAGATTCAAATCACTCTAAATACATGTTTCCCCCTTTTGGACCATCCACCTGTGCAAGCAAGCCCTTTCATTCTGTTCTAGCCAGGTGCAAGTGCTGGAAAAATTCGGTGGAATAGATACACCCCAGTTGCAGCATCTTACCTTAAGGGTAGCCTCCATGAGTTGTGACTCATAAGACATGTTTGCTTCATTATAATATCCCATTTTGAAAGTTGCCAATTCATGTGTTGACTGGAAGCACTCATCAACAAAAGGATTATAGGAAGGTGAGTCATTTTATTACTACCAATGTAAAGGTCTCTTCAAACAGACAACACCACCTTAGAGAAGGAGACAACAAAATATGTATCAGCACAGATCTCAAATATTCATGTTCAACTTGCAGTGTATAAAAAGATTCATATTAGCTTTTTCCATTGACAAATACACCACATGACTCAAGGATAAAAGGCAGCTACATGGAATGGCCGAGTTTAATACTTGATATACACTGATGAGTAGATTTCCCAAAATTTTATTTATTTTAAGATTCAGAAGATAAAGGCAATACAGTGATCAACTATACAAAGTAGTACACTAAAAATTATGGGATTCTCCATTTTCAGAAGCAAGAAATATCCATGCCTCATGTGCCATCATGCTCATCAAATTTCAATGAGCATCCACCGTGTTTACTAATGACCTACCTTTTGGTCGGTCATGGACATTAATAAAATTATCTTTTTATTAGACTATACAAAGCAGTACATTATAAACTACAAGATTGTCCATTTTCAGAAGCAAGCAATATTACTGATTGAAGTACCATCATGTTCATCACTTTTCAATAAGCAGCTTCCAAGTCCAATGACCTGCTTTTGGTCATTCATGGACATTACTAAAATTTTCTTATTCTATTATGTTATCATCTGCCTTATCACTTGATATAAATTGATGAGCATATTTCGCAGCTACCATGTCCATGAAAGACCTACCTTTTTGGTCATTCATGGACATAAATAAAATTATCTTATTCTTTTAACAGATCTATCTTATCACTTCATATAAATTGATGATCAGGTTCACACAATTCTACTAATTTTAAGATTCAAAAGGAAAAAAGAAATATCCCTGCTGGGGGTGACGGACGAGGCTATAATAGTGCAGCTCAGGGTGTTAATGCCCATCCCACGCAGCGGGTGGACTATAAGAGGTGGTAAATAAATTGGCTTTGGGATTCCACATCGGAACATTCTTGAGGCATTGATGATTATTTGGCTGTGGGTTTCAGCGGCTTTGGGCATTATTCAGACTTGTGAGATGAGCGCAAGGTCTGTTGGAGGTTCTGTCAGCGAGCATTTTGCAAGGTGCTGCTCTAGAGTGCCCCGCAGACCAGTATTGAGCTGGGGAGGCTCGTGTGTGAAAGCTAGTGCGGATTTTGTAGATGCCAGGGTATCAGACGACCCTCCCCGGCCTAGTGAGGTAATCCTCTAGTTTTGCAAGGGATTGGTCCAGTCTGTGGGTCCTAGTCGACCATCTTCAGAAGCTTTCAGTGTCGGGGATGTAATTGTCATGTTGCATCAATGGGACCGCACACGACGTGCAGGAGGGCAGCGTGGCCAAGGCAATCACCCACCAGCAGACCCATTAGCCGACGCAGGAGACATTGATCAACCATCGGGAGACTCTTCAAGGCATGTAGATTTACCACCACCCTTTGACTCATTGGAAGCCCAAATTCGGGTTATTCAGGAAGGTATGGAGCAGCAAGCTCAACAACGGCATGATGATCGCAATGAGGTGATTATTTTTCTCAACAACATCTAGCACAACCAATGGCATATATGATATCATGGACCGCCAAGAGTCCCTTCAAAAAGGCCAGAAATGCCTTCAAAACAGAATTGATACCTTTAAGCGGCGCATGGCACATATGGAGTCGCATGTGCATGATGCTTTCCACTATCATGGTGAAGGTAACAATGTAACTCCAGATCAGCACAATGCTTAGGAATGATAAAGAGGACTGGTTATTTTTTGTTTTTTGCTTGGTTTTGGGCCTTATGGGTTGTTGATATGTGGACTTATAGTGTTGTTTTGTTGTTATCCCGAACATTTTTCTTGTACTTGTTGGCCAACAAATCTAGTCGGAGTGAGGCTACAACATTTTTGACAAAGCTACTAAAACGATGTAATCTAATTATCAATTAATGAAAGTTGTTGATTGATAAAAAAAGAGGTAAAAGGAAATATGCTAGTTCCCTATATTACTAGTGTAGTCCCTTATTGTTGTTAGTGTAGCGGCCTTATTGTTATTGTTGTACTCCTGTAGTCCCCATATTGTTACTATTGTGCCCCATAAAAGCCCACTATTGTTATTGTTGTGCCCTTACATTATTATTGTTAGGTCGGCTAGGATTATATTGTGACCCCATGGACTCCTATATATAGAAAGGAGGTTTTGTCATTTGTATCATCCCAGAATTGTTCATTTATGTAATGTAAAGGAGGTTGCCCCCTCGAAGTGGCTGATTTCTAAGGCGTTGATCTCTCTTTTCTTCTATTTTGGGTGTTGGTTTCATAAAATTTGGTATCGGAGCTTTGGATTCTAGGGTTTCGCTGCTTCAAACATGTCGTCATGGCATTTTTCCTATAACTTTCTTTCTACGAAGATTCAGAAGCTAAAAAAAAACTACTTGCAAAGAAATCCTGAGGAAATTCGTGTAAAAAATTCAGATCTTGGTTCACAATATTTTCAAATATATGATCTGTGGAAGTTAAGGTTTTTGCAGGCTCCCGAATTTCACCTCAAAGAGGTGACCTAGGGAAAATCGTCATAACTCTCTTTGAGCATCGTATTGAGATTCTGTAAAAAGTGGTCGAAAGTACACGGACTGTAGTTTCCTGTGTATCGATTTCAGAGCCGAAGGAGGAAACAATGACATGTGGCACACCGTACAAATTTGCTCTAGTGAACAAGTCCATAATTAGGTCATTGTGGGAGATTGGCATAACTTTGTCTTGAAGAATACAAATCAAGTCAGACCTGTGGCATTGGAAATAAGATTCAGAGGGTTACTAAAGGACCGAAGATAAAATCTTGGGGATCAGAAATTACGGAGATACATCAATTTCAATATTGAGCTCTTGAAAAGCAAGAAAAAGGTGTGTATTTTTTTTAAATTGCGAAGTCTTGTTTGAAAATTCAGTTTGAAGTGATTCCAAGGTCATATTGAAGTATAGATATCAATATCGGGTTCTCAAATGGCCCCTAAAAGCCCATTAAGCCCTTGAAAAGCTCTACTATGACTCATGAAAAGGAAGAAGTGCAACATGATATATCAAAATTACAAGACCAAGTGCAACATGATATATCAAAATTACAAGACCAAGTGCAACAAATTTCGCTCTCACAAAGCATAACAAAAAATGAAATGGAAGCTAAGATGGATGGTTTGAAGAAAGGCGTGGAAGCTAAGTGTTGGAAATACTAAGAGGGGGGTGAATCAGTATTTCTTTTCAATTGTTATTTTTACCAGTTAGATCACTTATATTTAGAACACAAAATGAATAATAAAAATAAATGCTTTTATTAAATTCTTCTTTGCAATAAATCAAGTACAATATATGTAGGGCTCCAACCCTAGATGAAGACACCGATCTTTAATCTCCCTAGCTCCAACCTGTATTTGCCAAGCACCGACTAGGAAAACCAAGGGCCTAACCTTGTCAATTCTGAGTCACTAACCTCAAGGGCTCCAACGCTATATCTGGTACAGGCTTCAACCTGGTCTCTTGAGGAATCCTATCCTCTAGGGCTCCAACCCTATCTTCCAAAGCACCAACCTTGTCTCTATGAGGCTCCAACCTCCTACTTCAATTTGTCAAGATATATTCGGTTATACTTCACGGCTCCCAATGTCTTCTTCAATGAGCCCTAACAATCTTTAGTTATCCCCTCACTTAGTCTCCACGTCACTTCATCAATGACAACCTTAATCTTCACATGAAGGTGTCTATGTTGTCCTTCATGGTACCCAAACAATTTCCTCAAGGTTACTCCATAAGGGCTTTAGCAATACATTTGGTCTCCAAGAATGCCTCCAAAATTTGCTTCTTCAAGTCTTCAATAGATCTTCAAAAATGCCACAAGGATGTTTTCCTTAGTAAGCAACCTATATAAACGTGGAAAATCTTCAATAAGCCTGCTTCAATAAGGGTCAACGAATATTCTCCAATCTCAAAGACTGCTTCACAAAGGCTCCTATAATTGTAGGCTTTAATGCTCAACAATTCAAAGTCTTCACTGTCCTTGGCTTGATGTTTTCCAAAATAGGCCTTCTCGATAGCTTCAAACAAGTTTTCTACAAATCTTGGCAGCTCCTTTAAGTCTTCACCTGTTAAACACCATGTTAAGCACACACATGGTGTATGAGAGAGATAAACACACACACACAAGAGACTCAACACACAATGAAAGATAAGCGTGAGGCTTTCATATTTTCCATTATACAAAGATGTACATTTATAGTACAATGGTGTGACTCTTGGTTTCATATTCCAAGGTCACTTGGACTCCATTGTGACTTTTCGCATTCCACACCTACCCATAGAGGATTAGGTGTTCCAACATCCCCCCTTAATCCGAAGGGGTATGTGTGAGTCCAAGAAGAGTTGTAATACAAATCTGCAAAGTATACATGGCAGCACTTGGGCTGAATCAACTCTCTGAAATGTTGGAAAAAGAGGTGGTTTTAGGATGACCACAAACACTGGAACGCAATACTTGTTGCAGTTCCCGGAACTCTTCCAAAACTGGCAAGAAGCTGAAAGCTTCTGCTAGAGGAATTGTCCCTCATAAAAAAGGGAGACCTTCAACCTAAAGAAGGGAGGTCTACTACCTGTGATGGTTTTAGGATTACCAACAACTCTGGAATGCTTGAAGCATTTCCTGGAACTCTTAAAGTAGCAGAAACATTTTGCTAAAATTTGAAAGGCACACTACCTTGTGAAGAGAGCTGGCGCTGAAGTGTTCCTCCTCATATGAAAGGAGACCTTCGACCTAGAAGGAGGTCTACTACCTGTGTGATGGTTTGATTATCTGTAAGATGATGGTTTTGGTCATCCTGCAGCAGAAGGCATGCTCATGGTATCCGTGTCTCGGCTACATCTCATTTCTGAATGAGAGATTGTAGCTCGGGCTCGCTTGGCCCCTTTAGCTACAACTCTGAATCTGGAATGAGAGATTGTGGCTCAGGCTTGCTTGATCTGTCATTGAAGCTTGTACATGACCACCATTTTCCCCCCTATCAGGGACAAGGTGAGATGATGGCGAAAACTCAACTGCAAGTTTGTTCAATATCCGTGAACATGTTTTGACATGCGACTTAAACATCTTCTTAGGCAGTACATTGCCAGAAGTGGTCATCCAGATGAATCTTGGTTCTTGCAGGAGGCTTGTTTCTGAAGCATCTGTCTGAAGAATGGGTGTGCCGACCACAGTGCTTGCATGGATGAAGATCAAAACAGTGATCTTTCATATGGCCAACTTGATCACAGTGTTGGCATTTCAAAATCGTTGTGGGAAGTGAGCAAGATCCGGAAAATTTGGCAGTGAACTATCACACATGAATCGTACCGTGATAAGGACATTGTGTAAATCAGCAAAAAAGGACACATCTCTGGCGATTCAACACTCAGCTTCTCATTATATTAGGGACAAGCTCTTCCCAAGGTCTGATGATAGACTTGAGAAGTGCAGGTTGAGCTGCTACATCTGCATGTAAATCTGCTCTAGTACAAGGAACTGAATGGGAATCAACTGGAACATTATCTTCTTTCTTCTGATGAGAGTCCTTCACAATCTTCTGAACAGAAACAGGTTCAGAATGGTGACTCTTTTGCTGGAGTTGAAATTCCAACTGCAAAAACTCAATTTTTTCTTGTGCATCTTGCAAACAACTCTGAATATTACAAAGAGCATTCTTGCTCATTTTTATCATGTCATCAACATTGGAATGACTGTCATTCAACAACTTTAATGCCTCATTGATTTTAGCCATTTCAACAACTTAGGCTTAAAAAATGAAAGGGTGTCGGCTTCAACCGAAAATGCACCCGTTTACAATGTGATGTAACAAGAAATACAAATGACTCCAAAGAATTCTCAAAGTACAAAGTGTGCTCCTCAAATGATGGAGGGCAATCAACAATCCAACAACTCAAATACTGATTGCAACTATGAAGAAGCAATGTCTGCTCACAATACAATGTCAATACAATAGAATATCTCTGCAAAAAAGTGCAGCAAAAACAACATGCTAGAGGCCTTTAAGGCAGCTGAATTTTTTTCTTCAAAAGAGTTGTTTTGCAATGATGGCAAACTTGTCTTCAAATGTCAATTTCTTCAAAAATCACTCTTATGCCACAAATCACAATGTAAATCTTCTCGTTTCTCTATGTATTCAATCCATTTTTTTCATATGTCAATTCCTCTTTTTCTGCTGTTCAAATTCACTCTTTCCTCTCTCTCTCTGCTGTTTTTTTTTAATTAATTAAAAAATAAATTAATGGGAATTAATTAAAATAATGGAAAGAGGGATATTTATTGAAATGGGAGGGGAGAATTTAAAAAGGAGAGATATTATGTGAAGGGTATTATAATAAATTTTCAAAAACGAATTTAAAAAAAGGCCAAATTTAGAATGGGCGGTTTTAGAAAAATATGAAAAACGAATTGAAAAAGGGATGGATGGTATTGGTAAAGGATGGGAGAGCGGTATTAAATAGTGGAAATTTCAAAAGAAAAGGTTGTATTTAAAAATCGTGGAGGGAGGGAGGAGTTTGCAGGCGTGAGGGTTCGAGGGAGAACGTTTGATAATGGAGGGCGGCGTTGTGGGCCGCGGTGAGGAGAAGGCGTAGTGTGCAGAGAGGGAGCCGCTTAAGGTGAGGGGCCCGCTGTGTTAAAGAGCGTTGAGTGTAGAGCGCAAATGAGAGCAGGGTAAGCGGCGACGGGGACAGGGTACCCAAAATTGTTAAATTTTGGGTACCAGAGGACAACTGGTTCCCCATGGCTTTGATCTTTGGCCTAGGGAAAAGTGTCCAATCTATTGTACTTCTTCTCCTAAAGTGACTTTATAAGTGGTAAAGTTAGTCTAATATTAAAGTGACTTTATAAGTAATAAAGTTACATTCTAATTTTAAAGTCAATGAAGAATTAGAAAGTGAAAAAGTGACTATGGAAATAGAAGGTTAAGCGGGTCTTTATTTAAGTGGGTGAGTTAAAACATAGAAAGTGAGAATTAAATGCACATTTGTTCTCATCCCTTGATCTAAATGAACCTAAGCCATTAGATCTTAGGGTTGCTCAAAAAGTCACTTAGGGTAAAAGGAGAGAAGAAGAGAAAAGATCACATTCATTCTTTCATGAGCATTTGAGAGAAAAGGCAAGAGAGAGCAAGGAGAAAGTTCTGAGCAGGGAGGAGTTGAAGGAGAGCAGTAAGGAGGCATTTACAGAAATCCGTATAGTAGCATTTATTGTCACGCATTCCAAGACAGAAATCTGTACAACAGTGTTTTGGCACGTTTTCCGAGGAGTACGGCACAGAAATCAAGAAGAGGGACAAAAACTGAAGGCACAAATTTCGAGGCACAGCTGAGGCAGTTGGCCATGCTTTTCAAGGAGGACTGATGTACAGTCTGTACGGTCGTACACTGATTTTTGCGCACGAAAATTGAGGCAGGCCATACAACATTTAATGCTGTAAAGTTTTTGTTGTTGGCACGATTTTTGAGGTGGAGATTATGCACGGAAATAGAGATAAGTTGTATTTTGTGAACGCTGGAATTTTTCTGTGTATTTCAGTTTCTCTGTAAAAGTTTTTCAGAAATAAAGAAAAGCTCCCAAATTGGTTTTCCCAAGAGTTGTAGGGAGTTTTTCCAAGGTCACATTGACCAAAAATCACTATCATTTTCTGTGTGTGGTTGTTATATTTTTACTGTATATTTATTTCTGCATTTTCCAGCAATAGTAAAATATTTAAATTTGTGTTTTCAGACATAAATGTCATTTCCAGATTTTAGTGTTTTTATCATGTTTGGATTTAACATTAAATGAATGAAGTGATAAGGGAAAACTGATAACCGAAGTGGGGACTGAAATTTTACATGGTATTAGAGCTTAGTTGGCTAGAAATTGCATTTTGGGACAACAGTGTGAAAATTACAGCAACCTGATTTTTACACAGAAAACCTTTACTCAGATTTGAAATTTCAGTTTTATAGGACAGTGAATCATGTCTTTGGGATTGAGGGTTGAAGATAGGTTAGATAGGCAGAGTAACTACAGTGCATGGAGAAAGAGAATCCAAAGTATCTTTGAGGAAGCAGAGGTCTGGGGCATTATGGTACATACCACCCAGCTCCCAGTAGCAGTTCCTGCTGACCCAATACAATTAGCAGAGTTCAATAAAAAGAATGGTAAGGCCAAAAGACTGATTTTGTATGGAGTCAAAGATCATGTCATTCCTCATGTGAGAGGAAAGACTTATGCACATGAAATGTGGACTGCCTTGATCGGGCTTTACCAGAGCTCAAATGAGAACAGAAAGATGGTCCTAAAGGAGACACTGAAGGCCATAAGAATGGCTAAGACTGACAGTGCTACAGCATACCTCACCAAGATCACTTCGGTGAGAGATGAGTTGGCAGTCGTAGGAGAGACCATTGCATCCACTAAGTTGGTGAGAATAGCTTTGCATGGACTTCCCAAGTCTTGGGAGATTTTGTAGATGGTATTGTTGCACGGGAGAACCTTCCCGGATGGGAAAGGTTGTGGGATGATTGCATTCAGAATGAGATCGGGAAGAACCATCTAGGGGCAGCCAAACAGGGTGAGGAGGATGACAATGTGGCATTGTTGGCAAGAGGCAAGAAAGGCAAAGCAAAGAAGGGAGCTTCCACCAATGCAGGCAAAGGAAAAGGTAAAGGCAAGCAGCTGAACAAAGAGAAGGACTATTCCAAAGTCAAACGTTGGAATTGTCAAAAGATGGGACGCTATGTTGTTGTGTGTCGAGAGAAGAAAAACAAGAAAGGGAAAGAGAAAACCATGGCAGCTTAAGTAGAGATAGAGGGCTTCTCAGAGAGCTTTGATCAAGAGTTTGGGTTCATAGCTTATGAGGCCTCTAGTGCAGTATCACCTGCCATACAGGTTCAGAGGGAGTGTGCACTCTCCTCTACTAGCAGAGCATCTTCTAGTATTTGGTATGTTGACAATGGCGCTTTTCGTCATATGATAGAAGTCAGGGAGTAATTCTCAGAGCTATCAGAGAGTGATACTAATATGGAGGTAATACTTGGTGATGACAGCATTGTTAGAGCAGTCAATGTTGGAACATTAACATTTGATAGGGAACCCAAACCTCCCTTGAAAGTGTCAGATGTTCTATATGTGTCTGGAATGAAAAAGAACCTGATATCCGTCTCAGCACTTGAGGACAGAGGGTATGAGCTGTTGTTCAGGAGTGGGCAGGTGCTCATATATCCTCGGGGAACTCCAGCTGCTTCAACTAGAGTGATTGGAGTGCGCCATGCTAAGGTGTACAAGTTTTCATTCCAGCCCCTAATGGCATTGAGCAGCAGTACCAGAGACAGGACCGACAGCAGATCTAGTAGTTTAGAGTTGTGTGAAATTTGGCATAGCAGAATGGGTCACATGTATCATGGGGCCTTGTGGACATTGCGGGAGATCACCATTGGTGTGTCAGATTTAAGTTCTGATCACCTTGATGTATGCAGAGGATGTGCTATGGGGAAATTTGCAAAATCTCCTTTTCCCAGCAGCGACAGCAGAGCGACAGGGATCCTTGACTTTATTTATTCTGATGTTAGTGGTCAGATGTCTCATGTGTTCTTGAGTGGCTTTGAGTATTATGTCTTATTCATTGATGACCACTCCAGGAAGACTTGGATTTATTTCTTGAAGACCAAGAGTAAGGTCTTCAAGCGGTTTCAAGAGTTCAAAGCTCTTGTGGAGAACCAGACAGGTAAGAAAATCAAGGTACTCAGGTCGGATAATGGAGGTGAATATACTCTTGGTGAATTTGTGAATTTTTGTGTTGAGGCAGGCATTAATAGGGAGTTCACGGTTCCTTACAACCCCCAGCAGAATGGGGTGTCAGAGAGGAAGAACAAATCCATTGTAGGGGCTACCAAAGCCATGCCTTTATTTTTGTGGGTTGAGGCATGCAACACTGTTGTTTACTTGCAGAACAGGAGTCCACATTATGCCTTGGGGAATGTGACTCCTGAGGAGACTTTCTCTGGAAAGAAGCCTGATGTTGGGCACGTTCATATCTTTGGGTGCCTTACAGATTCCTATGTCCCCAAGGAGATAAGGGCCAAGCTAGAACCTACTGCAGACAAGGGCATCTTTGTGGGTTATAGCGAGACCTCGAAAGCTTACCGGATTTACATTCCTACAAAGAGGAAAGTGGTTGCCAGGCAGGATGTAAAGTTCGAGGAGGAGAGAGCTTTCAGGAGGTCATAGGAGTTACATTATCTAGAGTCACCAGACAATCAACAACAGCTAAGTCAGTCGCAGGGATCCAGCGCAGAGGGTGCAGGCGGTCAGGGATCAGGAGGTACATCTATTACAGTGTCAGGTCCATCAGTGAGCAGTGACTCTCAGAGTCAGGTGAGGGGATCTTCGGGTAGCATGCAGGGCAGTTCGCAAAGCAGTTCACAGGATAGTCCACTGATGGACAACTCGCATGGTACTTCAACTTCTACAAGCACAGGTACAAGTATGAGGTCAGTTGGCAGGCCTTCAGGAGTACAGGCTTCTGATGATGATCAGGATTCTTTCACTCCGGTGGAAGAAGTAGGCTCAAGGAAGAGGTAGCCCAAGTGGCTTCCAGACACCTTGCGCGAGGCCACATCAGTTGTTGGGCCAAAGAGACAGGTCAGAGAGAGGAGACCACCTCAGCAGTTGTGTAGTTACATGGCATTGGTAACAAGCATTGTTGACTCTGAGCCTTCTAGTTATGAGGAGGCATCCAGCCAACAGGTTCGGAGAGAGGTCATGATGAACGAGTATTTTTCTATTATGAAGAATGATGTTTGGGAGGTAGTGCTTAGGCCTGAAGGTAAATCAGTTGTTACTTCCAGATGGCTCTACAAGATAAAGCATGTTGTAGATGGCAACATAGAGAAGTTCAAGGCTCGGTTTGTGGTGAGAGGGTTCTCACAAGTAGAGGGAGTTGACTATGAGGAGACCTTCCCTCCCGTGGCTCGATATACATCTATTCGCACCATTATATCGATTGCAGCAGAGATGGGTTGGAAGATCCACCAGATGGATGTGAAGACCGCCTTTCTCAATGGCTTCATTCAAGAGGAAGTTTATATTTAGCAGCGGCAGGGCTTTGACATGCATGGCCGGGAGACCCATGTATGCAGATTGAAAAAGGCACTCTATGGACTGAAGAAAGCTCCTAGAGCTTGGTACTCTCGGATTGATACATACTTGCAGCAGTTGGGTTTCACTAAGAGTGAGGATGATCCGAACCTATACTTCATTTTGGTAGGCGAGGAGCCTCTCATTTTGGTGTTGTATGTTGATGACTTGGTCATCACTGGAGCAGAGAGACTCATTGACGATTGCAAGAGAGATCTTGATTCAGAGTTTGAGATGAAAGATATCGGATTGATGCATTATTTTCTAAGATTGGAGGTGTGATAGGAGGAGGGGCATATCTTCCTGGGACGGAGGAAGTACACCGTGGATATTCTTAGCAGATTTCACATGGAGGACTGCAAACCCATGTCTACACCCATGATCACTAACTGGAAGAAGCTTCACGCTTCAGATTCCGAGTTGGTGGATCCTACTCTATACAGACAGCTGATTGGATCATTGATGTATTTGGTCAACACTCGACCAGATATATGTTTTGCAGTTAACACTATGAGTCAGATCATGTGTGAGCCCATGAGAGTGCACTGGGTGGCTACAAAACACATTCTTCGTTACTTGCAGGGTACTATGGATTTTGATCTGGATTATAGACAGGATGATGGAGTGAAACTGGCAGGGTACACGAATTCAGATTGGGCAGGATGTGCTTCAAACAGGAAGAGTACTTCAAGGTGTTGTTTTGGGTCGGGTTCGGCAGTTATGTCGTGGTTCAGCCGGAAACAACAGTCAGTTGCATTGAGCTCAGCTGAGGCAGAGTATATGGCTAGTAGTGAGGCCATATGGCTTCGCAAAATGTTGTTTGGTCTATTTGGTCAGGCATTGAGACCTTCTGTGATTTACTGCGATAATCAAAGTTGCATAAAACTCACGGAGAATCCAGCTTTTCATGACAGGTCAAAGCATATCGGGATCAAATATCACTTCATTCGAGACTATGTCCAAAAGGGAGCAATTAAGCTTGATGTTAAAATTGGACAACTAGGTCCAAACTCCATGTTGTGATGCTCAAATGAAGATACCAATATTTTCATTGGGTTCCTCTTTCGGAGAGGTGTAAGATCAATATAAAATTGATCTTAATCTGATGAGCAGAACATTTATTTTGAATTTATTTTTAATAATTTCAAATATGTGCAGGTCGGCCTTAAGGTTTTACACCCACAGCAGATGTGTCACACCCCTCAATGATGGATATATATACAGTCAACGTTGGAGATCATTTCACTCATCTCATCACACATCTTCTCCTCTTTTGATTTAGTACGAGCTCCTTGGAGGCAATTTCGGTTCACACGTGGGAAGAAAGACGAATTACTGCAGCCAGGAAGAAGGACAAATTTACTGCACCTAGTGTTTCCATGCAAGTTTGACCAGCGTTGACTTTGGTCAACGCATGGTCCAAAGAGGCTGAAAATTGGTGGAGACTTTGATTTTGGGAGGCCGTACACATTGGCATAAGAATCGAGGTCAAAAGGGTTGACCGAAGACAGAGTTGCGTTGACTTTCTTGCTGCTGTCATGCGTTGACTTTTCTGGACTACGTTGACTTTTTGGGGTTGACTTTGAGTTGACCGTGTGGTTGTTTTGAGGGTTGTTGTGACACATGCTCGGTTGGCTGACCAAAAAGACTTTGCTGGTTGAAGCATCCTGTTGACTGCCGTAACGCAACACCACATTTTTCTGTTTCTGGTTTGTCTTCTGTAGATCCTCTGGTATGTTCTATAGCATTTTACTTGATCCTTTATGTGATTGTTGTAGTGAAAAGTAAAGTTGCATCAAGCATAGAACATCTACATAAATTTACATGCTATCAGAGCTGAGGTGAAGACAAGCCCTATTTGTAGCAATCACCGGAGAGGATAATGGGTTCCACAAACTATGGCTTCAAGGAGGATGACAAATTGACTAGGAAGGATGACTTCCATGCTTGGAAGATGATATTGGATCTCAAATTGGAAGACCAAGATGTCATGGACTATGTGTAGGGTAAAATCCAAGAACCTCCATCCACTGCTACTGCTGCTACCAAAACAAAGTACAAGAAGGAGGAGATCAAAGCAAAGCTGCTGATCAGGGAATCCATTCATAAAACCCTGGTGGCCTACATCTCTGAGTTGGGCACATCCAAAGAGAAGTATGATAAATTGATCCTCATGTTCAAGGCCAACAATGTGAATCAAGTACTATTCTTCAAGAATCAATTGAAGAATTTGGAGAAAGGCAGGGATGAGTCTGTCCAATCATACTTTCTAAAGTTGATTGAAATCAGGAACAATCTGCTGGCTATTGGAGAGACAATAGTTGATCGAGAGATGGTACTCACCGCACTTGGAGGGCTCTCATCTGAATGGCATGTGTTCAACACTACCATTCTAAATAATAATGTGATACCTGACTTTGACGAAGTACTGTCAAGATGCGTTCAAGAAGAATCAAGAATGAAGGAGTATGGAAATGAAGGAAATGTTGCATACGCTGCTCACTCTAGAAGGAAGAACTCTGGTGGCCCAAAGAACAAGGGAAAAGCAGGGACCCAAGGAAAGAAGGGCAAGGGTTTCACTTGTCATAGGCCTGGTCACTATGCTAGAGAATGTCTTTTCAAGAAGGATTCTCCCGATGGTGATGATAACAACAACAACCGGAGGAATGGCAATCAAACGAACACCAGATCCAAGGTAAAGAGGAAGGCTCCCTCCGCCGGAAATGATCAACCCTTCAAAAGGTCAAGAAACTCTAAGTATGAGGAATCACATGTTGTTGATAAAAGAAATGAATACATTCTTGTATCTACCCTCTCTGTTGCATCCCCACCCGACACTATGGATGTCTGGTTGATATATAGTGGTGCCTCAAGGCATATCACTGGTGGGTTCAAGGAAGCACTCTCTGATATGGTTGAGAAGGATACTAATCTGGAAATTATCCTTGGAGATAATGCTGTCACATCCTGGGAGGTGGCGGACAGTGGACCGGTGACCTCTGCCTGTCTCAAGGTCAAGTCTCTAGCTGCACAACGTACTCATATGTACTGGTAGAAGAACCTTGTGTCTGAAATGCCATGGAAGACAATAAAGGTTTCGAAATGTGGTATTCAGTGGATTCATGGGGATGCGTGGAAGAGCTTTAAGGAAGCTATCTTGATTGGGTTTAGAGTTGATACACTCTACCAGGTTGGAGGAAGTCTGCTGGGAGCAATGACATGTGATACTATTCGACAGACTGAACTATGGCACCAAAGGTTTGGACACCTTCACTACAAAGCCCTTCCCGAAGCAAGGAAGGTGGTGACAGGGATGCCCGAGTTTCCCCAAACACCGCGAAGGCATGTAAGTACAGTCGATGTAGCGATGACAAGGTGACCTTTTTCCTCAAGTGTCGTAAAAGACATCCTATGTCTTGCAACGGATCCATTTCGTCTTAGTCGAAGGCCGCCTGTGATATCCTTGGGAGGACGTTCGCAGCGATATGACGTTCGAGATGACTTTCCGCAAAACCCTATGACAGTATTCGAAAATAATAGTTGACAGCTGCGGTGGTTCCGTACGTCCAAAGCCTTGGAGAAAAATACACGCAGGAAGAAATATATACATTTTGAGGAACTCGAGAAGGTTTGGCACCGAACACAGACAAATTGGAGGCCTTAAGGATTTTTACAAACCATTAAGAGGGAGACCACAACTGTCTATACTCCCGAGCAAAATGGTGTTGCTGAACGAAAGAACAGGACCATTGTGGAAGTTGCCCATGCCATGCTATGTGACCAAGGTCTGCCGAAGTTTCTGTGGGGAGAAGCTGTGAACACTAATGTGTACATACAAAACCGATGCCCGCATTCCGCTCTAGAATCCAAAACTCCCAAGAGGTTTTCTCTAGTAAGAAACCTAACGTCTCGCATTTAGAGTTTTTGGATGTACTCATGTGCCAAAAGAAAAGAGGAGCAAGTTGGATGCTTCTGGGAAGAAAGGAATGTTTGTGGGCTACAATGAAACTTCGAAGGCCTATAGAGTCTATGTGCTTGGTCAAAGGGAAGTGGAGATATGCCACAATGTCACCTTTGACGAAGATACTTCCCTGAGGAAAGTAGTCAATCTTCCGAGATCTGAGAAAGATAATGAAGCAAGGCCTGGAAATCAAGAGGAACCAAAGGATGAAACGATGCCTAATGTTGAAGGACCAATGGACCCGATTGATCCACCTCCTTCACTAGGAAAGAGACCATCGTGGCTCAGGGACACTCTCGAGGATGCTGAGGGACATGCGGCCCCAAGGGGGATGTTCCGTGAAAGCAAGAAGCCGAGTAGATACCAAGGGTATCTAGCAGCCATGAGTACTATTGTACGATCCGAGCCTGGATCCTTTGAGGAAGCCGTAAAGCATCAAGTCTGGAAGGATACTATGCACGAAGAGTATGAGTCCATTATGAAGAATGATGTTTGGGATGTGGTTCCAAGACCAAAGGACAAAGCAGTTGTCACCTCGAAATGGCTCTACAAGATCAAGCATGGATCTGATAGAAGTGCTAAAAAGTTCAAGGCAAGATTCGTTGCTTGTGGCTTCTCTCAAAAGGAAGGCATATATTATGATGACATATTTGCACCTGTGGCCCGATATACCACCATTCAATCTATTATAGCTCTTGCTGCTACGCAAGGATGGAGTCTTCATCAAATGGATGTGAAGACCGCATTTTTGCTTGGTGCGATAAAGAAAGAGGTATATGTGCAGCAACCTCTGGGGTTCGAAGTCCAGGATCGAGACACCCATGTCTATGGGTTGAAGAAAGCCCTATATGGGTTGAAGCAAGCACCCAGAGCTTGGTACGAGAGCATAGATAGCTACTTGATGAAGCTGGGCTTCACTCGAAGTAATGTTGATCCGAACCTTTACTTCAAGGTTGTCAAGAAAATCCTCTCGTTCTGGTGCTGTATGTGGATGACCTCTTCCCGACAGGTGTTGACCCTCTCATTCATTAGTGCAAGAGGGAGCTTGCTGCTGAGTTCGAAATGAAGGACCTGGGACTGATGCACTACTTCCTAGGCCTAGAGGTTTGGCAGAGACCCGGCGAGATTTTCCTTTCTCGAGGAAAATACATTGTGAAGCTTCTGGAAAGATTTGGTATGGTGGACTGCAAGTCCGTGTCGACACCAATGGAGCTCAACTTCAAGAAGCGAGCAAGGTGACCGTTGGGCCTCGATTAGTCAATCCTACCCGAGTATCGTCAACTCAGGGGCCCTGATGTCTTAGTGAACACCGTCCGTACATGAAGCTGGCGTTGAACACTTTGGAGGCCGGGCCGGATGGTTGAGCCTCACCGCCCACCCGGGTTGTGCCGCGGTGAATTCTAAGATATCTTCAAACTTACAAACCGCGGGTCGAGATACATACTGTCAGAGAGCACATGACACTCCTTGGATATACTAATGCCGATTGGGCTAGCAGTGGTGGATCGTAAGAGCACATCGGGATGTTGCTTCAATCTTGGTTCTGCTTCGATCTCATGGATGAGCAGGGAGCAGAAGTCGGTAGCTTTGAGCACCGCAAAGGCCGAATACATTGCAGCGAGTATGGCCTATTGTGAAGCAGTTTGGTTGTGAAAGCTCTTCAGTGAGATGTTCGGACATGTGCTAGATACCACCATGATACTTCGTGATAACCAGAGTTGGATTCACTTGTCCGAGAATCCAGTGTTCCACGATCAATCCAATCATATTGATATCAGGTACCACTTTATTCGGAATATGGTACAACGAGGCATCGTAAGGCTCGATCATATAGGAACTGATGAGCAGGTCGCGGATATTCTCACAAAGCCCCTGGGGAAGGTCAAGTTCCTAACCTTCCGTGAGAGTCTTGGTATAGTGTAACGACCCTGTGATGTTGGTCTTGTTGGACGATGAGCTCTGGGAGCTCTGGGGGGCTTTGGGGATAGCTTCTCGAAGCTATAAGCAACCACAAGGCTAGACTTTCCGAACCTTGTTGGTGTGTTTGGGCCCCACCGTTGTGATTTTGAGTTGGTTCACCTCTCATTATCTAGCCCCGTATGCATCCTACCCATTGAGTTCAGGCCCCAGGGCTCATGGGAAGTACCTCTCATTTGACCAATGAGGTGGGAAAAGCTAGAGACTAGTAGCAAAGACTGATGGACACATCAGAGATTGTCGTACTCTCTATCTAGGATGGCACGGTCCAACCACTTGATCTGGGATCAAGTATAGTGAGGTTTCGGACCTCCAACTAACTTTGGTCGTGTAAACCAACTTTGGTTTATATGAGACTTTTTTGTAGGGGTAGAGTCTATAGAGGTTTTTGACTCGGGGTCGAATCACGTTGTGCCGGGAATGATGTCTTTGGTGACCCACTCCACTTTTGTTCGAACAAAGAGTGTCAAAGAAAAGCAAGTTACGGCGGGATGACGCACGATGTTTGTTTGCACAGGTGGATGGAGTTCTCCCTAGTTGAGAGGGAGTGTTAAAATTGGACAACTAGGTCCAAACTCCATGTTGTGATGCTCAGATGAAGATACCAATATTTTTATTAGGTTCCTCTTTCGGAGAGGTGTAAGATCGATATAAAATTGATCTTAATTTGATGAGCAGAACATTTATTTTGAATTTATTTTTAATAATTTCAAATATGTGCAGGTCGGCCTTAAGGTTTTACACCCCCAACAAATGTGTCACACACCTCAATGATGGATATATATACAGTCAACGTTGGAGATCATTTCACTCATCTCATCACACATCTTTTCCTCTTCTGATTTAGTACGAGCTCCTTGGAGGCAATTTCGGCTCACACGTGGGAAGAAGGACGAATCACTGTAGCCAGGAAGAAGGACGAATTTACTGCAGCCAGGGTTTCCACGCAAGTTTGACCAGCATTGATTCTGGTCAACGCATGGTCCAAAGAGGTTGAAAATTGGTGGAGACTTCGATTTTGGGAGGCCGTACACATTAGCACAAGAACCGAGGTCAAAAGGTTGACCAAAGACCGAGTTGCGTTGACTTTCTTGCTGCTATCCTGCGTTGACTTTTCTGGAGTTGACTTTGAGTTGACCGTGTGGTTGTTTTGAGGGTTGTTGTGACACATGCTGGGTTGGCTAACCAAGAAGACTTTGCTAGTTGAAGCATCCTGTTGACCGCCGTAACGCACCACCACATTTTTCTGTTTCTGGTTTGTCTTCTGTAGATCCTCTGGTATGTTCTATCAGCATTTTACTTGATTGTTTATGTGATTGTTGTAGTGAAAAGTAAAGTTGCATCAAGCATAGAACATCTACATAAATTTACACTTGAGTACATCTCCACAAATGAGCAGGTAGTGGACATCTTCACCAAAGCCTTACCACGCGACAAACATGTCTACTTCAGAGACAAGATGGGAGTGTTGAGGAACACTTTCCTCGGTAAGAGGGAGTGTTAAATTTTGGGTACTAGAGGACAAGTGGCTCCCCATGGCTTTGATCTTTGGCCTAGGGAAAAGTGTCCACTGTATTACACTTCTCCTAAAGTGACTTTATAAGTGGTAAAGTCAGTATAATATTAAAGTGACTTTATAAGTGATAAAGTTACATTCTAATTTTAAAGTGACTTTATTAAAGTCAATGAAGAATTAGAAAGTGAAAAAGTGACTATGGAAATAAAAGGCTAAGTGGGTGAGTTAAAAAATAGAAAGTGAGAATTAAATGCACATTTATTTTCATCCCTTGATCTAAATGAATCTGAGCCATTAGATATTAGGGTTGCCCAAAAAGTCATTTAGGGTAAAAGGAGAGAAGAAGAGAAAAGATCACATTCATTCTTTCATGAGCATTTGAGAGAAAAGGCAAGAGAGAGCAAGGAGAAATTTCTGAGCAGGGAGGAGCTAAAGGAGAGTAGCAATGAGGCATTTACAGAAATCCATACAGCAGCATTTATTGGCATGCATTCCAAGACAGGAATCCGTACAGCAGTGTTTTAGCATGTTTTCCAAGGAGTATGGCACAGAAATCGAGGAAGAGGGACAGCGATTGAAGGCACGAATTTTGAGGCACCGCTGAGGACAATTTTCGAGGCAGTTGGGCACATTTTTCGAGGACTATTGTACAATCCGTAAATGTTCGTATGGTTGTACACTGATTTTTGGGCACAAAAACCGAGGCAGTCCATACAGTATTTAATGCTGTAAATTTTCTGTTGTTTTCTATTTTGTTGTTGGCACGATTTTCGAGGCAGAGGTTATGCACGGAAATTGAGATAAGTTGTATTTCGTGAATGCTGGAATTTTTCTGTGTATTTCAATTTCTCTATAGAAGTTTTTCAGAAATAAATAAGAGCTCTCAAACTGGTTTTCCCCAAGAGTTGTAGGGGGTTCTTCCAGGGTCATATTGACCAAAAATCATTCTCATTTTCTGTGTGGCTATTATATTTTTACTCTGTATTTATTTCTGCATTTTCCAGCAGTAGTAAAATCTCTAAATTTGTGTTTTCAGAAATAAATGTCATTTCCGGATTTTAGTGTTTTTATCATGTTTGGATTCAACATTAAATGCATGGAGTGATAAAGGAAAACTGATAACCGAAGTGGGGACTGAAATTTTACACAAGATATATCTAAAGGCTATATTTCAATTTGCCCAATTCAAACCAAATATGAAAGCGTTGCTGCTCAAGGGTACTTGGCCTCAGATTTAGAGGTGTGAAATAATAAGGCCACTACAAACTGCTCCAGGAACTCTTACGAAAATCTGCTTCAAGGTCTCCAAAGTCTGTTTTGAAGAGTCACCACAGTCTGCTCCTAAATTCACTTCATAGCTAATTGTGTGCTTAAGGATTGCTCCCAAAAATATTGCAACCTGCTCCAAAAAATTTAGACCTGGAATGTGCTCAAATATGCCTGCTAGTGATTGACACTACAAGTCTATCATAACAGATTATATTATTTTCCACAGGTCTCAGTTCTGAAGTTCTCCTACAGATCTGAATTTTTTGTTCCTAAATAAGGCTCAAAAGATTCATTTAAACATTGTCTCAAACAAGCATGAATAGGCCTTTAACTGCAGCCTAACACAAGCCTATACTGTGTCCCTTCCTGCAGTCTACATAGGCCTAGGGTGGCTCTTCCTGTGGCTTACACAGATCTGACAATCACAGTGCTGTAGGCGTTTCAGAGATAGGCCCAAAACCAGAGATCCGAAGTGTGTTTTTTTTTCTCCACAGTTTGTTGTAACATAGATAATCCTTGTTCTAGTTGACTGTTGTTCTCAAGGTTTTGAGCTTTCACATATATTATTGCAATTCCAGATCCGCAAGTCCAAGTTTGAAAAACATATAAATATATTTGCCCAAATATATCCTTAACTGTCCTCCTCAGCCTTAGTTCACCTTCTGTGAATCTTCTATGAAATCTTGACCGAAAATAATGGATAAAATGAGTACGGATTTCTATTTATACTAGTTTGACATTTGACGAAGAAACACATCTCTTGGATGACATGTCAAGACTACATAAGTCGGCTTATGTCGGCTCAATGTCAGAGTTAATTTCCTTAACTTAAAAAATCAATATCTCCCAAACTATTTGGAGTTTCGGGGCAAGTAAGGGCTCGTTAAAAAGAGGAAAAAATCCTCTTTCAGATGGTCTAGGTCCCATGCTGAAAGGTTGCCTCTAAGGTGGTGGAGAACATTTTTATTTATGACTGCCCTTGAATTATTTAGTGCAGAGAATGATTAGGACAGTATGGCTTCTTTGTTTGGCTTATTGTTTGTCTTCTCCATTATTTGGCTTCTTCATCACCATACGAACATGTAAGACATCCACGTCATCATGATAGTGTCCAGCAACGAGTGCATCATCCATGTCATCACATAATGGGGCAATGATAGGTTATAGTGCAGCATTATTAGGAGAACTCCAAAATAGCCTTCCAACCCTCAAATGATCTCCAACCATGATCATCATATGATATCATCAAGTATTAAAGTGTATGACATCATCATATGACATCAAGGGTTAAGATTTAGATCATCAAGTGCATGCAACATTAGATCAAGGACTACTTAGGGCTTCTTTCATTAGTGGTTTGACTTCTTCGTGATTTGACATCTTCATTGATGGCATGACATCATCATCTTGAACTAAACATCTCAAGAATATTGACATCTTGGTTAAATGCCATATTGACATCAATGACAACCATGATTAACACTAAGATGGATGGTTTGAAAAAAGGCGCAGAAGCTAAGATGGATGATTTGAAGAATGGCATGGAAGCTAAGATGGATTGCATGGAAGCTAAGATCGATGAAAAAATGAAAGGCAACACGGAAGACATGAAGAATGATCTCAAACCAGACATGGAAGGTTTCAAGGAAGGTTTGACAAAGTTGATACAAGAAATTATTCCTAATGGTGAAAAGGTAGTAGAGGAAACTCATGAGGAGAACAAAATAAATGTTAATCGTGATTTCATAAACTCTAATGTTGGATTGAAGACCCACCATATTCCAAAGATCGATATGAGGAAGTCTGATGGCAAAGATCCCGTAACATTGATACTACAGATGGAGCAATATTTTGATATCCATAATGTGCAAAACACACAAAAGGTACGCATTGCAACTTTATATTTAGAACAAAATAAATTGGTATGGTATCGATGGCTTTGCTCTTGTAAAAAATTGTCACTTGGTCAATTTTTACGGAGGAAATGATAGCACATTATGAGGATACAAAGAGAAACACCTTCTTTAGCCAATTGATAAATCTCAGACAAAAGGGTTCAATGGTGGAGCACATTGAGGACTTCCAAAAATTGAATATAAGGGTAACTAATATTCCAGAGGAACACGGGATTGATGTCTTCATAGGGACTTTAAAGGATAACATCCAACATGTAGTGTTCGCTTGGGAACCCGATTCATTGGAGAAGGTATCTGTGTTGGCAAGAAAATTGACAAATTATAGCAAGAAAAGGAAGCCTACTACCTACATCTATAAAGATGGAAGTGTTGCTACCGCTTAGACTTCACAACTCATAAGGCCGACACCACAATACCAATTGGAAAAAAAGAGCAAAAGGGTCACACATGCTTGTGAGAAAAACACACTAAAGGTCATAAGTGTGTTGAGAAGAAATTATTTTACATAGATTGTGAAGAGGAGGAAGAAAATGAACAAGAAACTTCAAAATAAATATGATATACCAAGAACCAACCACAGAGAAAGAAGAAAATGAGTTCGACCATATCTTGTAATGCATTACAGACTTACTACCCTCAAACTCTCAAGATAGGACATATCAAGAAGAAAAAGGTAATAGTGTTGATTGATTCAGGTATCACCCATAATTTTATTCATTGTAAGGTAGCCAGGGAATTAAATTGTTTCCTATACCCAACACCAAAATGTCAAGTGATGGTTGCAAATGGAGGAACTATAAATTGCTCTGGAAAATGCCATAATATCAAGCTAACCATGGGGAAATATGTATTGAATAGTCCAATTCTTTCCATTCCAATGGAAGGTGTTGATGTTGTACTAGGAGTACAATAGTTAAAATCTTTGGGGACGATAACTTTTAATTTTCAAGAACTTTTCTTGAATTTTTTTTCAGAAGGAAAGGAAATCGAATTACGGGGTATCGGAGGGAAGCCAGGAAAGATAATAAGCTCTAATGTCATGAAAAATCTTCTGAAGAAAGAACAACAAGGCGCAATTGCACAATTATGCTCACTAGAAGTTCCAACATCAAAATTATCTATTTCTGCAGATCTCCAAAAATTCTTGGACAATAATTCCAAGGTGTTTGAAACTCCCAAAGGACTTCCACCTATTCGTGATCATGATCATGCTATTCATTTGATTCCAGGAAGTGTTCCTCCAAACATCAGGCCTCATAGATATCCTTATGTCCAAAAGAGCGAAATTAAACATATGATTGCAGAAATGTTAAAGGCTGGTATAATTCAACCTAGTCAAAGTTCTTTCTCTACTCCAAAGAGTATCAAAGCAAAGAAGGATTGACTGCAAAAGATGTGTCCGCATTACAAGGAGCCTGGCTACACATTATTAAATATGAATTTCCCATTACTATGATTGATGAATTATTGGGTGAATTACATGTAGCAATTCATTTTACCAAGTTGGATCTTCGTTCAGGATATCATCAAATTAGAATGAAGACTAAAGATATTCCAAAAATATCATTTCGAACTCATGAGGGTCATTATGAATTTTTGGTCATGCCTTTTGGCCTTACCAATGCACCTTCTACATTTCAAGTGTTGATGAATTCCATTTTAAAACCCTTCCTTAGAAAATTTGTGCTAGCATTTTTTGATGACATAATAATCTACAATAGGTCTTGGCAAGATCATGTTCAATATGTTGACAGGGTGCTCAAACTATTGGAGGAGAAACAATTATATGCAAAAACATCCAAATGTTTCTTTGGAGTATAAGAGGTGGAATATCTGGGTCATATTGTATCTCATGAGGGTGTTAAGGTAGAGCCTAAAAAAATCAAATCCAATAACGAATGGAAAGTCCCCACAACCATAAAGCAGTTGCGAGGATTTCTGTGGTTAACAAGGTATTATTGAAAGTTTGTTAAGAATTATAGGAGAATAGCAACACATATAACAACATTATTGAAGAAAGATGCATTTTCATGGACTCTTGAAGCAACCAAGGCCTTTTAATATCTTAAAGAGGCAATGTGCCAAGCACCAGTCTTAGCTACACTAGACTTAACAAAAACCTTTATAGTGGAACAAACGTGATGCCTTGTGAAATGGAATTGGTGAAGTTGTTTTTAACGAATAAGGGAAGACCCATTTCTTTTGAAAGTTGTCCAATCAAAGGAAAGTATTTATAGAAATCTATTTATGAGAAGGAAATGTTGGCAATACTACATGCACTAAAGAAATGGTGACCGTACCTAATGGGAAGACACTTCAAGGTAAAAATTGATCATGATAGTCTTAAAAACTTTTTGGAAAAAATACTATCTTCAGAAGAGAAACAAAAATGGGTCACAAGATGTTGGGTTATGATTTTGAAATCATCTACAAAAAAGGGAAGCTAAATGTTGTTGCAGATGCACTCTCAAGAAAGGATGAAGAGGTGGAAGCATTGCTTTGTGCTATTTCTATTATCCAACTAGATTGGATAACCAAAGCAAGGGATGAATGGAAGAAGCACGAATAAGTGTGGACACTCATTCAAAAAATTTAACAAGATCCTAGTACATCTGATACATTTAGTTGGAAAAATGATTCCTTATGGTAAAAAGATCGCTTATATATTTTCAATAATTCCCAACGACAAAATCAAAATGTTTCTTTTGAGATCGTACACCCTCCCTTAGAGGACACCATGATTTTTAAAAACCTCAACAAGGTAAGAAAAGAATTTTTTTGATGATCCCAAATCGATATTCAAAAGTTTGTGGTGGAATGTTTGATTTACAACAAAATAAAGTTGAAACAATTAATACATTGGGTCTTCTACAAACTTTATCCATTCCAAGTCAACATTGGGAGGAGATTTCAGCGGATTTTATCACAGGTTTACCTAAGTCCGAAGGAAAGAGTGTCATGATGGTGGTAGTTGATAGACTTACCAAGTATGCACAATTTTGTGCATTATCTCATCCATTTGTGCCAAGTATGCTACTTTACCGTATTTATGGAAACAATTCAAAAGCTACATGGAAACCCAAAGATTATTATAAGCGACAGAAATCCCATTTTCACTGGAAATTTTTGGACGGAATTATTTTCTTGTTTGGGTACTCAACTAGCTCATAGCTCATCTTATCATCCTCAATCCGATGGGCAAACTGAGATAGTGAACAAATGTTTGGAAGGATATCTTCGTTGTTTTGTATCTGATAAACAAACACAATGGGTTAAGTGGTTACCTCTGGCTGAATGGTAGTATAACACTTCCTTCCATACTACAGCAAAAATGACCCCATTTATGGCACTTTATGGATATCAACCACCATCCATCACATCATCTTTAAGAGAAAATTCTAAGGTTCAAGCAGTGGAAGATCACATCGAGCATCAACAACAAGTTCTCCAACTCTTATAACCTAAATTTGGCACAAAATCAAATGAAACAACATGCAGATCAACATCGCAATGAGAGAAGTTTTGATGTAGGAGACTGGGTATTTTTACGGCTACAACCATACAGACAAATGTCTCTCAAGCAAGCTAAGAAGAATAATAAATTATCGCCAAAGTACTATGGTCCTTACAAGGTGTTGCAAAATATTGGTACTATGGCATACAAATTGGAGCTTCCCGTTTCTTCCCGAGTGCACCCAACTTTCCATGTTTCATGCTTAAAGAAGGTTATAGGTGACAAACTTTCAGTTCAAACAATACTGCCAGAACTTGATGAGGAAGGAAAAATCATATTGGAACCTGAAGCAGTCACAGAAACAAGAACTCGACAGCTACGAAATCAATCAATTTCAGAGTATCTCATAAAGTGGAAGAACTTATCCATTGAGGATTCCACATGGGAGGATGAGAATTTTATACAGAAGCATACAAAACTACTCAAGTGTTGAGGAAAACACTTTTTTGAAGGAGAGGGGCATGTTAGGTCCCTATATTACTAGTGTAGTCCCTTACTGTTGTTATTGTAGCCCCCTTATTGTTATTGTTGTACCCCTGTAGTCCCCATATTGTTATTATTGTGCCCCATAAAAGCCCAATATTGTTATTGTTGTGCCCTTACAATATTGTTGTTAAGTCGTCTAGGATTATATTGTGACCCCATGTACTCCTATATATAGAAAGGAAGTTTTGTCATTTGTATCATCCAAGAATTGTTCATTTATGTAATGTAAAGGAGGTTGCACCCTCGAGGTGGTTGATTTCTAAGGCGTTGATCTCTCTTTTCTTCTATTTTGGGAGCTGGTTTAATAACAAAATATGTTGGTAAGCTATACACAGTCAGACACTAGACATAATAGGAATGCAGATCTTCAAAAGCAAGCAATATCCCCACTTGTTATGCCCACATGTTCATCTCTTCTGAACAAGCAGCTACCATGTCCACGAATTACCTACTTTTTTGGTCATTCCTGGCCATTAATAAGATTATCAACTTATTATCTTATCACATCATGCATTATCCCCCAATTCCACAGGATGAATAAGCACCCCACTCAAAACATTCCAATGATTTTACCCCATATAAATTTTGAAATGAATTCATATGAAGAAAATGTGAATTTTTTAATATTGTTGCAATTACTGGTTATTATTCTCCTATGTGAAATAGATTATTTTGTCTTTTCCAAATTATATGCGACAAACACTGAATGAAACACTACTGCAACTTCACAAAAATTAAATCACAGGAACTGAGAAAATACTGCGCACACACAATAACGAACACTGAAATTTTTGGACAAGTTGTCCCTGGGAAAACCCCAGCGTGGGGAAAATCAATTATGTAGATGAGTACTTTTATTTAGCTTCAACAATTCTATAATTGAAAATATTACAATTGTTTGCCATAAATTAGAAAACCTCTGAAAAATTGTTTTCTTCACTTTGCTAGTCGATCTGACCTACTGGAAGAAACTTGACCCGTCTAGTTCAATTTGGCCCTCCTCTAGAACCCTGAATTGATCCACACGCGTAGCCCTAAAAAACACTACCCTCACTAGAAACTTGCACTGGCTAGAAATAAACTCGACCTCCTCTAGAAATTCGACTTCCACTAGCAAACTAAGCTTATCCTGTGCAAATCGATCACTCTGGCAAATTCATTCTTGCTACGACATCTCAGCTTCTTTGATTCAATTCTCACTATTGGGAATCTTGACCTCTCTACAAATAAAATTGATCTCCCTCTATCACTGAGAAACTAGAAATCGTTGTGAATAATTTTCTTCGGCAACTCTGTCTTCAATAACTGTTGATCTCAATTGTTGGTACCCTCACACTATCATTGTGCCCTTTGCTCTCACTGCAAATTTGTGTCTCAAATATGATCTCCAAATTCCCATCTATTTCCTCTTACAATCTCTCGTTGATGAACCATAAAGAATTTCAACCCCTACTTCGGTTATCAATTTTCTTTATCACTCCATGCATATAGTTTTAAATCCAAGCATGATAAAAATACTAAAATCTGAAAATAACAAAAATTTCTGAAAACACAAATTTGGAGATTTCACCATTGTTGGAAAATGCAGAAATAAAACACAGTAAAATATAACAGCCACACACAGAAAATGACACAGTGATTTCTGGTCAATGTTACCCTAGAAAAACCCTGCACAACTCTTGGGGAAAACCAGTTTGAGAGCTCTTCTTTATTTTGAAAATTCTTTTACAGAGAAACTGAAATACATAGTAAAAATTCCAGCAACCACAAATTACAACTTATCTCGATTTCCATGCTTGAAATTCACCTCGGAAAATGTGCCAATCAGCAAATTGTCAAAACAGAAATTTTTACAACAATAAATAACAGCAATTAATTTTGTACAGCTGCCTCGAAAATTGTGCCCAAAACAGGATGTACAAGCTATACAGATTCGTACAACAGTCCTCGAAATCTGTGCCCAGAGTCTGCCTCGAAAAATGTCTTGAATGCTGTTGTCTTTTCTCGAAATCTGTGCCAAAATTTTAGTAGTCCTCGATTTTCGTGCCCAAAATCTGCCTCAAAATTCGTGCTGAGTGTTGTTGTCCCTTTTCCTCAATTTGTGTGTTTCCTCCTTGGAAATCGTGCCTAACTCTTGCTATACAGATTCTGCCTTGGGATGCATGCCAATAAATGTTGTTGTACAGATTTGTTGAAATGTCTCCTTGCTGCTCTCCTTCACTTCCTCACTGCTCAAAAAATCTCTTTGCTCACTCTTCTATTTCTCTCAATAGTTCATGAAAGACTGAATTGATCTTTTCTTCTTCTCCTCTCCTTTTACCCTAAATGACCTTTTGGGTAACCCTAATATCTAATGGCTAAAATTCATTTAGATCTAGGGATGAGAATAAATGTGCATTTAATTCTCACTTTCTGTTTTTTAACTCACCCACTTAAATAAAGACCCACTTAGCCTTTTATTTCCATAGTCACTTTTTCACTTTCTAATTTTTCATTGACTTTAATAAAGTCACTTTAAAATTAGAATGTAACTTTACCACTTATAAAGTCACTTTAAAATTAGATTGACTTTACCACTTATAAAGTCACTTTAGGAGAAAAGTACAAATAAATTTGGACACTTTTCCCTAGGCCAAAGATCAAAGCCTTAGGGAACCACTTGTCCTCTGGTACCCAAATTTTAACACTCCCTCTTACCGAGGAAAGTGTTCCTCACCACTCCCATCTTGTCTCTGAAGTAAGGCTTGCCCCATGGTAAGGCTTTGGTGAAAATGTCTGCTACCTACTCATCTGTGGAAATATACTCAAGTTTGACAGCTCACTTTTGGACATAGTCTCTAATGAAGTGATACTTGATCCCGGTATGCTTTGACCTGTCATGAAAAACCGGATTCTCCGTGAGTTTTATGCAACTCTAATTATCACAGTAAATCACAGAAGGTCTCAATGCCTACCCAAATAGACCAAACAACATCTTGTGAAGCCATATGGCCTCACAACTAGGCAAACTAGTAGCCATGTACTCTGCCTCAGTTGAGCTCAATGCAATTGACTGTTGTTTCCGGCTAAACCACAACACAACGACCGAACCCAACCCAAAACAACACCCTGAAGTACTCTTCCTATCTGAAGCACAACCTGCCCAATCTGAATCAGTGTACCTTGCCAGTTTCACTACATCTCCCTGTTTATAGTCCAGACCAAAATCCACAGTACCCTACAAGTAAAGAAGAATGTGTTTTGCAGCCACCCAATGCACTCTCCTGGGCTCACACATGAACTGACTCATAGTGTCAAATGCAAAACAAATATCTAATCGAGTGTTGACCAAATACATCAATGAACCAATCAGTTGTCTGTAAAGAGTAGAATCCACCAACTTGGAATCAGAAGCATGAAGCTTCTTCCATTTAATGATCATAGGTGTAGACATGGGTTTGCAGTCCTCCATGTGAAACCTACTAAGAATATCCACAATGTACTTCCCCTGTCCCAGGAATAAATGCCCCTCCTCCTGCCACACCTCCAATCCCAGAAAATAATGGATCAAGTCAATATCCTTCATCTCAAACTCTGAAACAAGATCTCTCTTGCAGCCCTCAATGAGTCTCTCTGCACCAGTGATGACCAAGTCATCAACATACAACACCAGAATGAGAGGCTCCTCACCTACCACAATGAAGTATAGGTTCGGATCAGCCTCGCTCTTTGTGAAACCCAACTGCTGCAAGTATGTATCAATCCGAGAGTACCAAGCTCTAGGAGCTTGCTTCAGGCCATAGAATGCATTTTTCAATCTGCATACATGGGACTCCTTCCCATGCACCTCAAAGCCCTGCGGCTGCACAATATAAAACTCCTCCTGAATGAAGCCATTGAGGAAGGCGGTCTTCACATCCATCTGGTGGATCTTCCAACCCATCTCTGGTGCAGTCGATATAATGGAGTGAATAGATGTATACCAAGCCACGAGAGCGAAGGTATCCTCATAGTCAACTCCCTCTACCTGTGAGAACCCTCTCGCCACAAACCGAGCCTTGAACTTCTCGATGCTGCCATCTGCAACATGCTTTATCTTGTAGAGCCATCTGGAAGTAACAACTGATTTACCTTCAGGCCTTGGCACTACCTCCCAAACATCGTTCTTCATAATAGAAGAATACTCCTCTATCATGGCCTCTCTCCAGACCTGCTGGGTGGATGCCTCCTCATAACTAGAAGGCTCGGAGTCAACAATGTTTGTTACCAATGCCATGTAACTACAAAACCGCTCAGGTGGTTTACTCTCTCTAACCTTTCTCTTTGGCCCAGCAACTGATGTGGCCTCACGCAAGGTGTCTTGAAGCCACTTGGTCTTCCTCTTCCCTGAGCATACTTCTCCCACCGGAGTGAAAGAATCCTCATCATCATCAGAAGTTTGAACTCCTGAAGGCTTGCCAATTGACCTCATGCCTGAACCTGTGCCTGTAGAAGCTGAAGTACTGTGTGAACTGTCCATCAATCGGATTACCCACCTAATTCTGAGAGCCAAAGCTCACTAATGGACCTGACACTGTAATAGATGTACCTACTGATCCCTGACCTCCTGCACCCTGTGCACTGGATCCCTGTGACTGACTCAACTGCTCCTGAGGGTTTGGTGACTCTAGATAATGCAACTCTTGTGACCTCCTAAAATCCCTCTCCTCCTCAAACTTCAAATCCCACCTGACAACAACTTTTTTCTTTGCAGGAATATAAATCTGATAAGCTTTCGAGGTCTCGATATCACCCACAATGATGCCCTTGTCTACAGTAGGTTCTATCTTGGTCCTCTTCTCCTTGGGGGCATAGGAATATGTAAGGCACCCAAAGATACGAAAGTGCCCAACATCAGGCTTTTTCCCAAAAAAAGCCTCCTCCGAAGTCACATTCCCTAAGGCACGATGTGGACTCCTATTCTGCACGTAAACAGCAGTGTTGCAGGCCTCTGCCCACAAAAATAAAGGTAACCTGGAGTGTAAAAACTCTCGTAGATTTTATAATTATATATTATTATTGATAAAAGATGAAAGATATTTACAATGGGGAATCACCGAGGCTTTAAATATAGCCTCATGGTGTCCCTTGGTGAAGAGGCATGATCTTTGATCATGCCCTTCACTTAATAAAACCTAAGATAACTATATCTAACTAATAATTAATAAAATATACATAACATTGCCCCTCTCTTCACTTAATAAAACCTAAGATAACTATATCTAACTAATAATTAATAAAATATACATAACATTGCCCCTCTCTTAAAGATGCTTTTTCCTCAAAGCATACGTAATGATGGACAACATTGACGAAAGCCTGGGTTTCTCGAGCGGCGAGCTCTTGCTTCCCACATTTTAAAAAGATCATGGAGTATCTTCTCGAGTTCAATCTTTTGGTGATGTGGATAGTGACAAGATTTGATATTGACAGGGTCAGGTCCTATTCCTGGTACTGCTGGTGATTCTTCGTTGTTCCTTTTTAGATTTAAAGGTAAGTTACCAACAATTATCGTCTGATGTAACTTCTCCTCATCATCAACAGCTTCTGGCGTTGTATCAGTGGCTTCGGACGTGTTTGTCTCTTCACATTTTTCTTTCAAATCTGGGGATGAAACATTTTGCTGTTTAAAAGCCTCTGTATTTGCATGGTTTCTTTCATTTTCAATGACTATGTCTGTTGTTGCATCTGTGATAGCAATCACGTTGAATACCAACATTGTTTCTTTTTCTGCCATTGGATTTTCATTTATATAAACGTTCTCAATAACTTCTGTTGCTGCATTACTGGCTTTATTAGTGGATTGAATTGCATTTTCTTCTATTGGTTTCTCAACTCTAATTTTCATGGTTGATCTCATAGTCTCTACTTCTAGGTGGTTCAACACTATAGCCTTCATGTGAGCTGATTTTCAATTCAACCTCATTTAATTGCTCTTCTTCAAACATGTTATATTCATGATGATGATCTGAATTAGCTGAATTGTTTAGTTGATTATGTTCGAAATTTGGGAACATTGGAGGTTGTGTCTGACTTAACTTATCCATCTTATCATTTAGCTTATTGAAGAGTTATGTCATCTTGTTCATTGCTTCGCTATGCTCTGTCATCTTTTCTGTGGTCTCATGATGATTTAGCCACATTTGTCTTTCTATTCGATTTGTCGTGTCATGAACCTTTTTGATGTCGTCGGAGTGTCCTGCAACTGTACCTTCAAGATCGACTAATCTTTTTCCGAATTCTTCGGAATTATTATTGATTTGTTTCTCAAGATCCACCAATTTCTTCTGGAATTCGGCCATCGACATCGATGAAGACATTGAACGTGTATGAGGTGGGGAATATTTTTCTGCCAATTTTTCCTTTTTTTTAAAATTAATTAATTAAATTAATTTTTTTTTGAAATAATAATAATAATTTATTATTATATATATATATATATATATATATATTTTTTTTTTTAAATAATAATAATAATAATAATTATTATTATTTTATTATTTGAATTATATATATATATATATATAATTATGGGGAAAAAATTTGTTAACTTTGAAAAGTCACGTTGTTTTTAAAAGTCACGTTGTTTTGAAAAGGGTGAATGGGTTTTAATACCATGGGCAATTACCATGGGCTCCAAAACCACGAGCTTGTAAACCACGAGCAATTACTCTTCCTTATTTCTTTTTACTTTGTCTTCACATGTACGTATATGTACTTCTTTATATATATATCTCTTTTTACTTTTTCTTTTTTTCTTTTGGAACTAATTTCTTTTAAATTTTTTTTTTTTCCTTTTAATTTATTTCCCCCTTTTCTTATGTTAACTTTCCTTCTCTCTTTTATTATATATATATATATATATATATATATATATATATATATATATATTTCTTCCTTCTTCTTTTAAAAAAAAACAAATGTTGCTACCCACGAGCACTTGGTTTTTAAAAAAATCTGCAATTTTGGAATTTTCTTGTAATTCCTTAATTCTGGGTGATCACACAAATCCCGAAGAGCGATGGCTCCGATACCAATGGAGTGTAAAAACTCTGGTAAACTTTATAAGTATATATTATTATTGATAAAAGATGAAAGATGATTACAATGGGGAATCACCAAGGCTTTAAATATAGCCTTATGGTGTCCCTTGGCGAAGAGGCATGATCTTTGATCATGCCCTTTCACTTAATAAAACATAAGATAACTATATCTAACTAATAATTAATAAAATATACATAACATTGCCCCTCTCTTAAAGATGCTTTGTCCTCAAAGCATACGTAATGATGGACAATGTTGACGAACGCCTGGGTTTCTTGAGCGGTGAGTTCTTGCTTCCCACATTTTAAAAAGATTGTGAAGCATCTTCTCGAGTTCCATCTGTTGGTGATGTGGATAGCAACAAGATTTGATATTGACAGGGTCGAGTCCTTTCTTGACTTCTATTGAATGTTCATGTTCCTTATCAGGAGGTATTTTTATTGGCAGGTCTTGGAAGAATTTTTCGTGTTTCCTAACTATTCCTTGTTCTTCTGGTGATTTTTCGTAATTCCTTTTTAGATTTAGAGGTAAGTTACCAACAATTATCATTCGATGCAACTTCTCCTCATCATCAAATGCTTCATTCTTAACAACCATATCTGCTTCATCACCGAAGGCCTCAACATCTTTTGGGACTGTATCAGTGGCTTTGGATGTGTTTGTCTCTTCACATTTTTCTTTCAATTCCGGGGATGAAACATTTTGTTGTTTTTAAGCATCTGCATTTTCATGGTTTCTTTCATTTTCAATGATTATCTCTGTTGTTGCATCTGTGATAGAAGTCACGTTGAATACCAACATTGTTTCTTTTTCTGCCATTGGATTTTCATTTATATAAACGTTCTCAATAACTTCTGTTGCTGCATTACTAGCTTTATTGGTGGATTGAGTTGTATTTTCTTCCCTTGGTTTCTCAACTCTATAATTTTCATGGTTGATCTCAGAGTCTCTACTTCTAGGTGGTTCAACACTATAGCCTTCATGTGAGTTGATTTCCAATTCAACCTCATTTAATAGCTCTTTTTTAAACATGTTATATTCATGATGATGATCTGAATTGGCTGAATTGTTCAGTTGACTATGTTCAATATTTGGGACTATTGGTTTTTGCATTAGATCTAACTTTTCCATAATGGCATTAAATGTCTGCATTACCTTGTTAAGATTCTCCTTGGCCTCCATACGTTTTAGCCATATTTCCTTTTCTATCTGATCGTCCATCGTCATTGATGAAGACATACTCTTCATACTCCTTGTAATTAGGGCTTATCCCCTTTTCCTTAAGAGCTTTGACCTCAAAGCTGTATTTTTTTGACAATTTTCTTCACTTAAGATTTATCTTCTTTAGCATATGTCATTCACCACTAGTACCTTCTCTTGTAATGTTGTCTTTGAAAATTGGATTTTTTAATTAATTAATTAATGTTTTAAATAATAATAATTATTATTATTTTTATTATTATTATATTATTTGAATTATATATATATATATATATATATAACTACGAGGAAATTTTTTTTTGTTAATTTTGAAAAGTCATGTTGTTTTGAAAAGGGTGAATGGGTTTTAATACCATGGGCTCCAAAACCACGAGCTTGTAAACCACGAGCAATTACTCTTCCTTATTTCTTTTTACTTTGTCTTCACATGTACATATATGTACTTATTTATATATATATCTCTTTTTACTTTTTCTTTTTTTCTTTTGGAACTATTTTCTTTTAAATATTTTTTTTTCCTTTTAATTTATTTCCCCCTTTATGTTGACTTTCCTTCTCTCTTTTGATTATATATATATATATATATTTCTTCCTTCTTCTTTTTTAAGAAAACAAATGTTGCTACCCACAAGCACTTGGTTTTTTAAAAAAATCTGCAATTTTGGAATTTTCTTGTAATTCCTTAATTCTGGTGATCACACAGATCCCGAAGAGCGATGGCTCTGATACCAATGGAGTGTAAAAACTCTCGTAAATTTTATAATTATATATTATTATTGATAAAAGATGAAAGATATTTACAATGGAGAATCACCGAGGCTTTAAATATAGCCTCAAGGTGTCCCTTGGTGTCGTTTACTTAATAAAACCTAAGATAACTATATCTAACTAATAATTAATAAAATATACATAACATAACCCTTGTTCATAAAACATGGCTTTGGCAGCCCCTACAATGGATCTGTTCTTCCTCTCCACCACCCCACTCTGTTGCAGGTTGTAAGGAACCGTGAACTCCCTCCTAATGCCTGCCTCAGCACAAAAATCAACAAACTCACCAAGGGTATACTCCCCTCCATTATCCAACCTAAGGACCTTGATCTTCCCACCTGTCTGGGTCTCCACAAGAGATTTGAACTCTTGAAACCGCTTGAAAACCTCACTCTTAGTCTTCAAGAAATAAATTCAAGTCTTCGTAGAGTGGTCATCAATGAATAAAACATAATACTCATAGCCACTCAAGAATACATGAGACATCCGACCACTCACATCGGTATGAATCAAGTCAAGGATCCCTGTCGCTCTGTTGTCACTGCTGGGAAAAGGGGATTTGGCAAACTTCCCCATAGCACATCCTCTACATACATCAAGTTAATCAGAACTGAAATCTGGCACACTAATGGTGATCTCTCGCAATGTCCTCAAGGCCCCATGATACATGTGCCCCATCCTGCAATGCCAAATCTCACACAACTCTGAATAGATAGATCTGTTGTCGGTCTTGTCTCGGGTGCTGCTACTCAATGACATCAGGGGCTGGAATGAGAACTTGTACACCTTGGCATGGCGCACACCAATCACTCTAGCTGAAGCAACTGGAGTTCCCCTAGGATATATAAGCACTTGCCCTCTCCTGAACAACACCTCATACCCTCTGTCCTCAAGTGTTGAGACGGATATCAGGTTCTTCTTCCTTCCAGGCACATATAGAACATCTGACACTTTCAAGGGAGGTTTGGGTTCCCTATCAAATGTCAATGTCCCCACACCGACTGCTCTAACAATGTTGTCATCTCCAAGTAATACCTCCATATCAGTATCACTCTCTGAAATCTCTGAGAAGTACTCCTTCACTCCTGTCATATGACGAGAAGCGCCACTGTCAACATACCAAATGCTAGAAGATGCTTTGCTAGTAGCGGAGAGTGCACACTCCCTCTAAACCTGTATGGCAGATGATCCTGCACTGGAGGCCTCACAAGCTATGAACCAAACACCCGATCAAAGCTCTCTGAAAAGCACTCTATCTTTGTAGAAGTTGCCATGGTTTTCTCTTTCCCCTTCTTGTTCTTCTTCTCTGGACACACAATAGCATAGTGTCCCATCTTTTGACAATTCCAACATTTGACTTTGGAATAGTCATTTTCTTTGCTCGGCTGCTTACCTTTACCTTTGCCTTTGCCTCCACTAGTGAAAGCTTGCTTTTTTGCTTTGCCCTTCTTGCCTCTTGCCAACAATGCCACATTGTCATCCTCCACCTGTTTGGCTGCCCCAAGATGGTTCTTTCTGATCTCATTTTGAATGCAATCATCCCACAACCTCTCTGATCCGGGAAGGTTCTCCCGTGCAACAATGCCATCCACAAAACTCTCCCAAGTCCTAGGAAGATGTTAATTTGCACAACTAGGTCCAAACGCCATGTTGTGATGCTCAGATGAAGATACCAATATTTTTATTGGGTTCCTCTTTCGGAGAGGTGCAAGATCGATCTAAAGATCATCTTGATCCGATGAGCAGAACATTTATTTTGAATTTATTTTTAATCTATTCAAAATATGTGCAAGTCAGCCTTAAGGTTTTACAACCCCCAGCAAATGTGTCACACACCCTCACTGATGGATATAAATAAGGTCAACGTTGGAGGACATTTCACTCATCTCATCCTCTCACATTCTCTCTCATCTTCTGATTGGTTCGAGCTACTTGGAGGCAATCTTTTGTTCACACGTAGGAGAAGGACGTTGACATTTCTGCTGAAGCTAGGGCATCCACCGCAAGTTTGACCAACGTTGACTTTGGTCAACGCATAGTCAAATGGAGCTTAATTTTGGCACAAACTTTGATTTCAATAGTTCGTACTATTTGGCACAAGAACCGAGGTCAAAGGTTGATCGTTGACCGTGTTGCGTTGACTTTGACTTGTCGCTGTTCTGCATTGAATTTCTGGACAACGTTGACTTTTTGGGCTGTGTTAACTTTGGTTGACTTTGGATTATCTGATGAGGGTGATGTGACACCTACTGGGCTGGCTGACTGATAAGACTTTGCTGGTTGAAGCACCCTGTTGATTGACGTAACGCACCAACACACACACACACACACACATATATATATATATATATATATATATATTTCTGGCATGTCTTATGTTGATCTACTAGTATGTTCTATCAGCATTTTACTTTATTATTTATGTGATTGCTGAGAAAAAGTAAAGTTGCATCAAGCATAGAACATCTCCATAAATTTATATTGTATCAGAGCCAAGGTGAAGACAAAGCCCTAATTTGTAGCAATCACCAAAGAAGAGGATGGGTTCCTCAAACTACAATGGCTTCAAGGCTGATGACAAATTCACTGGGAAGGATGACTTCCATGCTTGGAAGATGACATTGGATCTTATGTTGGAAGACCAAAATGTTATGGACTATGTGCAGGGTAAAATCCAAGATCCTCCATCCACTGCAACTGATGTTGCCAAAACAAAGTATAAGAAGGGAGAGATCAAAGCAAAGTTGATGATCAGGGACTCAATTCACAAGAGTCTGGTTGCCTACATCTCTGAGCTGGGCACATCCAAAGAGATGTATGATAAGTCGGTCCACATGTTCAAGGCCAACAATGCGAATCAAGTCCTATTCTTCAAGAACCAACTGAAGAATCTGAAGAAAGGCAGGGATGAGTCTATTCAATCATACTTTCTGAAGCTGACCGAGATCAGGAACAATCTGCTAGCTATTGCGGAGACAATAGCTAATCGAGAGATGGTACTCACCACACTTGGAGGGCTCCCATCCGAATGGCATGTGTTCCACACTACCATTCTCAATAATAATGTGATACCTGACTTTGACGAAGTACTATCGAGATGCATTCAAGAAGAGACAAGAATGAAGGAGTATGAAAATGAAGGAAATGTTGCCTACACTGCTCATTCTAGAAAGAAGAGCTTTGGTGGTCCAAAGAACAAAGGAAGAGCAAGGGCCCAAGGAAATAAGGGGAAGTGTTACACTTGTCATAGGCCAAGTCACTATGCTAGAGAATGTCCTTTCAAGAAGGATTCACCAGATGGCGATGACAACAACAACAACCAGAGGAATGGCAATCAAAGGAACAACAGGTTCAAGGGAAAGAGGAAGGCTCCCTCCAGCGGAAATAGTCAACCTTTCAAAAGGTCGAGAAACTCCAGGTATGAGGAATCAAATGTTGTTGATAAAAGAAATGAATTCATTCTTGTATATGCCCTCTCTGCTGCATCTCCACCCGACACTATCAATGTCTGGTTGATAGATAGTGGTGCCTCAAGGCACATCACTGGGTTCAAGGAAGCACTCTCTGATATAGTTGAGAAGGATACTAATCTGGAAATTATCCTTGGAGACAATGCCACATATCTCGTGAAAGGGACAGGGATTGTGACCCTCCACTTGTCTCAAGGTCAAGTCCTCCGCTTGTAGGATGTACTCTATATACCTAATTTGAAGAAGAACCTTCTGTTTATATCGACGTGGAAGACAAAGGTTTCAATGTGGCATTCATTGATGGAAAGGTGCGCGTCTAGAAGAAGAGCTTCAAGGAAGCTATCATGAATGGGTTTAGATTTGATACACTCTACCAGGTAGGAGGAAGTCCACTGGGAGTGATGACATGTGATACTATCTGTCAGACCGATAATGGCATTGAATATGAGAAGAACGAGTTCAAGAACTTTTACAGAGAAGCTGGCATCAAGAGGGGGACCACAACTGTCTATACTCCTGAGAAAAATGGCGTTGTTGAACGAAAGAACAGGACCATTGTGGAAGCTGCCCATGCCATGCTATGTGACCAGGGTCTACAGAAGTTTCTGTGGGGAGAAGCTGCGAACACTGCTGTGTACATACAAAACCGATGCCCGCATTCCGCTCTGGACTCCAAAACTCCCGAAGAGGTTTTCACTGGTAAGAAACTTGGCGTCTCACATTTTTAGAGTTCTAGGATGTCATGTTTATTTTCATGTGCCGAAAGAGAAGAGGAGCAAGCTGGATGCTTCTGGGAAGAAGGGAATGTTTGTGGGCTACAACGAAACTTCGAAGGCCTATAGAGTCTATGTGCCTGGTCAAAGGGAAGTGGAGATATGCCACGATGTCACTTTTGACGAAGATGCTTCCCTGAGGAAAGTAGTCAATCTTCCGAGATCTGAGGAAGATCATGAAGCAAGGCCTGGACATCAAGAAGAACCAAAGGATGAGATGATGCCCGATGTTGAAGGACCAATGGACCCGATTGATCCAGCTCCTTCTCTGGGAAGAGACCATCATGGCTCAGGGACACTCTCGAGGATGCTGAGGGGCATATGGCCCCAAGGGAGACATTCCGTGAAAGCAAGAAGCCGAGTAGATACCAGGGGTATCTAGCAGCCATGAGTACTATTGTACAATCTGAGCCTGGATCTTTTGAGGAAGTCGTAAAGCATCAAGTCTGGATGGATGCTATGCACGAATAGTATGAGTCCATAATGAAAAATGATGTCTGGGATGTGGTTCCAAGACCGGAGGACAAAGCAGTTGTCACCTCGAAATGGCTCTACAAGATCAAGCATGGACCTGATGAAAGTGCTAAAAAGTTCAAGGCAAGATTTGTTGCCCGTGGCTTCTCTCAAAACGAAGGCATAGACTATGATGACATATTTGCACCTGTGGCCCGATATACCACCATTCGATCTATCATAGCCCTTGCTGCTACACAAGGATGGAGTCTTCATTAGATGAATGTGAAGATCGCATTTCTGCATGGTGCAATAAAGGACGAGGTGTATGTAGAGCAACCTCTGGGGTTCGAAGTCCAAGATCGGGACACCCATGTCTGCAGGTTGAAGAAAGCCCTCTATGGGCTAAAGCAAGCACCCAGAGCTTCGTACGAGAGGATAGATAGCTACCTGATGAAGCTAGGCTTCACTCGTAGTAATGTTGATCCAAACCTTTACTTCAAGGTTGATAGAGAGAAGCCTCTCATTCTGGTTTTGTGTGTGGATGACCTCTTCCTGACAGGTGTTGACCCTCTCATTCATCAGTGCAAGAGGGAGCTCGATGCTGACTTCGAGATGAAGGACCTAGGACTCATGCATTACTTCCTAGGCCTGGAGGTCTGGCTGAGACCTAGCGAGATTTTCCTTTCTCAAGGAAAATACATTGTGAAGCTTCTGGAAAGATTTGGTATAGTGGGCTGTAAGTTCGTGTCGACACCGATGGCGCTCAACTTTAAGAAGTTGAGTGGCAGAGCTGCTGGGCCCGTGTTAGCAAATCCTACTGAGTATCGTCAACTCGTAGGGGCCCTGATGTTCTTAGTGAACACCCGTCCGGACGTATGTTGTGCAATGAACACTTTGAGTCAACACATGGTTGATCATAACATTCACTGGGTTGGTGCCAAGGAACTCTTGAGATATCTTTGTGGCACGATAGACCATGCGCTGAGATACACTGCCGAGAGCATGACACTCCTTGATATACTAATGCCGATTGGGCTGGCAGTGTAGTGGATCGCAAGAGTACATCTAGATGCTGCTTCACACGTAGATCTGCTTCGGGCAAGAAACGGAAATTGGTAGCCTTGACCACCGCTGAGGCCGAATACATTTCATCATGTATGGCCTGTTGTGAAGTCACTTGGTTGTGAAAGCTCTTCAGTGAGTTGTTCGAGCATGTGTTAGACGCCACCGTTATCCTTTGTGATAACCTAAAGGGGATTCGTTTGCTATAGAATCCCGTGTTCCACGAACGATCCAAGCATGTTGATGGCTGGTACCATTTTATCCGGGATATGGTACAATGAGGCACCGTAAGGCTCGATCATATAGGAACTGATGAGCAGGTCGCGGATATTCTCATAATGCCCTTGGGGAAGGTCATGCTCCTAACCTTTAGTGAGAATCTTGGAATTGTGGAACGACCCTATTCTGAGGTTCCTATTGGATGATGAGCTCTTGGAGCTCTGGGGAGCTCTAGGGATAGCTTCTCGGAGCTATAAGCACACACGGGGCTAGGCTTGCCGAACCTTGTGGTGCTTCTGCCCCACCGTTATGATGATTGAGTTGGTTCACCTCTCATGATCTGTGCCCCGTATGCATCCTACCCATTGCCTTCCAGACTCATGGGAAGTACCTCTCATTTGGCCAATGAGATGGGAAAACCTAGAGACTAGTAGCAAAGACTGATGAACGCATCAGAGATTGACGTACTCTCTATCTAGGATGACACGTGTCCAACCACTTGATCTGGGATCAAGTCTAGTGAGGTTTCGGACCTCCTACTGACTTCGAGTCAGATAAACCTACTTCGAGTTGGTATGTGACTCTTTGAGTCCATGTGAGGTTTCGGACCTCCAACTGACTTCGAGTCAGTGAAACTAACTTCGGGTTAGTATATATGACTCTCTTGAGTCAGTGAAGTTTCGGACCTCCAACTGACTTCGAGTCAGGTAAACCAACTTCGAGTTGGTATGAGACTCTTTGTGAGTCCTATAGAGGTTTCGGACCTCTGGGCTGAATCTGTCAGCCGGGAATGATGTCTTTGTGACTGACCCACTCTTGTTATGAAATAAAGAAGCCAGCAAAGCAAGTTACGACGGGATGACGCACGATGTTTGGATTGCACAGGTGGATTGAGTTCTCCCTAGTTGAGAGGGAGTGTTAATTTGTACAACTAGGTCCAAACACCATGTTGTGATGCTCAGATGAAGATACCAATATTTTTATTGGGTTCCTCTTTCGGAGAGGTGCAAGATTGATCTAAAGATCATCTTGATCCGATGAGCAAAACATTTATTTTGAATTTCTTTTTAATCTATTCAAAATATGTGCAAGTTGGCCTTAAGGTTTTACACCCCCAGCAAATGTGTCAGACACCCTAACTGATGGATATAAATAAGGTCAACGTTGGAGGACATTTCACTCATCTCATCCTCTCATATTCTCTCTCCTCTTCTGATTGGTTCGAGCTACTTGGAGGCAATCTTTTATTCGCGTGTGGCAGAAGGACGTTGACTTTTCTGCTGCAGTTAGGGCTTCCACCACAGGTTTGACCAGCGTTGACTTTGGTCAACACATAGTCAAACGGAGCTGAATTTTGGCACAAACTTCGATTTCTGCAATCCATACTATTTTGCACAAGAACCGAGGTCAAAGGTTGACCGTTGACCGTGCTGCGATGACTTTGACGACTTGTTGTTTTGCATTGGCTTTCTGGACAGCATTGACTTTTTGGGTTGTATTGACTTTGGTTGACTTTGGATTATCTGATGAGGGTGATGTGACACAGACTAGGTTGGCTGACTGATAAGACTTTGTTGGTTGAAGCACATCCTGTTGATCACCGTAACGCACCAACACATATATTTCTGGCTTGTCTTCTGTTGATCTACTGGTATGTTCTATCAGCATTTTACTTTATTATTTATGTGATTGCTGAGAAAAAGTAAAGTTGCATCAAGCATAGAACATTTGCATAAATTTACAGAAGACCATTCAAAGCAATCCTCACCAACTCAGTGGGTGCAATGCTCTCACCTACGATTGCCAACTCATCTCTCACTGAAGTGATCTTTGTGAGGTATTTTGTAGCACTGTCAGTCTTAGCCATTTTAATGGCCTTCAGTTTCTCCCTTAGGACCAATTTTTTTTTTCATTTGAGCTCTAGTAAAGACCGGTCATGGCTGTCCACATTTCATGTGCATAAGTCTTTCCTCTCCCATGAGGAATGACGTGATCTTTGACTCCATCCAGAATCAGTCTTTTTGCCTTAGCATTCTTTTTGTTGAACTCTGCTAACTGTACAGGGTCAGCAGGTACTACTACTAGGTGTTGTGTGGTATGCACCATAATGCCCCAGACTTTTGCTTCTTCAAAGATGCTTTGGATTCTCTCCCTCCATGCACTGTAGTTGCTCTACCATCTAACCTGTCTTCAACACTCAAACCCAAAGACATGATTCACTATCCTAACAAACCGAAATTTCAAATCTGTGGTAAAGGTTTCTGTGTTCTGTGTAAAAATCAGTTTGCTGTGATTTTCACTTTGTTGTCCCAAACTGCACTTTTTAGCCAACCAAGCTCTGATACCATGAATAATTTCAACCCCCACTCCGGTTATCAGTTTTCCTTATCACTACATGCATATAGTTTTAAATCCAAGCATGATAAAAATACTAAGATCTAGAAATGACAGAAATTTCTGAAAACACAAATTTGGAGATTTCACCACTGCTGGAAAATGCAGAAATAAAACACAGTAAAATATAACAGCAATACACAGAAAATGACACAGTGTTTTTTGGTCAATGTGACCCTGGAAAAACCCCCTACAACTCTTGGGGAAAACCAGTTTGAGAGCTCTTCTTTATTTCTGAAAATGCTTTTACAGAGAAACTGAAATACACAGTAAAAATACCAGCAACCACAAATTACAACTTATCTCAATTTCTGTGCTTGAACTCTGTCTTGGAAAATGTGCCAATCAGCGAATTGTCAAAACAGAAATTTTTACAGCAATAAATAATAGTGTTTAATGTTGTACGATTGCCTCGAAAATCGTGCCCATAACAGGTTGTACGAGCTGTACGAATTCGCACAACATTCCTCTTCGAAATTTGTGCCCAGAGTCTGCCTCGAAAATTGTGCTAAATGTTGTTGTCTTTTCTCGAAATTTGTGCCGAAATTTCAACGGTCCTCCTCGGTTCGTGTCCAAAGTCTGCCTCAAAATTCATGCTGAGTGTTGTTGTCCCTCTTCCTTGATTGTTGTGCCTTTCCTCCTTGGAAATCGTGCCTAACTCTTGTTGTACGGATTCTACCTTGAGATGCATGCCAATAAATGTTGGATTTCTTGAAATGTCTCCTTGCTGCTCTCCTTCACTTCCTCACTGCTCAGAAATTTTCTCCTTGCTCTCTCTTCTCTTTCTCTCAATAGCTCATGAAAGACTGAATTGATGTTTTCTTCTTCTCCTCTCCTTTTACCCTAAATGACCTATTGGGTAACCCTAAGATCTAATGGTTGAGATTTATTTAGATCTAGGGATGAGAATAAATGTGCATTTAATTCTCACTCTCTGTTTTTTAACTCACCCACTTAAATAAAGACCCACTAAGCCTTTTATTTCCATAGTCACTTTTTCACTTTCTAATTTTTCATTGACTTTAATAAAGTCACTTTAAAATTAGAATGTAACTTTATCACTTATAAAGTCACTTTAAAATTAGATTGACTTTACCACTTACAAAGTCACTTTAGGAGAAAAGTACAAATAAATTTGAACACTTTTCCCTAGGCCAAAGATCAAAGCCTTAGGGAACCACATGTCCTCTGGTACCCAAATTTTAACAAACCAACCACCACAATCTGATGTCAATCAATGGTTAAGATCATCTTCACTCCACCACATGACTTTTCTATGTAATGTTCCAGGGAAATTAATTGCCTAAGGGACGAAATAGCCTATCGATTCCCATAGGCTACATTCCTCAACAACAGGGAAAACCCCAAAAAATTTAACCTTGGGCGAGTTTTACGGCCACTGGACAAAGAAACCCAACACTGGGGTTTGAAGTGAAATTTACTCAATCATATGAGGAGGAGAGACACCTCTCGGAAATCTATAAATATGAGAGGGATTAATTCATTTTGATCATCATTGGATAGGATCAATTATCTCTATTTTCTTTGAGCTTGAGGCTCTGAGGGTTTTAAGACCCCTTTTCTCCTACCAATTTCGGTGGTGAATGACTCCACCCTAGTTGATAAATACTCTTTGCATATTTATTTGTTTACCTTGTTCCGGCATAGGTTATTGATGGAATTTTCTAATTTTGGGAAGAATTATCAAGGACAACTGAATTTGCTCCTGAGGTCACACGAATTTGTAGCCAATTTTTGGGCAGGTCGAGACTAAGGTTGCCTAGACTTATTATGTGGCAAATTAGTAGTGCTCTTCTAGATGACTTGAGGCCAAGCAAAGATCACTCTAGCCAATTCAAAGCATTCTACAGAGAATTATTGTTATTTGGTTACAAATTGAGGATTCTAAAGCGCTTTTAGGAAGGTCTGAAATCCTCAAAACAATTATGTCAGATATCATTTTTGGGATTCAACTGCGTTAAGTCATTCATCTATGACAATTTCCATGACATGTAGTCGTAATTGACTAATTTCTCATGATTTTGAATAGTCCACTTAACACTCATTGCATCGGGTGATGCTCACAGGGGTGAAGAAGTGGTATTGAAACTAGTGAAATGAATCACATAGTGTCAATCATCACTTCTGGGGCCTGCACCCGATAACCAGGACTTCCGGGAGGTCACCCATCCCAGAGCTCCTCTGGCTCAAGCACGCTTAACTGTGGAGTTTTCCCCACAATCACGCCCACTTAGCTTACTACCCCATTTGCAAAACCTTAGCAAGTATTGTGCCTCATGAATCATTCAGGTAGGGCTCCCTTTACTCTTTGTATTTAAGTATGAGGGGTTTCTGTAGTGCATTATATTAGATATCATTTTTGGGATTCAACTACTTTAAGTAAGTCGTTCATGTATGACCATTTCCATGAGAGGTAGTCATAACTAACTAATTTCTCATGAATTTGAATAGTACACTTAACACTCATTGCATCGGGTGATGCTCACAAGGGTGATGAAGTGGGATTGAAACTCTGAGATGAATCACATAGTGTCAATCATCACTTCCGGGGCTTGCACCTGGTAAGTTGAGATTCTCTGAAGCAAGCAACCAAATCTCATCCTGAAGTGACGCAAGTCTGTGTTGATTTATTGTAGTATTGGATGTGTTCTAACTTCTAAGTCTTAAATTTCGCAAGGAGGCTTAGATACATGTATTCCAAAGAACACAGAAAGTGTTTTGGGAAATTCCACTTAGTTTGTGTTTTATTAAAATAATTAATTATTTTTAATGGGACCCTAAGTTTAAACTTAAGAAATTAAAATAATTAAATGGTATTAATAAAATAGAGTGTGAATCTTCTAGAAAAAGACAAAGATCAAGTCAAGTTAATCTTAGTCGTTGATTAACAATTTAATCTCGGTCGTTGAAGTCTCAACGAGAAGATTATAAGAAGCACTTGATGGGGCATTTGGAAAACACATCGAGAGACACAAAGTCTAGAGATCGAATTTCTCAAGTGAGCAGTTCTAAAGGGAAGTTAGATCGATTTGATTCTTTGCAAAGAGGGGTAGTGATAGATCCGATTCGAGATTTTTCCTGAGTCAGGGATACATCACAGAGAAGACAGAGGGCAAGTCGCAAAGAGGCAGTGTAGCAGCTATGTAGAGCCAGCACTGCAGCCTTGAGTAGATACGAGATTTAGCTAAGGATTAGCCAGATCTAGTTCTGAAGTGTCAGAGTGTAAGACCGGAAAGGACCAAAGATCAGTATCCAGCCAATAAAAGAGCTAGCAAGCATGGTGATGCAGTCCCCACGCAGAGTGACACAGAGACTGCGCAGAGACTATATAGGGCTCATCAACTCAGTGTTTGGTTAGTTCGGATTTTCTAGTGTCAGTGTGAGGTAATCCTCACTAGCTCTTTGTCAGTCAGATTCTCTGTGTGGATGGCCAGTAAGGCATCCCAAATTGTATTTAGATCTTCTGCATAATAATACAAACCCTCAGTTGTTGCACCGGTTTTCCGGAATTGGGTTTTTCCAGGGACATTGGTCCAAACATAATGGTGTCGTGTGTCTTGTTTATTCGTGCTCAAATCTTGTTTCCGCACTAATTTATTTTCCGCAGTTTAAATGTTGTGAAGGCTGCAGTGTATGGGTTTTAATATTTACCGTAGAAAACAATAAATAATTTGTTAAAAAAATTAACAAATAGAAGAATTCTCATCAGCTGCTACAGTAGGATTTGGGATTCACCGAAATTTTACATGGTATCAAAGATTGTTTAGCAGTGCAAGAGGAGCAAGAGAGCAGACCAAAAGGATCCAGTGTAAGAGATGCGTAAGAGATGCGTAAGCAGCAGATCGATTTCCCCAATGATTGCGCAGTCCAAGCCAGGAGGGCTAGATCTGCAAGGAAATCTCTCTCTGAGTGAGCCGACAGAGAGGTAGGATTTTCCAGTTTGCAGTTTGTGAGAGGTAGAGGGAGCAGCGCAGCAGATTCAGCACAGATCAGCAACTGGTGGGACACAGTTTTCGTGTAGCAGCAGTTGCTGGAACCGAAAGCATCAGAAGGAAGAAAAAGAACACACATTTGGGGAATTCTGACCTCAGAGAGTTTTTTGCTCAAGAAACTCTGATTTCTCGTGCAGAAGCAGCAAGTTCGTGACTTATTTGGCTTACTCCAGCAGGGAGTGTGTAGAGCTAGACACGGAAGGTTAGAAGCAGCGGTTCGACATTGTTTGGGTGAGATGGCAGCCAGTGGGTTACGTGATCAGGATCGGTTAGAGGGTGCCACCAACTATGTAATTTGGTAGGTAAGGATCTCCTTCCTTATGGATGAGCATGAGCTTAAACCCTTCATCGAAAGTACAGTTGCTGAACCAGTAGATGCAGCACCGTTAAGAGCCTTCAAGAAGAACATGGCTAAAGCCAAGAGATTGAGAGGGAGTTGTAGTACAGATGCAGCAGTGACAGTGGCAGAGTCATGGGCAGCAGTACGGTTACAACAGCAACGCAGTGGTTGGTGGAAAGATTGTCACACATCAACAGCGCAGAGGATGCTTCAGGGTCAGAGCAGTATGCAGCAGGCATGTTGTTAGAGCACTTTCCTTGCGAAGAGGGAGTGTTGATTTTTGGTAGCATTGGAAGTGGTCTAAGTCTCAAAATTTGTGGAGAGGCTTAGGCACATGTATTCCAAAGAAACCAGAAATCGTTTGTGAAAATTTCACTCATAATGTGTTTTATTGAAAAATTAATGATTTTAATGGGGACCCTAAGTCTAAACTTTGGGAAATTATATAATTAAGGGGTATTAATAAAACAGAGTGTGAATCTTCTAGAGAACATGGATCAAGTCAAATTATAATCTTAGTCGTTGATTAGAGATATAATCTCGACCATTGATGTCTCAACGAGAAGGCTATAAAGGAAGGCTTGAGGGTCATTTGGAAAGACACGCCGAGTGAATCTAGAGATCAAATTCCTCTGACGGAGCAAAGTGCTCGGAAAAAGATCAAATCTAAGTGATTCCAGTGCAATGTGGGGCAGGGATAGCTTGTGAAGAGAGATTTTCTCAGCCAAAGAATCATCAGCAGAGAGAGGCAGAGAGAGATCCAGCAGAGCCAACGCAGAGCCAAAAAGGCTGCCACAGAGCTAGCGTCGAGCCACGCAGGTCTACGCAGAGGCCAAGAGGGTTTCCGAGATTTTGTTGTCGGATCAGTTTCAGAAGTCAAGAGTCAAGGTGTGAGACCCAGAAGCTGACATCTGAGATTCCAGGAGGCAAACCGAGCTATTTCTTGGGTGATGCAGTGCCAAGAGGAGGTGACACAGTGCCTACGCAGTCACTGCATAGAGGCAGCAGGGACCTCCAGTGGCATCTCATTCGGTGTCCAGATCAGCCAGATTTTCCAGTGATTAAGTGAGGTAAAACTCACAATCTTTCTGCCAATATTTCTCTCTCTGTAACTGAATAGAGATGTATTCAGAATTTTCTACTGCTTAAGAAGAATAAACCCTCAAATATGTTGCACCGATTTTCCCGCATTGGGTTTTTCCGGGGACTTTCATCCAAAAACATAGGTGTCCTATGAGTATATTTCTCTTTGCTCAGTTTCCTTGTTTCAGAATCATAAGTAATTAAGTGTAAGATACTTCAATAATTTGCTTCAATGTTTCATGAAGAAATATGAAATAATTATGTAATGTAATTTACAAATAGGAGAAGTAAATTCAACTGGTAGCAGTAGGATTCTGGAGATCATTTAGATCTAGGAATTTTCACATTCCCAAGTGGCCCTTGATGATTTGTCTTTGATAGGAAATGGGACCACACGAGACCAAGTGGACCTAGCCCAAGTTCGAGGATGGAATGTAGCAACCAATGATGTTCCTACACTAGACGAGGTGAGGGGAAAGGATCAAAGAAGAAATTTTGCTTCAAAAGGTTGAATTGATCTTGCTAGCGTCTAGCCTTGGGGATTCCTAGGAAAAATTGGGTCCTAGAGCTAGGGCTTAAGATTCTCAAAGATTCCACCGTGGGAATTGCCTCAAATTCGGAGGGGAGGGAGGGGACCCACCAGTGCAGTAGCCTACAAGAGATTGAATTTTTTTTGTGGGTAGATTCTCGGGAAATTGATGCCCTAGGTGACCTATCAGGGCTACACCTGGGAAAAAGTTGAAAAATAAGGGGAAAATGACCACCCTTTTGAGGGACCAATGCATTTTTCCCTTGGGGATATGGAGTCAAGGATGACAATGATTGAGAACTCTGCTTCTTGATCGAGGAGGCTCAGAAAGTCAACTTCGTCCAATGTTAAGGGAAAAAGAAGAAAAGTGACCTTCAAGCATTTATACTTCATGCAAATAGTGCAAGCTTATCAAAATAAAACAATCTCTAGGACATTTCATTCATCTAACATTGGCCCATACATTAAACAAGCTAAATAGACACTCAATTCCATATTCCAATGATGCAACAACTAGCCCTAATTATAGCGAAGTTCGACACTATGCAGCGACAAGAATATATCATTAAAATTTAGTTGCAATGTTAGAGAGTATATCCAACCAACATCACATTTGCAAAAAACGAAGCTCCAAGACAAAAATGGCCCAAATCCATAAATCAAAATTCATCCATTTATCCAACATGGTCCGCCAAGAAGAAATGTGAAATTCTCTAACAGTAGAGAGATCCCAAGTCAAGTGATGATACAGATGAATGTAGCTAACATCAATATATACCCTCCTAAGGATTGCGAATTAGCCTATGGGCCTACATTAGCCCCTAATGATAAAATAATGTGCAAATAAAACCCCTATTGGTGACAAGCCCACCAAACTAGCTCACAAATGGAAAAAATAAGCTTCACAGGGGGCCAAATAATAATATGTACATGTCGTGGGGCCCCCCAAAGGCCTAATGATGTCCTAAAGTGCCATAATGATGAATAAATTCCTCGGAATATGATGGACAGGGGGGTGGCCCCTTGTTCTCCAAGTAGTAGACCTATGGTGCTCCCAGTGGGTGTGGGGGCACACAAATGACCCCATGGGTCTCCATATGAACCGGAGATGTCTGTAGATCCTTTGCAAGGGCTCAAGTGATGGAATGAGCATTGCCATGACATCATACACGTCCTGGGACACCTACTAAGAGTGTGGGGCTCCTGTGGGGCCTGCTAGCATAGTGTACCAAGCACATCACCATCATCCCAAAAGTGGATCGCTAGTAGTCCCTAAACATCCATGAGGATCCGTGGAGTGTTATTTGGTACTGTAGAGTCCCCTGGCTCTCTATGCACACCCTATATGTGCTAATGTAGCCCTCTGGGGGTTAGGATTCTGTATAGGGAGACCAAAACCAGATGGAAACCACCTGTAATCCTATATAAGATCCAATGTGTCCCCTGGGCTTCCAGTACAACCAGTCATTAGAATAATCGTGTAAAAGGGCTTACAAATCATGGATAACAAAGTGGACATTTCACAATGGCATGCCCTTCCGTAGTGGGCTTTGGCATGTGCCAGTGTCTCCATACTCCAAAGGGGGTTAGCCATGTACCCTATTAAGTGGTTTCAGCCATTAAAAGGGATAGTAGGCCCAAGGTACATCCTTTGAATGGGAGTGGCAAGTGATAAACAAGTGAAATGGAGTAGGGAATGCGAGGGGCAATCCTGGACCACATATCGTGGCATATGGGCAGCCAAATAAGGGGAAGCCTACACCTGGGTATAATGTGTAGGAGGGAGCAATCGTGGTACATGAAGTGTCTTGGCCTTTATTTTTCTACCCTTCTTTATATGCCTTTTCCCTTTTATGTATTCTCTTTAATTAACTGTTGGGGCTCAAGGATAAGAGCATGATGTGTTAGATATAGCAGTGATTACCCCTTTTAAGGTAGGGTGGTTCATTACCATCCAAGGGGTTGGGACAATCATGGGTTCTTTTATGACAAAGGAGGCTCATCTAAGGCCTATGGAACCAGGGTGATTGCCAGGGGTAAGGGGCAGAGCTCATGCATTGGATTTTGCCCATGTGCTAATTATTTTGTCCCGACCATCTTTTGCATTTTGTGGTACAATTTCCTATTAAGTGTGGCCAATTATGTTTTTTCCTTTTCTTTTAGTTGCTTCAACCTTCGGGGCATCATTTTAGGCCTCCTAACCCAAGGTAGGGGCAAGGGGATAGGGAGGTTGACCCTATGTGGAACCATGGGGGCTATGTGTACCGTGGTGGGAGAAATGATGAATGGGAGTATAATGAGTGGAAGAGGAGTAATATATACGGATAAAGGAGCGGGACCATGCAACCAAAGTCGGGGTTTCTCACGCAGTACCACCCCAGAACCAAATGGTCAATAAAGGAGATCCCACGGGAGTAAGATGCAAGGGTAACACCCAAAAGAGATCAAGGGGACAGGAGCACAGACTAAGCCCACTCCTTCCACCAAATCCCCCCATCAATCCATGCCCACAAGTATCCATGGTAAGTAAACCCAATACTCAATTATGAAAAGACAAGACATACCTTTAGATTTAGGAGACACATCTTCAAACATACGATCAATGCAGATGGGTGACGGACCACATGGTTGGCTCAGGTGGCAGAGAAATGGCACAAAGAGCTAGTAGGAGGTTGCAAGGGGCTACCGGCTGAGATCCATCATGGAGAAAAATTTCTCCTAGGGATATCACCCACGAAGTGGTGGGTAACAGTCACAAAAGGGGTTTATGGGTAAAGAACCCAAGTAAAGGGGTTTTAGAACCAGAATGGGCTTAAAATTCTAAAAGGAAAATAAATAAAAATTAAATCCTAAGTCTAAGAAAGGAACAAAACCACTAAGATCTAGAGGATTTCAACAAAGGCTTAAGAGAAACTAAGTAAAGGAGGCGCGGGACAGGCTAAAGGCATCAGATGAGAGGGAGCTTATTTGATGAGAAGGTTTGTCGCTATGTACCCCTAGAAGGAGGACTAAGTACCTCAGGTCGCAACACCCTTATGGAGAACGAAAGTTGGAGCAGAAGTATCCGCAGGAGGCCAAGTTTCTGCTCCAAGAATGAGGATGGTTTTCTCATGAAGTTCGTGCTTCAGAGAAGGTAGGATTTGCACAAGAAGAGGAGGCCATGAAGGGCTACTAGGAATTCGAGATCAGATTACCCACGAGAGAATTCATCCTCAAGTAGCAGCAAGACTATGGTCAGTTTGGACGACCTAGGAGCTCAATATGGCAGGGTCGAGATCCCTATTTTGTAGGAGGTAAGGGTCTGAAGTCCTGTAGTAAGGGTCGAGCCTCAAGAAAAGGTCACAAGGCCTATTTTCTTACAGGAAATACACCCTAGAAGCCTCAGCCACAGCACAAGGATAGGAGGGAAAATAAGACCGAGATAGGGGTTGTTCTAGGCCTAGAAAAGATAGTCGCAGACCTGAAGTTAGGAGGAGACCCTATTGTAGGTTATAACAGTACAAATAAGGAGACCAAAGTTCTGATCAAGTTTGTTGTTGGGTTGCCATAAATGTCGATGCCAAGGAGGATTGATTCTAGAGTGCAGAAGGTTTTCCTAAAGGGTTTAGGACAGCATATACTAAACCCTAGTTAAGGGTTCCTTCAAAGGTACGAGAGCCTATTAACGTCTGTCCTAAATCAGCGTTGGAATTTCTCAAGGATAGGAGGCCAAAAACTTAAGTAAAATAAATATGATCACACAGTTTGATGGGTGGTTCGATCTCCAAGAGGACAATATTCATCCTCAAAGAATGAGCGGATGGACAACAAGACAAGGCGTGCACAGCGAAGGAGAGAAGATATATTTCATGGAGGAACAACAGATGAGAAGAAGCCCTAGAAGATGCAGATTCATGGGTCTATTTCAAGGAGTGGAACAGCAGATAGACTAGAACACAAGAACGGTGATTTTGAGGAGTCGAATCACTGTTAGGATGCAGATCTAAAGAGCCCTAGATGAGGGCAGTTCCATGTGTCCCATATCTGAGCAGTTTGAAGGACAAATTGCAGTATAGAGGATAGATCTACAAGCCCTAGGATGGCCTAGATCAGTCAAGCAGTGACTGAAGATGGGCAGATGTGAAGATGGAAGCAGTGCAAGATGTAGTGCAAGATTGGTGTCCAGAAGGGACAATGAATGGCAGTCCAAGTACAGGAAGAAGGGTTGTTAAATGACTGTTGGAGAGATCCCTAAGTGTAGATTTGAGATGGACTTCAAATCTGCTAGGAGTGGCAGACTTATTGAGCTCAGGGACTGCAACCAAGAGAGCCAGATTGATTACCCTAGTTCACTGTCAAAGAAGGACATTTGCAGTGATTAGAAGGGCAATCCTCCATGCCCTAAGTTTGCCTCATTGGAGTAGCACAAGAAGGCAATAGAGGGAAGTAGTCACTAAGAGTTGATGAGCAGCAGTAGGCAGTCTAACAGTTGTTCACAAACGGGGTTGTGAACAACTCGCAAGAAGAACCTATGTGTAGATTCGTTGAAGGACTAACGAACAGCTAGAGAGCAGATTGGAGTCGTGTTCAGTGACCTAAATGAGGATCATTGATAGAGGCAGAGTTGTAGATTGGGAGCAAATGGACCAGTAGAAGTGTTTAGGACACGTGGATTGAAAGGGTTGTTTGTGGCCACCATCAGCAAGTAGGTCAGGTGTTGTCTTATTCAGAGTTGATTGTCAAACAAAGTGTTTGACTCCAAGCCCTACTTGTATGTACTTGTATCAGTGATTGTATGAGGGCCATGATCCCTGATACGGGAGCCCTAGATTGTTGTATTATAGTTATTAATATAAAGAAGAAGGGTTGAAATTTTTAAAAATTGTCGTGCGCTAGTTGATTCACTAATGTGTGTAATTTCCATTGTGAAAAGTAAGATGATTGATGCATTTGAGTGTGTTTGTGTCAGAGATTCTAAGACCAAACCCAAATTCTCATATGGCATGGAAAATCAACATGGTATCAGAGCTACTTTGAAGGGTCAGTGGATTAGTGTGTCCACAGTGAAAGCATGTGAGCTAGTGGAGATAGAGTAGACTCAGAGGTCGTCTAGCTTCAGAGGGAGCAGCCCTATGGAAGTTTGAGATCTTCAGTTTCTGATGAAGCAGACAACACTACAGTGACAGTGATCATTCTACAAAGTATGTTGCAATGATGGATGTCGGATGGGCTAGTGTCATCGGTGATGATGGTTTCTTCCAATTAGTGGAAGTACCTACCTCACTAAGAGGGGGTGTTGAATTGTGTAACTTGGAAGGTACTCCACAAGCCCATATCTCGGGTTTGTGTGAAGTTCAGTCACAAAAGGGGTTTGTGGGAAAAGAACCCCAAGTGAAGAGGTTTTAGACCTAGATGGGGTTAAAAATATTAAAAGAAAAATTAAATCCTAAGTCTAAGAAAGGATCAAAACCCCTAAGATCTAGAGGGTTACAAAGGAGGCTTAGGAGAGGCAAAGGCATCAGATGAGAGGGAGCTCATTTGATGAGAAGGTTGGTCGCTATGTAGTAGCCCTAGAAGGAGGGTCAAGTACCTCAGGTCGCACAGCACCCTTATGGAAGACGAATGGAGTAGCAAAAGGATCCTTGGGAGGGAGTTTCTATTCCAAGAAGTAGGACAGTTTCCTCATTAAGTTCATGCTTCAAAGAAGGTAGGATTTGCTCAAGAAGAGGAGGTTGTGAAGGAGGCTGAAATCTGTTTATCCATAAGACAATTCATCCTCAACTGGAAACAAGACAATGGTGGGTTTGGACAGCCTAGGATCTCAGTACGACAGGGTCGAGATCCCTATTCTATAAGAGGTAAAAGGGTCCGTGGTCCTGTAGTAAGGGCCAAGCCTTAAGAAAAGAAGGTCGTAAGACCTAGTTTCTTACAGGAAATACACCCTAGAATCCTTAGCCATAGCGCAAGGATAGGAGGGCAAATAGGTCCGAGATAAGGGTTGTTCTAGGCCTAGAAAAGATAGTCACAGACCTGAAGTTAGGAGGAGATCTTATTGTAGGTTACAGCAGTACAAGTAAGGAGATCAAAGTTGTGATAAGGTTTGGTATAGGGTTTCCATGAATGTCAATGCCAAGGAGGATTGATTCTAGACTGGAGAAGGTTGTCCTAAAGGGTTTAGGACATCATATACTAAACCCTAGCTAATGGTTCATTCAAAGGTACAAGAGCATGCTAAGTTTTTTCCTAAATCAGCGTTGGAATTGCTCAAGGAAAGGAGGTCGAAAACCTAAGTGGAGTAAGTTATGATCACAAAGTTTGATCGTTGGTTCGATCTCCAAGAGGACAATATTCAGCCTCAAGGAATGAGCATATGGATAGCAGGACAAGGCATGTACAGCGAAGGAGAGCAGATCTATATCATGGAGGAACAACAGATGAGAAGAAGCCGTAGAAGAGGGAAGACATGGGTCTGTTTCGAGGAGTGGAACAGCAGATAGACTAGAGCACAAGAACGGTGATTTTGAGGAGTCAAATCACTATTAGGATGCAGATCTAAAGAGCCATAGATGAGGGTAGTTCCATGTGTCCCAGGTCTGAGCAGTTTGAAGGACAAATTGTAGTATAGAGGACAGATCTACAAGCCCTAGCATGGCCTAGACCAGTCAAGCAATGACAGAGGATGGACAGATCTAAAGATGGAAGTAATGCAGGGTGCATTGCAGGATTGGTGTCCAAATGGGAGACAATGGCAGTCCAAGTACACGAAGGAGGGTTGTTAGGTGACTGCTACAGAGAGCCGTAAGTGCAAATTTGAGATGCACTTTAAATCTACTGGGAGTGCCAGACTTATTGAGCTCAAGGACTGCAACCAAGATAGCCAGATTGATAGCCCTAGTTCACTGTCAAAGAAGGACATTTGTACTGATAAGAAGGGAAGCCATCCATGCCCTAAGTTTGCCTCATTGGAGCAGCACAGGAAGGCAACAGAGGGAATTAGTCCCTAAGAGTTGAGGAGCAGCAGTGAGCAGTCTAAGAGTTGTGAACAACTCGCAAGAAGACCCTATGTGTTGATTCGTTGAAGGACTAATGAACAGCTAGAGGGCAGAATGGAGCTGTGTTCAATGACCTAAATGTATAGGAGTATTGATAGAGGCAGAGTTGCAGATTGGGAGCAGATGGACCAGCAGATGTGTTCAGGACACGTGGACTGAACGGGTTGTGTGTGGCCACCATTAGCAAGTAGGTCAAGTATTGTCTTGTTCAGGGTTGATTGGCAATCAAAGTGTTTGACTCCAAGCCCTAGTTTTACGTACTTGTATCAGTGATTGTATGAGTACCATGATCCCTGGTACAGGAGCCCTAGATTGTTGTATTATAGTTGTTAATATAATGAAGAAGGGTTGAAAAATTTAAAAATTGTCATGTGCGCTAGTTGATTCACTGATGTGTGTAATTTCCACTGTGCAAAGTAGGATGGTTGAGGCATTTGAGTGTGTTTGTGTCAGAGATTCTAAGACCAAACCCAGATTCTATGCCATAGAAAATAAACACCTTTGACCTTAAAGAATTGAAAATCACAAAGAGTGTTTTTTGAGGTGTGAAAGATTATAACTCGAATCTTACTAAGGTTCAACTTCCATTGTCTATGTTCACAAAAATTGTGGAGGGCATTAAGTTGTCTTGTTGATTCTCAACGGAGGATACCAAGAGGACCACGCCCTCTACAACCAAGAGTAATGTGACAAAGACAAGGTGTAAGGGCCAGCCATCATCAACACGTATGTTCTCCCTAATGTCCTCCCCATGGTCATCAAAGTAAATCACAAATAAAATCAAGAAAAGGGAACAACCCATCCCCATTAGTTTCTTTGTTGTGCTCTAGGTCTAGATAGCTCTCTTCATGTTACCGAAGGTAAATAAGTGGAATGAAGTAGGAGAAGAGGAAACACGAATTGAGGATTGAACGTGGGGGTCATAAGAGGGAAGTGGCTGGAAATATCCAAGATTGGTGATCAATATCCGAGTGGGGACGGGATTTCTTGGGGAGGACAGCACACCAGAAAATCTTAGGAGAAGTGTGCAGGGCTGAAAAAGCATCATATCTGCTCGAAGCAAGAGTCCCATCTCATTGCTACATGTTAAGATAAAGATATTACTGTCCACAAATGACACAAAAAAGCAGTACTTATAAGCAGTGAGTGTGAAAACAACACATAAAAACTAGAAGCTAAAAGCTATAAAGAAGCTACATAATAGCAATCAAGGATGGGTCACAACTCATGGATACAGTCATACCTTTTTCAACGATCAATAAAACATAATCAGAGTTCATTAGTTCTTCCCTTGTATCTAGAATGCATGAAGACTATATTACAGTGCTAGTTGAGATTTTTTAAATAACCAAATAAACATCTAAATCCAAAGATAAGCACGGGAATAACCATACAAGGATGGGATGAAAAGTTGTACCAAGGATTGGGCTAGCTTTGCATTATCATGCCCATATATAGCACAAACATCCATCAACTTTGGTATGTCCAACAACGTTTTCCCCAGCAAGAGATCTGTGAATTTTTTCACAAAAAAGAATGTGAGAATGATCCAAAACATGATCATACATAATGGTTTGCAGTGACATAACAGACACCCAATTATGAGCCAGACCGCCTCATAGTTTATATATCATATGCAGATATTGCATAGTTTGTGGCATAACAACAAAAGTACTACCAGTGTGCTCCTTTGAGCTAAAGCTTTCACTTGAACAAGCTCCAAGATATTGATTTGATGACCTACACCAAATTCCAATTAATTATATGAAAAAAAGATCCACTCCAGTAAAAATTAGTAATTACTGACAGGCAAATCAAGGGCATCAGAGATGGGAATCTGACATGCGATACAGGACCATGAAGACACGTTGGCTTAGCTCCTGATCTCCAACTACCACACCAGCCATTGACCCATTTCGGCTGCGATGAGGTAAATCATACCATCTTTTCCTGAACTGAAGATAGCTATCCAAGAATTCATGCAAAGAATCATCCGTGGCAACTGAAGAATAGAACACTAATGTTATTGAGACTGACGGAAAGATTAGACATAAAGCATCATGTTGGGCATCCTTCTCATAAAAGACATAGAAAAAATAAACAAGGATTGGTACTTGTCAATATGCTTAATACACCCAATTTAGAACCACCAAGAGCCCCAATCTGAAAGGCTGGCATAGTGGTTAATGTGCCAAAAGTTAGATTATCAAAGAGAGAATTATTAGGTGAGACTCGAGACTAGTTATTTGCTGTGAAAATTAGAACTATCTCACAAAATGGACAAGTTCACACCTCATGATGAGAATCACAAGAAGTCGGATCAATTATATGATAAATAACTTTTAAGTACAATCATGGAGATGGGAGATGGCTTTTGCTATCATGGTTATTTCATGAATATTGTAAGCCATTGAATTTATGCAACTGAAATGAATTTCTGGAGTATTAGTTCATTAGTGTACTGTGTAGAAAGTTTGCAAAAGCAAACATTCAACATATTTACAGTGTGTTCAATAAGTAGTTTCCACTAGGTCAGAAAGATTGAAAGTACTTCCCTTGTTTCCACTTTTTTCCTACCTTGTTTCAATTTCAGCAAATAGCTCAAAATTATCCCAAAATGATAGCAGCAGGGGGAATGTCCTTTCATGGTGCAGTCATAAGAAAATGTTGTTATGTTGAATAACTAAGCATTGGCAGAAACAAAATTTACTACATTGCCATTTCTTGATGTTCTGTAAGATCTGCAGTTGATTTCCTCTGAAAATGCAATGGCATGAGGATTGCATGTTCAAGTATGAATAAGCTGTGTTATTTTGGTTCAACAATTCCAAAGGCCACTAAATTATGGAGTAATTCATACTCAAGACCACTGTTATATTGCACCATTTGTCCATGCAACAGATGATTGTTAATTTTTGGTAGCATCGGAAGTGCTCTAAGCCCCAAATTTTGTGGAGAGGCTTAGGCACTGGTATTCCAAAGAACCCAGAAACTGTTTGTGAAAATTCCACTCAGTTCATGTTTTATTGTAAAAATTAATTATTTTAATGGGGAACCTAAGTCTAACTTCAGTAAAATAAATAATTAAAAGATATTAATAAAACAGAGTGGGAATGATCTAGAAAGCAACAATCAAGTCATGTTATAATCTTAGCCGTTGATTAGAGATCTAATCTCAGCCGTTGATTTCTAAACAAGAAGACTATAAAGGAAGGCTTGAGGGTCATTTGGAAAGATACACCGAGTGAATCAAATTCTTCTAACGGAGCAAGTGCTCGGACAAAGATCAGATCTAAGTGATTCAGTGCAGAGAGGGGAACAAACAGTTATTGGTCGGAAGATCTTCTTCGGGACCAAAAGTACATAGCAGAGAGGCAGCAAAAAAAGTAGAGTAAGCAGCCCAGCCACCAAGAGAGGTGAGTTGAGGATTTCAGAGGCAGATGGTACAGCTAGACCCACTCATCCAGATGTACAGGCCATCCTCGATCGATACTCCACGATTTTCGGGGACATTCCACCAGGGCAGCCACCTGACCAAGGATATGAGCACAGCATTGAGTTGGAGCCCGGCATTCAGTTTGTGATCTCTACTTTGTATAGGCACCCGAAGGCCTATCAGGATGAGATCGAGAGGGCCATACATGAACTTTTGGCCTTGGGGCATATTCGACCAAGTTCAAGCCCCTTTGCTTCATCAGTTGTCTCAAGGACGGTACACTGAGAATGTGTATCGATTACAAGGCCCTAAACAAGAAGATAATGAAGAACCGCTACCCCATTTTGCGGATAGATGAGTTCATGGATGAGTTGAGGGCGGCTAAGTTCTTCTCCAACATAGATTTGAGATCAGGGTACTACCAGATTCAGGTGAGGGACAAGGATGTCCCCAAGACAGCATTCTGGTGCCATTATGAGCACTTTGAGTTTTTTGTGATGCCCTTTGGGTAACCAGCACTCCAGCCACATTCCAATCCTGTATGAACCAAATTTTTCGTGGCCAGCTACAGAAGTTCGTGCTAGTCTTCTTCGATGACATTCTGATATATAGTCGGACATGGGAGGAGCATTTGCAACATGTGGAGGCAGTGTTGCGTATTTTGGAGGAGCAGAAATTCTATGCCAAGTTGTCCAAGTGTGAGTTTGGACTGGCCGAGATGTTATACTTGGGCCACGTTATAGGAGAAGATGGTGTGCGGGTGCACAAGGAGAAGATCACGGCCATCAGAGATTGGCCAAAGCCCAAGAATGTCACTAAGCTAAGGGGATTTGTGGGCATCTGCAGTTATTATCGGAATTTCGTGAAGGGCTTCTCTCAATTCGTTGCACCCCTCATGGATTTGACTAGGAAGGGAGCATTCACTTGGACCCCCACAACACAGGAGGCTTTTGACCGCCTCAAGCAGGGGATGAGTAGACGCCCAATTCTTGCACTCCCTGATTTCACCAAACCATTTGTCTTGGAGTGCGATGCATCCGGAGTAGGAGTTGGGGCAGTATTGATGCGGGATGGACAACCCATTTCTTTTGAGATTCAAAAGCTCCTGCCTCATGAGAGGCATTACCCCATATATGACAAAGAGATGTTGCCCATCATGCATGCACTGGCCAAGTTCAGACAGTATTTGGTGAGGAACGGTTCAAAGTTAAGACCGAACATAACTGCCTCCGATATTTCCAGAGCAGAAGCAGTTGTAGGAGAGACAGCAGAAGTGGGTCAGTAAGATCCAAGCTTATGACTTTTCCATTGAGTATGTCAAAGGGAAGATTAATGTGGTGGTCGATTCCTTGTCCCGGAGGCCAGCGTCCCTCTCCTTGACGAGTATAGATGCAAATTGAGGGCGGAGTTGTTGGTGGAGTATTCGAAGGACCAGTTTGCATGTGAGGCGTTGGATGGACAGGTAACAGATGACCGGTACCAGGTGATGGATGAGCTCATTTATTATCGGGACCGGATCTTTTTGACATCCAACTCTCGGTTATGGGAGAAGATCTTACATGCAGCACACGACTCCCCACTGTCAAAGCACCAAGGGTTCACCAAGACCTACATGACCATCAGAGAGAGGTTCTCTTGGAAGGGCCTCAAGGAGGATGCGCTCCGACATGTCCGGGAGTACGTGGTCTACTAGAGGAACAAGTGGGAGTTGACCCATCCAGCCGGGTTGTTACAGCCGCTTCCCATTCTGGAGGGGAAGTGGGAGAGCATATCGATGGACTTCATCACGGGGTTGCCCATGGTGCAGGGAAAGGACTGCATCTTCTTCGTGGTTGACAAGCTGACAAAGTATGCACATTTCTTTGCCAATTCAACTCGGTACACAGCTTCACAGGTGGCCGACTTGTTTTTCAGAGATATTTTTCAGCTGCATGGTCTTACAAAGACCATAGTCAGTGACCGAGACAACAGGTTTATGGGAGGATTTTGGCAGGAGTTGTTCCAACTGGTGGGCACAAAGCTCACATCGAGCACGAGCTACCATCCGCAGACCGATGGGCATACGGGGATAGTGAACAAGTGGCTGGAAAGCTACTTTTGAAACTATGTCACAGGGCAGCAGAAGACCTGGTTGCGCTGGTTTCACTTGGGGGGTTACTGCTACAACACCACTTTCCACATGTCTATTGGTATGTCCCCTTTCCGTACTTTATATGGTTATGATGCATTGATGTTTGTTGATGCTATGTTTGGAGCTAGTAAGGCCCCCAGGGCCAAAGATTGGATCTAAGAGAGTCAGGACATCCTCAGGGCTCTCAAGGACAACCTGAGGACAACACAAAACCAGCAAAATATGTATGCAAACTGGGGCCACGAAGAGAGGCAGTTCGAGGTACGGGACCTGGTACCTCCGACTTCAGCCATACAGGCAGTCCACGCTGAAGCAGAAGGGAGATGAGAAGCTCAAGCCTTGCTTCTATGGGCCATATAGAGTTGTACGGCGAGTTGGGGAGGTCGCATATGAGTTGGAGTTGCCACAGGGGAGTCGGATCCACAACATCTTCCATGTGTCATGCCTGAAGAAGGCTTTAGAATAGCAATTGACCGCAGCTACTGAGCTCCCTCCTACAAATGATGAGGGGCATTTGGTACTTCAGCCCGAGGCCATCCTAGATACCAGAGAGAGGCATTTGCGGAGCAGGGTAGTGAAGGAGTATTTGATCAGATGGAGGAACCTTCCAGACGAGGATGCCACTTGGGAAGGGGCATCCATCTTTGCAGTTGCTTGAAGACAAGCAACATTTTGGTGGGGAGAACTGTAAATTCCAAATTAGCAGTTTAGCTAATTGGAATATTAATTTTGATTAATTTTTGCATCTCCTAATGTTGGGCAGAAATAAAGTGGGTAGGGGACCCACAAATAACTTTTGGCCAAAATAAAGCCATTTCCTAAAGTCACTAAGGGAAAATTGTGACTCTAATGGTGGGGTCGAGTTGTCCTTAGGTGGCAGCGTAGAGGGGGCACGAAGAAGGTAGCGTGTGAGTGGTCGGAGGAAGGCAGCACATGATTGGCTCAAGGAGAGGCAGCACAGGCCAGGGTGTGGCCCAAGGAATGCATTGAGCCTCAATGGACAAAAGGAAGAAGGAAGGCCTCATTCCTCATTCATTCAGCTAATTTCTTCTTGTCAATTTGACTGAGCACGCTTGAGCCAGAGAGCCAAGTCTGCAATGTTGTTTAGCACACGAGATCTTCAATCAAAGATCTCAACCTCTGCCTTGGGGGACTTCAAGTGCCCTCTCAGGAGAGGAGTTCTACATTTTGGTGAGGGAATTATCCATCAGCAGCAACAGGAGAAAGCGTAGCCCCTTCTGGACTGCGTAGAAGCAGAAGAGACTGCGCGGTGCAGCGTGGTGTTGGCGTCAGGAGTGTGGAGAGAAGAGGAGTTTCAGCAAGCGATTTGGAGGGAAGGCTAGCCACCTCCTACCAGGGACTTTTGTAGCATTCTGGAAGCATTTACCAGTAGTTTCCCCCAATGGTTCGATTTCCCTAGCAGTTCAATGAGCCAAGCCCAAGAGGGCCAATTTCCAGGGTCGAGCTTTCAACAAACCCTTCGCGGGTTTTTGTTGGTTTGTTGAGGAGAGTATGGTGTCCAATCCCCAAAATTTTCTGAGCAAGGGAAGCAACCTAACCAGCGGTCTGAAACAGCCAGTAGCAACATTTATGGGCTTGGTAGCACAAAGACAGAGCCACGCAGAGCCACTTCCAGCAGGAGTTTTAGCTTGGATTTGAGTTTCCCTTCAGCCTGCCTTGAGCAGGCCCAGGTGCAAACTTTCCAACACCTCATTTCTACTTTTTCCCAGCATATTAATAAAATGGCTCAGCAGTTATTTTTGGCTCCAGTTTGTGTGTTTTGATGGTGTATTTTCTGTTGTAGTAGTTTTTAATCTATTGTGCTTTATATTACTGTTTATTCCTGATTTGGGATATTACGATTTCCGACCCCAAGGGGAGTGACATGTCCTAGGTAGACCCATCAATCCATAGGTGTATGTGATAAGATGGTCATGCAGTGGGAAAGACCAAGCCCTGATCACTTGAGTTTTGACTTGTCTGCAAAGTAGATTGCTCCATCAACATTGTCAGCGAATTCTTCAAAGAAATATCTTCTAAAAGTCATGTGGCAAGTTGCTCCTGAATTAAGCAACCATGCATCTTTCCACTAAGCAAATGAATCATTAAATAAGTCTTCAATTACTCCAATATTGCAATGTGCTGCAACATAATGAGTGAATTCGAGTGCTTTACCTTTCCCTTTATATGATGATTTTCCTTTCTCTTCATCCCTTTCCTATCTAATAATGTCCCATGAGAGCTTACATGTGGAAGCATCATGTCCATTTCTATTGCACCATATGCAATGAAGATCAGGTCTTTCTCATTAATAATGTTTGCCCCCCTGCCTCTATTATTCTTCCATCCTCGTCCTCTTCGGCCACCTCCTCCTCTAGAAGAATCTTCTGCCTAATTCTTCTCTTTCTGTGCAAGGCACACAGCTTCTTCAGGACACTGAGCAACTGTCTTCTTCTTCCCAAAAGCTTTCTCTCTTTCAGCAAACTTCTCCATAAGAGAGTCAAAGGAAATCTCCTTAAGTTTACCACTAGATTGTAATGACTCAAGATAATGTGAATAAGTGGGATACAGTGCCTTGACAAACATTGTGAGAGGAACATCCATGTTAACATCAGTTGCTCCATTATCATGCATAATGGCTCTTATTTCAAATACTAAGGCAAGGGGATCATCATCTTTCAATTCTAAATTTAAAATGTTTGTTCATATGTTGGACTACTTCAAGCTCAAAATGTGAGTCATATAATTCTTTCAGCTTCTTTAAAGCACCAAAAGCATCTGTAAAGGCGTAATATGATGAGTCACCTCTTCATTGACTGATGTTGCAATCAAGGCATAAGCATTCTTGTTCTTGTTCTCCCATATGAAAGTTATTTGTCAAAAGTGGGCTTATCAAGTGGATTGCCTCCTCCTCCTTCACAAACTCCTTTCCACAACACATTAAAAATCAGGGCATGTTTTATCTTCCTGGACCATTCATGATAGTTCTCTTTGCCAAAGAGAACTACTCCAACTATCGAGATGAATGAATGCATCATAAAAATTCTAAATTGAGCCCAAAATAATCACAATACCTGCAACAAAAATTGATGTGTATCTGCAAGTGTCTTCAAAATAACACTGGAATTTTACTTCAAGTTCTTTTAATACTCATGTATATGTAATTAATTTCAACTATATAGCCACACCATATATATGAAACGACCATCAAAAAACTTCAACTCATGTATGCATATATCAGCCTTCAATTATACAATTCAACACAGGTATGCCCACCATGTATTTAATTCGACGCATATACCATATATCATAAAACTTCAACGCACACATGAACCATCACATATATACCACAACCTTTCAAAGCAACATATGCTCATTTTAAAAACAACACTTTCATAAAGGGCATTCAAAGAATCAACACCATATGATACACGGTCATTCAAAGATTCAATTTTCATTCAATATATATCGGCCTGCAACATATATTATTTTCAATGCAAAGGCACACAGAACTTGGTTTTAATATACCATTCAAAATTACACCCAATTCAAACACACGCACACCCATACCAATTCAAACGCACCATTCAACAACATATAAATATTCACGGCATGGAATTCACATTTGATGCTCAGATTCGAAGAGAGTGATCATTCAACGCAGCACCAGAAGTTATACAGTCACTATCACCAATGGACTACTACAATAGTTAGACTTCAACGCAAGGTTGCACCGAATTTATACCACAACTCTTTTATAGCGTCTGCAAACATTTCAATGCCAACATACAGTCACAGCCTTCATAAGAAATTCGAAGCACAACATACTATTTCCAGCAACGACCAACGTAAAGAGAAGAGAACGCCCTGTCCAAATGCAGAGAAAATAGGGATAGAGAATATGGCAGAGAATAGCATGGGTTACATGCAAAAAGAGGCTAATTTGGGACCTATGCTCTAATACCATGTCAGGCAAAGTGTGTAACTCCGGATGAAATTATGTGATTTGCATTAAGATATTATTGATATATACATTGTGAGGTAGCCTCTTGGAATTCAAATTCCAGTGTCTCTTCACCTTCTCTATTTTCCTTTTTACAATATTTACATGAACTTCCTAATCCCAAAGCTTAGGTGTCAACAATCCTTCCTAAGCTTTATACGCACATATACATCTATTACAAGAGCACCCTCTGCACTCAACCATATTAGCCTATCTCTTAAGCTTATGAGATTCATATATATATATATATATATATATAAGGCCTAATCCCCTTTTGAGGCCTAGAGATCAAAGTGAACAAAGCAAATGGGCCAACAAACATAGTTGATATTCAGGACTTATACTCCTCAGGAGAAATTGAACACGCTGGTTTGCAAAGTGATACAACACATTTACAAGTGAACCTCATTATTTTTAAGGATCCTTAAGCACTGGACACGATATTGCTCCCTTTGATTTTCAGGATCTCAACGCCTCTCCACTCTCTCTTTTTTGGTTGCAGGGGTTTTGATTACTTGTTGGCTAGTGTTCGTTGGTGAATATGGGTTTTGTATCCGCTTTTCTTGGATCCTTGGTCCCTTTTACGTTTCTTTGTTGTTGGGGTGAAGGGGGACCAAGTGGCTTTGTGGGGGTTCTCAAGGCTTGAATGTCTTGTTTTTCAATTTTTTTTGCTCCGTTGCCCTCAAATTGGAGAATATTTTATTGAAAAAACTCCTTTCCTTCCTCCATTGGAATTGGTGGAGTGGTTAGAAGGATTGATCCATTCCCAGTGTGATTTTGGATGGGTTTACAAGTTTGCATGTCAAAATCTGCACATTTTTTCACTCTTTTGCACAGGTATCGTAAGCTCGGGATGCCCGTGAAGGCAATGCTCAATGGGGATTGCCCAAATGGTTGATCTGAAGTATGCATGAGGGATATGACTTCCCATGGGAAACCCCATCGTTTTTTACTCTCTCATCTGGACAAAAGGCAGGCAAAGACGAAAAAGTAAACATTTCATATTTTCTTAAAAAAATCTTGATGGGAAGACGTCCATTTTTTGGATCAAGGGCTCAGATCTAGTGGAAAACTTGAAATAGAGCATTCAAAATAGTTTAGGTATAGCTACAATTTTTCAATGCTTGTTATTCGAAGGGAAGATGCTACAAGACTCCTTCCAGATGCCAAGCATAAGAAGACACCCCAGACACTCTATAACCAAGAACCCAAAGGAACAGGGTCTCCACCCAAACCGGGAGTCTAGAGAACCTCGGCCCTTCACCTGAGAGATGTGCACCCTATTCTTCCAGTGCTCAAAACTAGAAACATGTTGCTCCTCGCCAATCTGCCAGCAACCTTGTTCTTCTTGTTTCCCACTGTCCAACAGTGGTATATGTCCTCCTTGAATTGTTGTTTAAAAGTTGTTGCTCTACTGCTCCCAAATCCTCCAGCTTCCTCGTGATGAGTCTCTCCTCTCCCCCCTCTTCTTTGAATGTCCTTTTTTTAGCTTTGTCCTCTTGCCTCCTATCACGTCGTGGGATCATTCTCTGTGATGTCCCCTCTACATAAATTCATCTATTAGCTACACCAATTTTGCAATTTTGCCTAAGTAATATTAATTTTTGGCTCAACTTAGGATAAGTGAGTGGCAAAGGGAGAATTACTTCATTTAGTGGGAAAGGCAAAGCCAAACATTAGAAAAGTGAAAGATTAAAATGTTAGTGGGAAGTGAGGGCCACCCAAAGGGGAATTCGCACCCCTTAAGCTTGTACGCATTTGTGGGAGGAGAAGAAAAGGGAGGCAAAGCGAAATGGAGAGAGAAGGAAGGTGGAGCCAGCAAGTCTAAATATGAGGAGAGAGCCTCCATTTGGGACTTTTTTATCATTTTACATTGTTTCTACACAGTGTTGCTTAGCACATGAGGTTTTCATGCAAAAATATCACCCTACCTTCGATGGACTTCAAGTGCCAGCCCTAGGAGGTCATTTGCACTACATTGGGGAGTTGTTCGGGGAGGTTTTTCAGGTGTTTTCGTGGAGTTTCCTCAGCAGAATGGACGCAGTAGGAGAATTCGCACTTCTTGGGGGAGCTAGTTGTGGAGCAGACCTTTTGTCGGGGTTCCAGGGAGAGATTTGGATTATTATTTGCTGAAGATTTGGGGTACTGGCCAAGCTTATTTCTGTGGGATTTAGCAGTGATATTGGCACATTTCTAGGGCATGCGTTGGAATGTGAAGAGGCATTTCTTGAGCAGTTCGTGGGAGGTAGGAGGATAAGCATTTGGGGTTGATTTGAGTTGAGATTTTGCAGAGCCATCCAAAGGAGTGTTTGATTGAACTTTGCTAACATTTTGGAGGGTTTACTAACATTATTACATGCAGTATGTTGTTTAGATAGTCCTCACACTAAAGGAAAAGAGTAGCCGAAGAAAACAAAGGAAAGGTTCACGAAGATAGCAAGGTGAGCGAGTTAAAATGTGCTTTGGTGCAGAACTTCCTTAAGGCACAGGCGTGGATGGGAGACTTGAAGCACTACGTGGTTAACTAAGAGGGTCGCGTTCCATATGGCGGAAAATCAAAAGGAAAGAACCACACACAGGCTATTCCGGGGGTACCAAGGGAAAGCGGAAGGACATGAAGACTTACTCCCCGGAGTAGGTGACGTCACACGGTGGCGGACCACTCACAAACGTTCCGCGGGGTAGTGGAATATAACGGGAGGCCCTTATGAACCCCCGCCGGAAACACAAGTGGGCCCATAGAGATGGACATCTGGCGCCGTGTAAATAAAAGGTAAGGTAAGTTTAGGGAAGCCGGTACAAGACCAGTACAGGCATTAACCCGGCGCGTGGCTTGCACCTACCCAACTCCTGGTAGCCAACAACCTATCGCCACGCGTCACATTGTCAACGTCCTTATGACGTCAGCCCTACAATTGTAATCCTAGCCTCCTGTTCCGCAAATCTCGGTCTGTTTTGATCTTGTTTTACTCCCAGACTTAGTAAAATACTCGTTTTTTACGAATTTGTCGTGCAGCGAAGCTTGAACTCCAATACCAGGTCGTTTTCAATCCCCGCATCGCTTTCCCCTCGGGCTTTCTCACTGTTCGCAGGTATTTAGTCATTCCCACGCCTCACTGTTTTCCTTTTGTTTTACTTTTCAAAATGGTCATGGGGAAAGCAAAGTCCAGAAAGTCAGAGCCTAAAACCCCACAAGCCCACGAGGTCAGGGTTGTCCCTGGACCTGAACCCCTTATTGACACCCACGCACGAATTCACGACCCGTTCTACCCCTTCAGCATATCCCGTGTTAGACCCGAATTGTTTGAATGTCATTTGAAGGGCCAAGACAGGTTCAGAGTTGTTGAGTCAGGTCTATACTACCAGATTGCTCCGACCACATTCCCAGTTCCCGAGTTTATTAGTTGGCTCAGTGAAGCTTATGATAAGCGCAGGGAGTTATTCCTATCTGCTCAGAGTAATAATATTTTCCGCATATACCCCGAGCTCATAAAGAAAGCCCTTCGTTTCCCTCACAGTCAAAGTTATGTCGAGTTCACTGAGTTGTCCCTCTCTTGTCAGTTCTCAAAGTTACCCTGGAAGCAGCAAAGCGAATTCCTCAGCTTTCTTTCAGACTCTCGTCTCACAGCTCTCCCACCCTCGGATGTCGTTCCCTTGTTCACTTTCAGAGACAATGTTCAGTCAGTCCTTGCTTTCATTTCAGGGTTATTAGGTCTTAAGGAGGTCGAGCGAGTGTCAAAAGAATGTATAGCACTTCTGTGGCTCATGACTCAAAAGGGTACGCCTTTGGATATCCCCACCTTCCTAGCTTCGGCTATTCAAACTCAGTTCCAAGAGCTACCTTGCACGGGGTCTTTTCGATTTTGTTCGTTAGTATTTTATATATTCCTATTTGAACAAGCTGACAAGTTTGAGAGTCTAGGCCTCGAGAAACTTTCGAGGAAAAACGCCCAACCAAGAACTGTCTTTGAGTGGAACATTTTAGTTCGTCAACAGCCTAAAGGGAGGGGCGACACTGCTTCCGCAGAGACAGAAAGGAAGGGACAAGCAGATGAGGCAGGCGCTTCAAGAAGTCAAGTGGGCATGAGCATAGACGAGGGATCCCATCCCTCTAAGAAACAGAGAACGAAAGGACCAGAGACTGTATGGGAAGAGCCACCACAAGAAGAGTTTACCCGATCTGGGTTACCCGACAGAAACAAGGTTGGTTTCACGGTTACCTTTGACAGTGCCTCTTCGTCGGAACCTTCGGGGCTGTCACAGTCAGTTTCAGTTAACAGAGTAGAGGTAAGGGAAGAAATAAGCACTAGAAACAGAACTGCACGAGAAAGGCTAAAGACTGAATTGGTTGGATTTGTGGACAAATACCATACCCGACTTACCACTGAGTTAGATATGGACAAAGAGCAGCTCATAATTGCAATTACAGAGGCGGTGCTGCAGCCTTCAGCTGATGGGACTAGTTATCGAGCCCTAGAGATCGCTCTGAACCTGGCCAATATCCCTCTAACAGACAAGCTAGGCTTGCACCAGTGTGTCGAAGATATGTTGCGAGATGAGGTGGTGAAGCTCGCACTCTCTCTGAGGAAACTTGAAGATAGGTATACCTCAGTATTGGAAAATCAGAAGAGAGAGAGAGCCAGTGCAAGAGCGATCAACAACAGGTTAGAGACCCTTAGGAAGACAATAAAGGATAAAGGGGTAGATAAAGATGCAGTTCGGCAGAAACTCATCACTGATCTGGAAGCGGAAAACTTAGAACTAAAAAGGAGGCTAAATATACCCTGTGGAGTGTAAAAACTCTGGTAAACTTGATAAATATATATTATTAATGATGAAGATAAGATGATTACAATGAGGGATCGCCTAGGCTTTAAATATAGCCTCAAGGTGTCCCTTGGCGAAGAGGCATGATCTTTGATCATGCCCTTTCAGTTAATAAACCCTAATATAACTATATCTAACTAATAATTAATAAAATATTCATAACATTGCCCCTCTCTTAAGATGCTTTGTCCTCAAAGCATACGTAATGATGGACAATGTTGACGAATGTCTGGTTTCCGCGAACGGCGAGCTCTTGGTTCCCATATTTTAAAAAGGTCATGGAGCATATTCTCGAGTTCAGTTTGTTGTTGATCTGGATAGTGAAAATATCTGATATCGACAGAGTCGGATCCTGTCTTGATTTCTGGAGACTCTTCATGGCTCCCTTTTGAAGATAACATTTCTAACTGCTGACATTGTACTGTAGATACGATTTGATTTCCTGGGGCTTGGAATCCATACAACTTGTATTTCTGCCCTTTCCACTTAAAACTTATAAACTGCTTCTGATGGTTGGCAGAATAAGTACCTAGAGTTCGTAACCATTGAATTCCTAAGACCACATCTACTCCTCGTAATGGAACGGTGTAGAACGGAGATTCTAAATGAAAGTCTTTAATCTACAATTTGACTTTATGGCATTTTCCTACTTGTTCAATCTTCTTACCATCGGCCACCATTACCTTCATATTAGGCATGGGAAAATTAAAAAGGTTGAGTCTTTTGGCCATGGATGAATCTAGAAAATTGTGCGTGCTGCCTGTGTCTATTAGAACCATTACATTGTTTTTCTTAATATGTCCTCTTAACCTTAGGGTTTGAGGTTGTAATATGCCTGTCATAGCTGATAAGGACACTTGCGGAATAGTTTCGCCCTCCACTTCTGGAGAGAACTCTAAATTGTCTTCTAATCCTTCTATACATGAATCAGTACTGTTAGTGTCGTTAGTTGCTTCACAACTGTATAGATTCTTCGCTTTTTCATTAGCACATCTGTGCTTAGGGTCCCAGTGTTCACCGCAACGTTTGCACTTGCCTTCTCGTATTCTTTGTTTTTCTAGACTAGATTTTTCGTCTTCACGAGGATGGACAGGGACATATGTTGTGTCAACTACATTTTCAGATTGAGGAAACCGTCGTCTCAAATATACTTTTTCTGGTTTTGATAATCTTTCCAATTTCTTTTCAGCAGCTTTTGCTTTTTGCCTTGCTACTTCTACAGACGTGATTTCATGTAGTTCTAGTTCTTCTTGAATGTGGACTTTAAGTCCCGAGATGTAAGACTGGATTAGACGAGATTCCGACAATCCGGGTACTCGTGTTGCCAAAGTCTCCCATTCTCGCGTGTACTCATCCACATCTCCTTTTTGGCGTAATTTGATAAACGTTGAAAAGAACTTTTCTTCTTTTATGCCTTGAAACCTTTTGAAGAACGCATCCCTAAATTTCCTCCAACTAATAGCGAGCGTCGTCTTTTTCCACCACATATACCAATTATATGCTTCTCCTTCCATTTTCATGGAAGCATGTTTAATTTTTTCATCATCACTAGTAATGTCATAAATTTAAAAATATTCCTCTGCCTTATTAAGCCACGCAACGCTATTCTTTTCATTACCATCAAATTTGGGTAGGTCAATCTTGGCTTTGCGCTGATATGCTAATGGTGGAACAAGAAGGGGATATTGATTAGCGAATGCATTCCAAAGTTGCTTATTTTGAAAATCTGCATTACTGTCTTCTTGATGATGTGGGGAATCAGTTTTTTCCTGATGCTCTCCGGAGTTCCCTGAATCTGCGGAATTGTTTTGTTGATTTTGTTCCCTGTTAGGAGATGTTGGGGATTGTGTCTGAGTTAGCTTATCTATTTTATCATTCAGCTTACTGAAGAGTTCTGTCATATTGTTCATTGCTTCGCCATGCTCTGTCATCTTGTTCATTGCTTCGTTCAGCTTTTCTGTGGCCTCGTGATGATTTAGCCACATTTGTCTCTCTATTCGATTTGTTGTATCATGAACCCTTTTGATGTCGTTGGAATGCCCTGCAACTGTACCTTCCAGATCGACTAATCGCCTTCCAAATTCTTCGGAGTTATTATTAATTTGTTTCTCAATTTCTCCCAATTTCTTCTGGAATTCCGCCATCGACATTGACGAAGACATCGAGCGTGTATGAGGTGGGGAATATCTTTCTGCCAGTTCTCTCCTCTTTTTTTTCTTTTAAAATTAATTAATTAATATTTAATTAATTAATTAATTTTATTTTTTATTTTTTAAATTAATTAATTAATTAATATTTGATTAATTAATTAATTAATAATTTTTTATTTTTTTTAACTAATTAAATAATAATTTTAATAATTTAATTAAATAAATTAAATTATTATTATTATTATTATTTAATAAATTTATAAGTTTTTATAAATTATATATATATGTGTATTATAAAACATATATAATTATATGTTATATAAATTATAAAACATATATATAATTTATGTATTATATAATTTTTTATGCCCACCGATTCGACCAATTCTTCGCTAATTTTTTTTCGATTATTTTTTTTTATTATAATTATTTCACGAACTAATTCCGTACGGACGTACGATTTTGTATGGCAATTTTAATTCGGTCAATTTTTCAACCGCCCGGCAATATAAATCGAATCTGTTCAGCAATATAAATCGATCAATTTATTTCGACCAGCGTTTCAAAAAAAAATTTAAATCGATTTTTATTATAGCAATTTTCCACTGTCTGATTCCGTACAGACGTACGATTCCGTACAGCGTACGATTCTGTACGGCAATTTAAATTGATCAAATTTTCAACCGTCTGCACACTGATTTCGTACGGTTCAATCGTACAGATGATTGGTTAAATGCCGCTGTGTAAAGGTTTTTTTTTCCTTTCTAATTCTCAGTCCAACTCCAATTTGGCCGTACGATTCAGCCGTACAGATTGAACCCTCCTGCAATGCTTAATTCCTGTTTTGTCTGATCACAGCCGTACGGCTGCTCTGGCAATGAAATGGTGAGCGGAAGCTGTGAGTGGAGAAAGATGCAAAATTTCTTCAGCAATTCTGCACTTAGTAAAAAAAATCTGCAATCTGAAATTGCAGTTCTGGAATTCTGTAATTCCTGGGTGATCACACAGATCCGAAGAGCGATTGCTCCGATACCAATGGAGTGTAAAAACTCTGGTAAACTTGATAAATATATATTATTAATGATGAAGATAAGATGATTACAATGAGGGATCGCCTAGGCTTTAAATAGCCTCAAGGTGTCCCTTGGCGAAGAGGCATGATCTTTGATCATGCCCTTTCAGTTAATAAACCCTAATATAACTATATCTAACTAATAATTAATAAAATATTCATAACACCCTGCGTAGAGCATGTACAAACAGATGAATTGGTCCAGGTAGAGAAGGAGAAATCAGCTCTCGCTGATTCACTGGCTAAGGAACAAGAAGGAAACACCCAAATGACCGCAGGGATTGTAGGCCTAAAGCAGAGATTGTCTGATTTACAGGGAAAATGGGACCAGCATGTATGCGTGGCTCCGACTTCTGACGAGCCTGGAACTACCCTAGAGCAGCTGACCAAGGCCTTGTCTGATTTAAAAGTTTCGAAGAATGAAGCACAAACTGCTCGCCAGAGATTACAAGAGATGGAAGCTACACTGGGGACAAATCAAAAGGTAGTAGCAGCCTTGCAGACTGAAGTCGATAAATTGAAAAGAGAGAAACATGTACAAGATAAGACAATCAAAGATTTGACAACTCGAATGAAGGGCAATGTGACACTTCTAAAAGCCAAGTGCCTAATCTGGACGGACATAATATCAGAGGTCATGAAGCATTGGAAATATCTCACTCTGATGGATGACAAGAAAATCGCAGTCCGCTTATTCAGAATAAAGTTGCAAGAAGGGCACGAGGAAGCAGAGGCAAAGGTGACAATGGCTAAGAGGTACATCAAGTACCTAAATGAGTTGGACCCTGAGGAGTTACTCACCCAAGGGATCACAGACCATTTCAAAGGAGTGATGGAAGTCAAGAGAGCAATCGAAAAGGAGACTGCACGTGCGAATGCGCTGAGTTGTTTAGAGCAGGTTGCAAAGGGAGTTGAACAGTTTGATCGAGAGTGGGGTAAACTGGTGGAGGCAGGCCTCCCATCATGCTGGGATCCTAAAACGGCCACATTTTCGGGGCTAACAGTCTATGAACAGAAGTTGACAGACATCATGAATCAGGTTGATTTACCTTTGGAAAAAAATGCCCGTCTAAAGGCAGAAACAATAATAATCGCTCTGAGTAAGGAGTTCTCCCTCCTCTACCAAATCAAACAGTGTTTAGCCATCATAGTAGATTACACGGAGCTTACAGATATCCAGGCTTTAGTCGAAACTTTTGTCACCATGTCGCCCCTAGGGGAGAGTGCATGGAAAAAATGCAATGAATATGCCAACACTCCAGTATCAATCTCTTCTCACCATTCGCTGCCTCCTCTCAGTCACAAAACTGGTTCGTCCTCATCAGCAGCACGTCCTAATCAGCAGCCATCTGGCACTCCTCTCCGCTCCAAAAAATGAAACTCACGTTCTGGCCCAGGTGGCCTATTTACTTTTTATTTTATTTTCTATGTAATGTAAAATTGAGTGAAATCTCTATTACACCCCATGTACTTTTATTTTTCATTTACTGTTATGTTTTCAGTTAACGCCTTCATTAGGCCATGATGTAGGTGATGAGAGGTCGTTTTCCTCGTCATCATTTTTTGGTTTTTGATTGATACCCCAAACAGAAAAATATCTTCAAGGGAATATTTTGTCTAGAAAATACCTTTTCGCAAAAGCTCAGCTAGAAAGCTATAAAAGATGAAATCAGAAACTAAGAAATGGTTCCAGATTTTTCAGAGAAGAACTTGCGAATTGTGAATTTTCTCTCTTGTAAAGTTTTAAGATTCTCTTAGAGCGTATGCCAGAAGACCCCTTTGGGGAAAGGAATAAAGTTTTTCTGTTGTGTAATGGATTCCAAATGAGATGAGTAACAGTATGTATTTTCTCAGCAGTGTTTAAATATAAGTGTTCACAGTGTTTTTCATCATTTTCCTATTATCGTAGCTTTCGGAATGCGAGTGTTCAAATTTGTTAGATGTGAATTTATCTTGAATGATACTCATATCTGCTTATCTATAAAATTTTAAATATGGCTCAAGGCGCGATTTTTGTTCCAAGTTTCATTTACATGCCATAGTTCTTCTTGTATTAGTGAGGGGTGGATTCTTATGTTAGTATAAGCCCACCTTGCTCTGATATTTCCTTCATGTTCTTTCACGGTTTGTCATACTCATTTACTCTGGTAACTGTTCACTGGTTTTATGTTCGGCCCACCTCACAGCAGTTAGCTTTCATGTCTGCCTCTGATTCATGCCTATAGACCCTTATGTTGCACAACTGCATGTCATTTTGGTCAATACTCTGTCTCTGATGTCTTGGTCCCGTATCAAAAAACTCCAATCATCATTACATAACAAGAGGTCCCATTCTATCTGCTTGTAAAAACTCTTTTGAATCCTCTTGACTTAAGATGTTCTAGGCACTGGTCCTTAACAACTCAGGGTTGTCTCTAAGAGTTACAACACAGTCTGTGTAGCCAGTCTCTATAGGCAACTCGCACCATTTTGTGGGTTTTCGGAAGTCCATTCAGGTGGCCAAATCCTTTCTAGGTTTGGTGTAGGTTGAGATAGGGGGTTTGCCAAAGTTTAAGCTATTTTGGAGAAATTTTAAGCATTACACAACCACTTTTACTCAGCGAGAAGTAGCAAATTTATTGGGCCAGTGCATGCATTCAGAGGGAGCTTGTACTTGCGCTTTGGAAGCCATTCTACACCTAGGTTTTTGACCAGCTTGCAGTAGCATGCCCAAGTTCCTTATTTTATCCATTGTGCTCTCATATTTTGTCAATAAAATGGCTCAACTCATACTCTGTTATCTTTTGTACTTCAGTTTGGGTTTATTTTGAGTTGCGTGGCATGCATGTTGTGGTTTAACATTATATTTTCATAGTCAAAATATTACATTGGTATTAGAGCCATAATCTTGGCTCAGCCTATGGGAAACCCTTCATTCTATGACACCAGAGTACAAGCAGAATATCACTTACAAGAGAAAGAAGTACAAAAGCAACGAAAGAGAGCTACAGATTACCCCTGACCCAGAAACCCTTGACCAGGAGGCTGAGAAACCAAACATGGAGGAGAATCCTAATGATAGATATAAGAAAGAGGGTGACTTTGCCCATGGCCTCTTGAAGGCTATCAATGATTTGGCCAAGGGTATTGATGAGTTGAGACAGTAAAATAGCAGTAATAACAAGGGTAAGGACAGCCAAGGAGACATCCATTTGAGAGAGGGGTTCAAGCACCTCACACCACCAGGGACACTTGAATCATTAGGCCACAAACCCACACAATACGGCCCACATCTATAGCGCACCACCCAAGTCGACTATCCCTACATTTCTAGCATCTGGTACTAGAGGGCAGTAAGGGCAGGAGGATATGCCCATGGGAGACTACTTCTTGGAGTACTAGTTATATGGGGTGTAGAAATTTTGACCCCACTCTGGTTTCCAGTTTCACCTTATCACTCCCATATAGTTAAATGCCCATTCCCATAATCATACATTCAAAATTCTGGAAATGAAATAAATTTCTGAAAACACAAATTTGGGAATTTCACAAGTGCTGGAAATGCAGAAATAAAAACACAAGAAAATATAACAGCTACACACAGAAAAATAACACAGTGATTTTTGGTCAATGTGACCCTGGAAAAATCCCCTACAACTCTTGGGGAAAACTAGTTTGAGAGCTCTTATTTATTTCTGAAAAATACTTTTACAGAGAAACTGAAATATACAGTAAAAATTTCAGCAACCACAAAAACAGACTTGTCTCGTTTTCTGTGCTTGACTCAGCCTCGGAAAATGTGCCAATTAGCAAAACAGTCAATAAAAAATTTACAGCAAGAGATACCAGCATTAAATGTTGTACGGTCTCCTCGATTTTCGTGCCCAAAAATTTTGTACACTTGTACAAATTGTACAGAATTTACAGCTGCCTCTTTCAGCCTCAAAATCTGTGCCTACTCAGTTGTTTGAAATACTGAGAGGGGGGGGTGAATCAGTGTTTCTTTTCAATTGTTAATTTTACCAATTAGATCACTTATATTTAGAACACAAAATGAACAATGATGGAATAGATACTTTTATTAATTTCTTCTTTACAATAAGTAAAGTACAATAATGATATAGGGCTCCAACCCTAGATGAAGACTCCAATCTTCCAGGCTCCAACCTGTATTGTGCCAAGCACCGACTTGGTCTTTCCAAGGCTCCAACCTTGTCAATTTGAGGCACCAACCTCTAGGGCTCCAACCCTATCTCTGGTACAAGCTTCGACCTAGTTTCTTGAGGACTCCAATCCTCTAGGACTCCAACATTATCTTCCAAGGCACCGACCTTGTCTCTATGAGGCTCCAACATCTTGGGCTCCAACCCTCAACTTCACTTCATCAAAATATGTTTGGTTAATCTTCACAGCTCCCAATGACTTCTTCAACAAGCCCTGTCAATCTTCAGCAATGCCTTCACTTAGTCTCCACGTCACTTCATCAATGACAACCTTGTTCTTCACATGAAGGTGCCACCATAGCTCTTCATAGTACCCAAAACAAAGATCTCCAAGGTTACATCATGATGGCTTCAATGCATCATGGTCTCCAATAATGTCTCCAAGATCAACTCAAGCTTCTCAACAAGATGTCTTCAAGGTCTGCACCAAATAATTCTTCAAGTGCTTCACAATGTCTTCAATGCTCCAACTGTCTAGAATGAGCTGCTCCAAGATATTATCCAAGGTGTTCTTCAATAGCCTGCCCCAAGAAATCTTCAATGCCTTTAAGATGCTTTAGCAAGGGTGCTCCAAAATAGGTCTTTAATTATATCTTCTAGCTCTTCAATTTTGTTTTAAAGTCTGGCCTCAAACTCTCTTATACAATATGCTTAATAGTTCTTCCAAGTCTACTTCAAGAGAGTTACTAGATTGTTTCAAAAATGCCAAGTTGACTGCTATTTAAGATTGGTCTTTATGCTTCAATATAGTCCAACTCTGCTCACAAGAGACACTTCTTCTGGCCTGCTTCAAGGTGCACAATAGGCTCTTCCAATTAAGTCTTCAAAGACTCTTTAACATATCACAGTCCCACAACAAATATAGGTGTCCAAAATTGTGTCTCCATAATTCTGCAGCAAATGTTATAACAGGTTCGTATTTTGTGTCTCCACAGGTTTGCTACATACTGCCAGTACTTGTTCTTTAAATATCTCTTGGTGTCTTTCAACAAGTCTGCCTTATCCCTCTTACAAAAGTTGTCACAGATCCGAGCTCTGTTGTTGTCCACAGAACTATACTCTTGATCCGAGCTCTCCTTCAAATACAGCCTACAGGTCTGAGGTTTATATATATGATGAGCCCTCCTCAAACTGTGATCTTCCTTCCTACAATCCGAGTTCTATATTGTCCAAATTAAATGACAGCCAACCACATATATCTCTGTAATTACAGGTCCAGAATAGGTGGTTGCCAGTGTAATGTTTCAGGACTTTATTTCAGGTCTGAAATATACTACGTTGCACGGGTTCCCACACCCAAGGGTAGGGTTCCCGAACCCGTACCGGGTTCCCGTCCCCAAGTACCGGGTGCTTGACGGGTTCTTCTCAGAAGCACCCTAAGGAACCCAATTCTTCATGGAAGAACCCGAAACTTCCCACACAAAATCAGGGTCCTTTTGCTGACTTGGGGACGGAGAACCCCAAAAACGAGTTCTTTTTGAGTTCTTCGACGGCAAGTTTGGTTAAATTTTTATTTTATTTTATTAAATTCGACTATTACTAATCGCTATTAAAATTAAAATTTAAGATTTTTTTATTAAAATTAAAATTAAATATGACTCGACTATTCTTATTGCGATTCTTTTTGTGTTAAAACTTACCCACTCGGACTCCGCAACCCACAGCAATCGTTACCTCACCGCACAACAAGTCACCCTCGGCACAGCAAGCAGCAATCTCACCCACTTATTAAGTGAGCAACTTGAATTCATTAATAGAGATGAAGGAGGAACTTGACAAATTCATGAAATCAGAGAAGGGAATGAAAGAATACAAAATCTTGAGGAAACTGGAAGACTGCACACATTTCTATTAAGTGTAGTTGCAAAGTTACAGGTGCAACTAAAAGTGGGTTCAACATGAAAATTTTAGTTGAACAGACAGTGTTTACTAACAACCAATACCCTGTATGCTTAGGTATTCCCGAAAGAAAAGAAAGCACAATATTAATGCACCCAAATACCAAGGTTGTTGATTCGAGATTAGACTACTGGATACATGCACAGGGAACAAGGCAAAAGGGGTGTGTTTAATTCATCTTCCTTCTATATGTGTGTTTAATTCATCTTCCTTCTATATCTAGATTCTAAAGTGTTATAAGTGAAAATAATTGCTGACACTGTAGTCTTTAAAATTGATGAAATTGTAGATGCTCATGTTCAGTTGATTCTAACTACATGGGAAAGTCCTGCAAAGGAAGTTTTCAGAATGTTGTCATTTGTTACTTGTATAGTAGCTTCACTTGGATGGCATTACCATGATGCAAGTATCATCTTTTGATGGGTATGTTGTGACAAAGACATTCTTACTATGATTGTAGTGTTTTCAGCAGTAATTTTCTATATCATTAGGGCATACATTGCTGTTAGTAGTGACAGTGGGAACTCATATAATCATTGCACTCTTCAATCTATCTTAATCTATTAAGAAATTTTGAAATTTTGAAATTTCAATGTATTATCAATTTTAATTTATCTGAAGAGTCAAGACTGATATGATATATCATTATGTGAATGTTGAATGTTCAATGATGTGCATGTTTAAATCTTTGAAGTTTAAACTTTAATTTTTAAATAAAAAATATTTTATTTTTCTTGTTTTATACAAATTCACATATATATTATTATTATTATTATTATTATTATTATATATATATATATATATATATATATATATATATATATATATATATTCCCCCAACGAACCCACGCACCCTGTTTCAAAAAGTGTCGTCCCTGTCCCCGTCCCCGTCCCCGTCCCCGCATCCGCACCCACGTTTCCTGGCAACATAGGAAATATATATATAAACTACACCAATGGCTTGCCATGATAGTTTGTCGTCCGACTTTGAAAACGAATAACCCAAACAAACAACTCTTAAATCCTCCTCTCCTCGTTGTTCTGTATCTTATCTCTGAAATGATCTCCGAAATTTTGATGCTAAAATGAGTCTTTTCAACGTCAATTTATATTAGTTTCGACCCTTAACGAAGAGACACGTCTCATGGAGAGAGGCCAACATGAATGACTGTGTATAGGTCGGCTAGCTGCTAGGATTAATTTCCTCAACTTAAAAAATCAATAACTTTCAAACCACTTGGAGTTTCGGGCTGAGTAATAGCTCGTTGGAAAGGGAAAAATTATGCTCTTCAACATGGTGTAGGTGTCAATAAAGAATTTTGCCTCTATGGTAGCAAAAAATATTTTTTAATGTGACTGATTATTTATGAGTGCAGAAATGGAGGCAGGGAAGAATGCCTTTGAGTGTAGGGCCTCTTCATGGTTTGATTTCTTTATTGATTGTCTTCATAATCATGTCCTATCCTTCTTCAACATAGGATCACCATCATCATGTCCTTGCCTTCTTCAACATAGGGTCATTAGGTCAGCTATCCTTAAGATAGTGCAAAGATATTTCATCAATCAAATGTAGCATCATTATGTAGTCTTCATCATAAGGACATCAAGCTTCACATAATTGGATATTTGTCATGTCATCATCAAATTATTGGAGGTAGGACATGTAATCATGTAGTGTTATTATCAAGATCATTGGAGGTGGGACATGTCATCATGTGTATGCCTTCTAGTCCTTCATCAAGTGCAGTGATATGGTAGTCTTCCATTATGATCATCAATATACATGATTAACACTTCATTTGTGTCTTGACATCTTAAACAAGAGTTGTAATCATTTGTAATCATCCGTTGTCATCTTCAAGAATATTTGCCATCTCGACCACTGACATCAACTATTGACATCAATGACAACCTAGATTAACAATCTCCCCATTTGTCATTGATGGCAATATTCTTTCTCTTCCAACATTCTCTCTCCCTTTGACATCAATGGCAAGCAAGGTGCCCAAGTACTCCCCTTGTCAAACTGCTTCTTTTCTTCATCAATAGTAATTCTTCATAGGAATGTTACTCACCTTGTCATGGTGCTCTTCCTTTTGGCAATGTTGTCCATGATAGATTGCATTTCTTCATGTGATGAACCAACTCCCCTGCCTACATAAACACCTCTAGCTCAAAAAAGATTTCTTGCTTTGTGGTCTAATGGAAGACATCTCCAACAATGGTCCATCGAATGAGAAGGGATTATGTTCTTCAATGGAGTTGCTTCCGAGAGATGATTGTCCATGTATGACTCGTCAAGGATTTCATAGGGCCCTTTCACGAATAGCTTCTGCAAAAAATCTCAAGAATCACAGACTCCCCCTAAATGTATGCATGGTCTCGTTTCATTATCAATTACTTGGAATATCAAGGATGACTTCATCAAGTCAACAACATGTGTTGTTGGTTGGAGTGTTCAAAATATTTCCGAAGGCAATTTGCTTCCTTTTCCATACGTGTGTAACTTTCTTCTCTGGCATGGTTCTAGTTTGTGTAGGGGCCCAAGTCAAGTTACAATCACATGCCATATGCCCAATGTTATGGCAATTGAAGCAATCTATCTTGTTCATGAATAAGAAATCATGACTTCTTGCAAAATTTCTTCTAGGAGATTGACGGGGACTATTATATTAGTCTTTGTGATATGCCCTACAATCTTTTTCCATGTGCCCAAAGTTTGTACAAAAATAGCAATAACCAAAAAATATACTTTGGTACTTGGAGGATGGAGATTGCTTTGATGTACTTCCAAAATCATTTTGTCTTAGGATCCTTTGATCAAATTTATTGCCTCTTGCATTCGTGACACCATTTGCATATCTTCTTGGAGTAGGGTTTCTTCTAATGTCATCTTGACTTTTGCCCTTGTTGTCGCTGGGATCATCAATATCTCTTTCTGGCTTCCTCACATCCTTATTATTTGAAGCATTATCATTCTTCCTTGAGGGTTCACTAGCATAACCAAGACCTGATTTATCAAGGGGGGGATCTTTGATTACTTAGGATATCATCTAGGGTTTGAGAACTCTTCAAGTTCTTATTCAGCAAGTCAACTTCCTTTTTAAGAGACACAATTTCTCCTTTCAATTTTTCACAATCTTCATCTTTCATGATTAGTTTCTTCTTCATTTCTTCCGTCATCCTTGTTACTTCGTGTGCTTCGTTTTTAAGGGAGATGATATTTGATTTCATTATGAAGACTTCATCATTCTTCTTTGCTAGACTGCTCTCCATTTCTTCTTTTATTCTTGTAGCTTCACATGTTTCGACCTTGAGAAGTTTGATATCTAATTTTAGTTTGAAGATTTCTTCATCTTTTTCTTCTAGTTGGCATATCATGGTGTTTCTCTCATTTTCTGCTTCATCAACTTGTCCTTCTATGAATGCCAAAGTTTCCATCACCTTCTCGAGTCCTTGCGCTTGTTTCCTTGCTTCTTCTAGTTGAGATCTAAGAGAGGAGACCTCTTCCTTGTATTTTCCAATCTCTGCTTCAAGATTGTTCAAGCTCTTAAGTCTTTGTTCAAGGTGACAAAGCTTCTTACCTTTTCTTTGCCTTATTGTTATGAATATTTTATTAATTATTAGTTAGATATAGTTATATTAGGTTTTGTTAACTGAAAGGGCATGATCAAAGATCATGCCTCTTCGCCAAGGGACACCTTGAGGCTATTTAAAGCCTAGGCGATCCCTCATTGTAATCATCTCATCTTTCATCTTTAATAATATATATTTATCAAGTTTTACCAGAGTTTTTATACTCCATTGGTATCGGAGCCTAGGCGATTCCCTCACATAAACTTTTTTTTATAAAACAGTCAACGCATTACACACCCTCTCCCTCCATTAGCGATTATCACTAACCTGCACATCGAATTATTCAAACTTGCAACACAGTGTTGTGCGATTTTACAGTGACGATTCACGTCCACGCGGAAGATTCAAGTCAAAATCGATTATTTAACTCGTAAGAAAACAGTGTGACACGGGCACATTGTCACGGGCACATTGCCACCGTCGACTAGTTCTGTTAAGACAGTAAGCAACCGTAAAAACCTGTGTCCGTTTACAAAAAAAAATCGTGCCCTTTCAAACACAATTAATTCGTATTCAAACTGTAAAAAGTTGTGTCCGTTTACAAAAAAAAATCGTGCCCTTTCAAAACACAATTAATTCGTATTCAAATCGTTATAAGAGTTGCTTACTTTTTAATTAAGTTATAAAAGGTAAATACTACAGCAAGAAAACGCACTGTCGACCCATTCCGGCTTCTCGACCCACTGCACGGTCGACCATTCCGCCGGCTTCTCGACCATTGCTCTTCTGACTTCCGTCCCGTAGCCGCAGCCAAAGCTTTCGGCTGACCCACAACCGCAACAGAAAAAGCACGTTTTAAAATTCTTGGTTTGGACGTGGACCATTGTGTCCGGGAGTTGAACATACGGGTGCTGTGATATCATTTTTAAAAACGGACGGTATTTTTATGTCACGGCATTATAAATCGATTAAACTCCAGATCAGCAGGGTATATTAATAAACAAGTCGGAACGGGCACATTTTAAAACGATATTTTTTAATTATATATAAAATATATATTATATAATTTAATTAATAATATATAATTATATATATAATAATTATATAATTAGATTATATATATTATATAATTTTTAATTAAAAATTATATATATATAATAATTATATAGTTTTTAAAAAAAATTATTATTAATTAATTAATTAATTAATTCAAAAAAAAAAAAAAATTAAAATATTAATTAATTAATTTTAAAAGAAAAAAGAGGAGAAAACTGGCAGAAAGATATTCCCCACCTCATACACGCTCGATGTCATCGTCAATGTCGATGGCGGAATTCCAGAAGAAATTAGGAGATCTTGAGAAGCAAATTAATAACAATTCCGAAGAATTCGGAAAAAGACTAGCCAATCTGGAAGGTACAGTTTCAGGGCACTCCAACGACATAAAAAAAATCCATGATACAACAAACCGCATAGAAAGACAAATGTGGCTAAATCATCACGAGACCACAGAAGCAATGAACAAGCAGAACGAAACAATGAACAATATGAAAGAACTCTTCAACAAACTAAATGATAAATAGATAAGTTAGGTCAGACACAATCCCCAATACCTCCTAACAGGGAACAAAATCAACAAAACAATTTCGCAGATTCAGGAAACTCAGAAGAGCATCAGGAAAAAGTTGATTTCCCACGTCACCATGAAGATACAAATGTAACATCTGATTCCCCACGTCACCATGAAGATACAGATGTTTGTAAACAAAAAAATGTTCCATCCCCAGAATTGAACGAAACATGTGAAGCGACAAACACATCCGAAGCCACTGATATAACGACAGAAGTTGTTGAGGCCTTCAGTGACGAAGCAGATATGGTTGTTAAGAGTGAAGCATTTGATGATGAGGAGAAGTTACATCAAACAATAATTGTTGGTAACTTACCTCTGAGTCTAAAAAGGAATCACAAAAAATCACCAGAAGAACAAGGAATAGCTGGGAAACATGAAAAAGTATTCCAAGATCTACCCATAAAAGTGCCTTCCGATAGGAAAATCAAACATCCAATCGAAGTCAAGACAGTATCCAACTCTATCGATATCAGATCTTTTCACTATCCACATCACCAACAGATGGATCTCGAGAAGATGCTTCATGATCTTTTTAAAATATGGGACGCAAGAGCTCATCGCTTGAGGAAACCAGACATTCGTCAGCATTGTCCATCATTACGTATGCTTTGAGGACAAAGCATCTTAAGAGAGGGGCAATGTTATGAATATTTTATTAATTATTAGTTATATATAGTTATATTAGGTTTTGTTAACTGAAAGGGCATGATCAAAGATCATGCCTCTTCGCCAAGGGACACCTTGAGGCTATTTAAAGCCTAGGCGATCCCTCATTGTAATCATCTCATCTTTCATCTTTAATAATATATATTTATCAAGTTTTACCAGAGTTTTTATACTCCACTTATCCAATTGATTTGTCATAGATATGACTTCTTCATGATGCTTTCTTTTGTTTTGATGAAATTCCTCCTTAAGTTTGGCGAGCTCCTCATCTCTTTCTTGTACTTGAAGCTTGACAAAGACAACTTCCTTCCTTGTCTTGTCTTGGTTACCATCTTGCGCTTTCTTCTTAAGTTCCTCATTTTCCTTTTTTAAATTGTTAATCTCTTCCATGGAAGCCATAAGTTTATTCAGGAGACCTTCTTCAAAGTCTTCTTTGTTCTCTTCATCTTCTAGGTCTTCTTTACCTTGTTGTCATCTCTCTTATCTTCAGCTTCGTTGATGGACTCTGGACTTCTTTCTTGTTTTTCATCACCTTCTTGACTAGAGATCATTGTCAACGCTCCCTTTGAGTGATGATCATGAAGTTTGTCCCATATGACTTATGTTGATGAACATCTTTCAAAATTGACCTTCACAGAATTTGGTAACCCATTCAAATTGCCTTCATTGCTCTTATATTGTACTCCTTGGATTCTTCGTCCATCGTATCATTAGTAATCACTGATTTCCAAACTTCAATTCCTTGAGTCTTCAAGAAATTCCTCATTCTTGCCTCCCATATATCAAAATTTCCATTGAACAATTGAGCCTTCGCAAATTGATTGACTTCAATTCCAATTTAGTTGGTTGGGGTAGACACATCTTTAGGAGGATTGGAGACTTTCTTCCTTGGTTTTCCCATTTGTGTTCTAATGATCAACCTTCAAGCTGTTAGGCTTTGAGTGAAGGTACTGGCTCTGAAACCAATTGTTGGGAATACTGAGAGGGGGGGTGAATCAGTATTTCTTTTCAATTGTTAATTTTACCAGTTAGATCACTTATATTTAGAACACAAAATAAACAATGATGGAACAGATACTTTTATTAATCTCTTCTTTACAATAAGTAAAGTACAATAATGAAATAGGGCTTCAACCCTAGATGAAGACTCCAATCTTCCAGGCCCCAACTTGTATTGTGCCAAGCACCGACTTGGTCTTTCCAAGGCTCCAACCTTGTCAATTTGAGGCACCAACCTCTAGGGCTCCAACTCTATCTCTGGTACAGGCTCCGATCTAGTTTCTTGAGGACTCTAATCCTCTAGGGCTCCAACCCTATCTTCCAAGGCACCGACCTCGTCTTTATGAGGCTCCAACCTCTTGGGCTCCAACCCTCAACTTCACTTCATCAAAATATGTTTGGTTAATCTTCACAACTCCCAATGACTTCTTCAACAAGCCCTGTCACCACAACTCTTCATGGTACCCAAAACAAAGATCTCCAAGGTTACATCATGATGGCTTCAATGCATCATGGTCTCCAATAATGTCTCCAAGATCAACTCAAGCTTCTCAACAAGATGTCTTCAAAGTCTGCACCAACTAATTCTTCAAGTGCTTCACAATGTCTTCAATGCTCCAGCTGTCTAGAATGAGCTGCTCCAAGATATTATCCAAGGTGTTCTGCAATAGCCTGCCCCAATAAATCTTCAATGTCTTTAAGATGCTTCAGCAAGGGTGCTCCAAAATAGGTCTTTAATTATATCTTCTAGCTCTTCAATTTTGTTCCAAAGTCTAGCCTCAAACTCTCTTATACAATATGCTTAATAGTTCTTCCAAGTCTACTTCAAGAGAATTACTAGATTGTTTCAAAAATGCCAAGTTGACTGCTATTTAAGATTGGTTTTTATGCTTCAATATAGTCCAACTCTGCTCACAAGAGACACTTCTTCTGGCCTGCTTCAAGGTGCATAATAGGCTCTTCCAATTAAGTCTTCAAAGACTCTTTAACATATCACAGTCCCACAACAAATATAGGTGTCCAAAATTGTGTCTCCATAATTCTACAGCAGATGTTATAACAGGTCCGTATTTTGTGTCTCCATAGGTCTGCTACACACTGCCAGTACTTGTTCTTTAAATAGCTCTTGGTGTCTTTCAACAAGTCTGCCTTATCCCTCTTACAAAAGTTGTCACAGGTCCGAGTTCTGTTGTTGTCCACAGAAATATACTCCTGATCCGAGCTCTCCTTCAAATACAACCTACAAGTCTGAGGTTTATATATCTGATGAGCCCTCCTCAAACTGTGATCTTCCTTCCTGCAATCCGAGTTCTGTATTGTCCAAATTAAATGACAGCCAACCACATATACCTCTGTAATTACGGGTCCGGAATAGGTGGCTGCCAGTGTAATGTTTCAGGACTTTATTTCAGGTCTGAAATATATATATAAACTCCACAGATGGCTTGCCAAAATAGTTTGTTGTCCAACTTTGGAAAGGAATAACCCAAACAAACAACTCTTAAATCCTCCTCTCCTCGTTGTTCTGTATCTGATTTCTGAAATGATCACCCAAATTTTGATGCTAAAATGAGGCTTTTCAACATCAATTTATATTAGTTTCAACCCTTAATGAAGAGACACGTCTCATGGAGAGAGGCCGACATGACTGACTGTGTATAGGTCGACTAGCTGCTAGGATTAATTTCCTTAACTTAAAAAATTAATAACTTTCAAACCGCTTGGAGTTCCGCGCTGAGTAATAGCTCGTTGGAAAGGAAAAATTATGCTCTTCAAGATGGTGTAGGTGTCATTAAAGAATTTTGCCTCTAAGGTAGCAAAAAATAGTTTTTAATGTGACTAATTATTTATGAGTGCAGAAATGGAGGCAGGGAAGAATGCCTTTGAGTGTAGGGCTTCTTCATGGTTTGATTTCTTTGTTGATTGTCTTCATAATCATGTCCTAGCCTTCTTCAACATAGGATCACCATCATCATGTCCTTGCCTTCTTCAACATAGGGTCATTAGGTCAGTTGTCCTTAAGATAGTGCAGAGATATTTCATCAATCAAATGCAGCATCATTATGTAGTCTTCATCATAAGGACATCAAGCTTCACATCATTGGATATTTGTCATGTCATCGTCAAATTATCGGAGGTATGACATGTAATCATGGAGTGTTATCGTCAAGATCAATGGAGGTAGGACATATCGTCATGTGTATGCCTTCTAGTCCTTCATCAAGTGTAGTGATATGGTAGTCTTCCATTATGATCATCAAGATACATGATTGACACTTCATTTGTGTTTTGACATCTTAAACAAGAGTTGTAATCATTTGTAATCATCTGCTGTCATCTTCAAGAATATTTGCCATCCCGACCACTGACATCAACTATTGACATCAATGACAACCTAGATTAACAATACTCAGCCTTGGAATGTGTGCTGCCCGCTGTTGTTACTTTCCTCAAAATCTAAGCTGTACGGACCTCGATTTTCGTGCCCACTGTTGTTGTACGAAATCTGTCTCGATTTTTGTGTCAATAAATGTTGTATGGACTTGCTGCCTCAAAAAGTGTGCAACCTCCAACTATTGTATGGACTGCTGAAATGTCTCCCTCCTTCAACTACTCACGCTCAAAAAAATTCTCCTGCTCTCCTTCTCATAAAATTCATCATGCCTAGTGTGCGTGATAAAGATATCATTCTAAGCAAGAAGCATCTCTTGAAGGGTTCTCGGTTTTTTCTAGAAGAAGATTTAACTGTAAGACAACAAGAGGAAAGGAGGAGCGAAATAACAAAAGTTAGGGCAGCGAGAGATGAGGGAAAGAGAGCATGGATTTATAAAGGTAAAGTTGTGATAGCGCAATTTGGACCTCCTTCCAAAACAAGGCAACAAAACGATAACAAAGAAGAGGCAACAAACTCTTCAGCAAGAAATGAGGAAGCAAGATCAGCCTGAGCAAGCAGGGACAAAGACTCAACAGTGATTATTCCATATCAAAACAAATAGCAATCAAATCGCACCCAGGTTTCCTTAAGATTAGTTTGTTGGAATTATAGGGGTTACCCATGGAGACGAGGACCTGGGTTAGGGCCTATTGCGGAAGATAGCGACATAATTTGCTTCATAGAAACACATGAGCATGAAGGGTGCAAGACACCTTTGTTTGAAGGGTACTGGAAGATAGCAATGTGGAACAAAGCATCAAGGAATGGCAAAGGGCACGAGGGTATCATGGTATTAGTGAGAGAAAAAGAAGGTTGTTTCATTCAGCTAGAAAAAGAAGACCCAAATAAGCAATTTGTCTGGCTTAAAATATCAGAAAATGGAAATCACATCAGAATTGCAGCATGCTATTTCGCGCCGCAATTTTCAAAAATCTACAAAAGTAGAGGGTTGACCACAAAGATCCCTTTGCAGCCATAAAAGCAGATATTGCAATATATTCTCAACTGGGTGAAGTCCTTATAGTGGGGGATTTCAATGCTAGAACTACAGGTGAAAAAGCTAGCATTGTTTGTTGTAAAGAAGACTGTGACCCTATCTGGCTTACAGAAGAGAGTAATCATCAGTGGGAAAGAATTTCAGAGGATAAAGGCTGCAATCTCTTTGGAGAAAAATTGCTTACGCTATGTGGGGCTTTCGATTTAGTCATTTGTAATGGTTTGACTAGGTGGGAAAAGTTAGGGTCAAAAACTCAGTGTGTTCAACAAAATCCCCCAAAGGGCAAAATTCTTTTGACTCCAAAGAATTATAATACCTTCAAAATAACGCTAGAGAGGCTCTTCGATAAGGAGGAAATCCCACTCCATGGCCTTCGTAGTCACAAATTAACACATTTAATTCAAAGCACACTTGCTAAGTGCAAAAGAGCAAAAATTAAAAATCCTGAAACAAATTGCTTTCCAGTTAATGCTTGGTTTGACAAGGAATGCAAAAAGGCAAGGAGAATGTGGAAGGAATCAGGCAAGGATAACATAAAGCTCAAAGCGTACAAGCAGATATTAAAAAAGAAAAAGGTTGATTTCATGGTTTCGAGGAGAGAAGAACTAATCTTCCTTGGGCAAAATAACCCCAAATTATTCTGGAAGGAGCTCCAACCGAAAAAGGTGCAAACTGAAAACAACATTACAACTTCTGAATGGTTCGACTATGCAAGACAACTTTATGAGCAGGATACCAAGGTTGACCCTCCTCCCTTGGTCATCACAGACACAAAACTCTTCACAGTACAAGAGGTAGAGATGGGTATCAAGAAGCTGCTTGTTGGAAAAGCAAAAGACTTAGCTGAACTCCAAGAAGAGTATCCAAAGTAGGGCTTAAAAATTCTTTCACCTCACATCACAAAAATTTTCAACAACATCATACAACAGGGGTTCCCCTTAGATTGGACAACTAGTATGGCAATACCTCTTTTCAAACTGTTTTCAAGAGTGGTGACGTCAATAGTCCCTCCAATTATAGAACCATAATGATAAACCCCTTGTTTGCAAAGTTATTTGGAAGCATGTTGGAAAAGAAAATCAGCAAGTGGGCAGAAAAAAGAGATAAATGTGTTATAGGGCAAGCGAGTTTTAGACCTAAACATTCCACAGTTGATCATTGTATAACTTTAAGGCACATCATTGAAAAAGTTTGGGAAAAAAAGGAAGAAGTTTTTTGTTAATTTCAGAAAATCCTTTGACACGCTTCCTAAGGATAAGCTTTGGCACAGAATGGAGGAACTCGGGGTTCCTAGGCATTTGAGAGTAGCTATGCATAGACTGTACGAAGAGGTGAAAGTCAAAATTAGAACTTCAACAGGGATTTCTGAAAGTTTTAGAAGCGATATCGGGGTCAAGCAAGGTTGCCCATTGTCTCCTACCCTCTTTGGTTTATATATTGACAAGCTTGAAGAGTGGCTAAATTCGCAAGGGGGTGACGGTTTCCATTTGAGCAAGTTCGTTATAAGGCTTCTTTTGTACGCAGATGACCTTATACTAATTGCTAAATCGGCTCTTGGTTTGCAAGAGCACTTATGTTCCCTTGAGCATTTCTGTAGAAGGGTGGGGATGGAAATCAATATTAGCAAAATGAAAGTAGTGGTTTTCTCTAACAAAAGAAAGCATAACCAGCATAAGTTCTACTTTGAAGGCAACATTCTGGAAGAAGTTGCAGACTACAAATACCTCGGAATTGACTTCAACAGAAATTTAAATTGGGATGGTTGTAGAAAGAAAAGAACTTTGGGGGGTTGAAAAGCATTTTATGCTCTTCAAAACAAGTGTAGAGAAGCAGAACTGTGGGACTAGAAAACCACTGTAACTCTTTTTGGGCTTCTAGTGATTCCTGTGATTCTCTACGGTTGTGAATTGTGGGCCAGCAACACAACCGACATGCAATGGAAACAAATTGAGAAAATTCAGAAGCGTTTGATTCCAAACAAATTCAAAATTAAAATTGCAGTTTCTTATGCTATCTTGTTAAGTGAAACAGGGGTTGCTCCTATTGAAGCAATTGTTATGGTGCGAGTCATAAGATATTTGAAAAAAACTGAGCAAATGGAAGAGGGTAGATAGCCTAAGGTTGTGTTTGATGACAGATTGTGCAAAATAAAGAAGACTTGGATGAGGCAAAATATCAAATGGTTTAGTAAATGGGGTATTTGCTTGAGCATATGTCCTACAAACATTTAAGAGATAAAAACTTTTGTTATGGATAAGTTCCACAAATGTACCTAGGAGAAAGTGTTAGGGAGAAAGAAAAAGTACTACATTGAAGAGTTTAACCCCACTCATGCTCATCAACAAAAAGCATACATAGGTGCCAATATTTCTTGGAGATCTAAATTCTTATTGCTCAATTAAGGACTAATTCTCATCAACTTCGTTGTGAAACAAGGTGCTAGAAGAGGCCAAAAGAAATGTGGGAGGAAAGAGTATTTATTTTTTGCTCTTCCGGAAAAGTGGAAACAGAAAAACATTTCATTTTAGAATGCGAGGCCTTCAAAGACAGTAGGGAAAATTATGCAGGTATTCTGGCAGCTAGCTCCTGGGATAATCTATTCAGCGAAGAGTTTGTCAAGAAGTTGGGAGCGTTTATTGTAAAACTCCACAGGAAAAGGGTTGATTACAAGAGTCAGATGGAGAAGAAATATGTCCCATAGGCTATTTTTAGCCTCGTGGACGTTAAAGTCACTTTCTTTCTTTCTTTCTTTCTTTATTTCTCTCTCTCAATCTGCTCATGAAAGACTGAATGACCTTTTTTCTTCTTTTCTCCTTTTACCCTAACCCTCAGTGACTTTTGGGGAATCCCTAAATCCAATGGCTGAGATAGCTTTAGATCAAGAGCTGAGAATAAATGTGCATTTAATTCTCACTTTCTAATTTTTAATTCACCCCACTTAAATAAAGACTCACTTTGCCTTTTATTTCCATAGTCACTTTTTCACTTTCTAATTTTTCATTTACTTTAATAAAGTCACTTTAAAATTAGACTTGTAACTTTATCACTTATAAAGTCACTTTAAAATTAGATTTGACTTTACCACTTATTGTTGAGATTTTGTGTATTTGGGGTAGCATTAGTTGTGCTCTAGCTCCCAAATTTTGTGGAAGGACTAGAGTACACTTGATCTACAAAACCCAGAAATGGATTTGGGAAATTTCATCTGGTTTAGGAGATATTAAATTAATTACTTATTTTAATGTATTTCCTAAGTTAAAACTTAGGGAACTTAAGTAATTAAAGTGAATTTAATAAAACATGTGATGAAATTGTCTTAAGTCACACGGATCAAGCTTTCTTTTAATCTTAATCATTGATTCAAGATTTGATCATGGTCGTTGATTTGTCAACGAGAAAAGTATAAAGGAAAGGCTTGGGGTCATTTGTAAAGAGACACAGAGGCAGAGCACGGAAGCTAAGCTGAGATTCTCGGGCAAGGTTTGCTAAGAATACTCAGAAGTGTTTCAACTGCAAAGGGGGGCAAATTTAGGCCAAGGGGATGATCTAATCCCGGGGTCTAGAATACACAAGAGGCAGAGATCAGTTCAAGGACAGCGCAGAAGAGGAGAGCAGCAGTAGCAGCAAGGACAATGTGATTTTCATCAGGAAACCCTTTGCGGTTACGCAAAGACCCTTCAGGGGCAGCGTAGTGACTGCGTCGCCCAATCTAGGGTAACGCGGTCTCTTCTGGAGCAGCGCTGAGGATTGGAGGTGCTTCAGAGGCTGACGCACAAGCTTTCAAGGGCAACAGTGGGTTTCTAGGCCCTAATCTTGGCTGAGTTTTGTAAATCCCGTTTGAGGGTGTGGATCAGTCATTATTTTGGCCCTAGATCAGCCAATGAGTTGTAGATCTAGCATATTCTCTGTTGGGTTTTCCAAATCTGGAACCCAGATTTGTGTATTCAGAAATATTATTTATAATAAGACCCTCCAGCAGCCAGAGACCGGTTTTCCCGAATTTGGATTTTCTGGGGACTATTTGTCCAGAAATAACTATCACTTTGTCAATGTGTGCACGTACTTATTCTAGATCTGGATTGGTAGAGATTTGTTATGTGTTTTGCTTCAATTTTAACTTGAATTTATTTAGTCAATAACTTGTCTAAAGTAGGAGGAGCAAAACTAGATTAACAGTAATAATTTTTGCATAAAGTATAAGATTTAGAAATTTCCACATGGTATCAAAGCAATTGCAGATCTAGGAGGGTCACCAGCAGAAGAGACTGAAGGTTCTAGCTGCAGGAAGCAATTGGAAAAGCAGCAGAAACACAGATTTGAAGGGACAGCGCAGTTTTTAGGAGATTCACGCAGAGGAAAGGGTGACTTTGTCCAGCGTTGTGTCCTAGCAAGCCCACGCAATTACTGCGTAGAGGCAGCTCAAAAACAATGTTGGTTTGGTCTGAAACCAGCAAGTGTGATTCTGATCTGAATCTATCAAATCCAGAAAAGACTGCAAAAATTCAAAAGAGTTGGTGGGGTTAAAATTCTAAAGTTTTCAGATTTTTAGCCTTAGCACAAGTGACAAAGAGCGGGAGGAGATTAGCTTCTCAGAAAGTTTCTAACCAAAGGAAACTTGCAGTTTGATCAAAGGATCAAAGAAGAAGTTGAATCATAATTGATTTGGTAGATTCCAAGGAGGGAAATCAATTGTCAGAGGGAGCAGAAGGTGCATGTTTCACCAAGGGCCTTAGATCCATTTCTCTAGCAAAGAGAAAAGGAAGTTCTGACAAATTCTGAGCAGATGGCTCCTCATGAACTGCCTGATCAGGATAGGTTGGATGGCCTCTCAAACTTTTCAGTTTGGAAGGCAAGGATCCTGATTGTCCTTGAGGCATACAATCTAAGAGACCATGCAAAGCAAACTCTAGCAACACCGACAAATCCGGATCTCCTTCGGAAGCATATGGAGGCTGTTGGGCATGCCAAGCGGATGATTATGGACGGTATCAAGGACCATATTGTACCACACGTAGCTGAGAAGAAGACAGCTAACAAGATGTGGAAGGCCTTGACTTCCCCATATGAGGGAAAGTCCGTCCAAAGAAAGATGTTGTTGGAGACTCAAATGAGGTCATTCATGATGACCAAGGGAGAAGACATGGAGCACTTCCTCTTCAGAGTGCAGTCAATCAGTGGTCAGCTGACTGCAACGGGTGCAACGGTGGATGATGTTGTGATAGTCAGGACTGCCCTCAATGCAGTCACGAATGAGTGGGAAACCTTTGTCCAAACTATCTTGGGCAGAGTGGACCTCCCAGATTGGGATAGCTTGTGGTCAATTCTACGTCAAAAAGAACTCCGTAGATTCACCAAGAGGCAGCACAGCCTTGCATTGAGAAAAGTGAAGAAGGAAGATGAGGAAGATGCAACCTTGGCATCAAAGAAGCAGCCAAAGAAGAAGAAGGATCTTTCAAAGATCAAGTGCTTCTAGTGTGGTGAAATGGAGCATTTTGCCAGCCATTGTCCGGAGAAGAAAAGGGACAAGGAAGCATCTTCTTCCAAAGCAACTGTGGCAGATGATGGGTCAGGAGATGATGCAGCCATGAGTGCTCATGAACCACGGAGGTGGGGTGACATGGACATGTAGAGGAGCTAAATGAAAGAGGGGCGGGATCCTTGAGCAGCTCATCTCTTGGATCACATGCGAGCTACGACAGCCTTAAGACAGTAGCAGGACAAGTGGAGCAGTGGGTGCATAGATCACAGATGAAGCAGAGGCAGAGGCAGATATGAAGATTAGAAGGAGCAACACAGAGCAAGGCAGTAGCAGCATAGAAGCAGTAGTAGCGCAGAGGCTGATGTGACTTCAGCAGCGCAGAGTAGTGTTGCTTACGCAGTGCAAAGCTGCAACAGCGCAGAAGGCTTCAGATGGACAACGCAGAAGGCAGCAGCGTGATAGATTTCAGCACAAGGGGCTGATGTGACTTCAGTAGTGCAGAAGGAGTCTGATTATGCAGGGAGAGCTATAGCTGTGCATCGTTCTTTAAATGCCAGCACAGATCTGTAATCTATGGAGCTTTAGTAATGAGGATGCAGTCCATCAGACTTGTTTGTCAAAGATTGGGCAGGAGATTCAGTTGTTTCTCTCAACAACTGAAGTTGCAGTGCCGCAGATCAGCAGTGGCAGTGCTATGAGCAGCACAAATGCAACATATTGAGAGGGAGCTGTAGCACAGTGGTTGCAATGGCAGTGGCAAATTCATGGGCAACAGTACAGAATGGTAGCAGCAGTGCAGAGTTGAGTGGTAGCAGGCCAAGCATCAACAACACAGAACCAGTGCCCAAAATCATGTAATGCATAAGTGTGATGCATTGCTAGAACACACCCTTGATGCTAGGAGGGAGTGTTGAGATTTTGTGTATTTGGGGTAGCATCAGTTGTGCTCTAGCTCCCAAATTTTGTGGAAGGACTAGAGTACACTTGATCTACAAGACCCGGAAATGGATTTGGAAAATTTCATCTGGTTTAGGAGATATTAAATTAATTAATTAATTTAATGTATTTCCTAAGTTAAAACTTCGGGAACTTAAATAATTAAAGTGAATTTAATTAAACATGTGATGAAATTGTCTTAAGTCACACAGATCAAGCTTTCTTTTAATCTTAGCCATTGATTCAAGATTTGATCATGGTCGTTGATTTGTCAACAAAAAAAGTATAAAGGAAAGGCTTGGGGTCATTTGTAAAGAGACACAGAGACAAAGCACTGAACCTAAGCTGAGATTCTAAGGCAGGGTTTGCTAAGGATACTCAAAAGTGTTTCAGCTGCAGAGAGGGGAATTTAGGCCAAGGGGATGATCTGATCCCGGGGTCTAGAATACACAAGAGAGAGAGATCAGCTCAAGGACAACGCAGAAGAGGAGAGCAGCAGCAGCAGCAAGGACAGCACAGTCCCTTCATGGACAGGGTGATTTTCAGCAAGAAACCCTCTGGGGTTACGCAGAGACCCTTCAGGGGCAGCGTAGTGACTGCGTCACCCAATCTAGGGTAACGCAATCTCTTCCAGAGCAGCGCTGAGGATTGGAGGTGCTTCAGAGGCTAACGCACAGGCTTTCAGGGGCAGTGCTAGGGTTTCTAGGCCCTAATCTTGGCTGAGTTCTGTAAACCCCGTTTGAGGGTGTGGATCAGTCATTATTTTGGCCCTAGATCAGCCAATGAGCTATAGATCTAGTATATTCTCTGTCGGGTTTTCCAGATCTGGAACCCAGATTTGTGTATTCAAAAATATTCTTAATAATAAGACCCTCCAGCAGCCAGAGACCGGTTTTCCCACATTGGATTTTTCTGAGGACTATTTGTCTAGAAATAACCGTGTAACTTTGTCAATGTGTGCATGCACTTATTCTAGATCTGGATTGGTAGAGATCTGTTATGTGTTTTGCTTCGATTTTAACTTGAATTTATTCAGTTAATAACTTGTCTAAAGTAGGAGCATCATAACTGGAATAACGGTAATAATTTCTGCATAAAGTATAAGATTCAAAAATTTCTACACTTATAAAGTCACTTTAGGAGAAAAGTACAAATACATTTGGACACTTTTCCCTAGGCCATAGAGCAAAGCCTTAGGGAACCACTTGTCCTCTGGTACCCAAATTTTAACACTCCCTCTTACCGAGGAAAGTGTTCCTCACCACTCCCATCTTGTCTTTGAAATAAACATGCTTGCCCCATGGTAAGGCTTTGGTGAAAATGTCCACTACCTGCTCATCTGTGGAAATATACTCAAGCTTTACAGCTCTCTTATGGACATAGTCTCTGATGAAATGATATTTGATCCCGATATGCTTTGACCTTTCATGAAAAATTGGATTCTCCGTAAGTTTAATGCAACTTTGATTGTCACAGTAAATCATTGAAGGTCTCAATGCCTGACCAAATAGCCCAAACAACATCATACAAAGCCATATGGCCTCACAACTAGCCAAATTGGCTGCCATGTAGTCTGCCTACGTTGAACTCAATGCAACTGACTGTTGCTTCCGGCTAAACCCCAACACAATTGTCGAACCCAACCCAAAACAACACCCTGAAGTGCTCTTCCTATCAGAAGCACAACCTGCCACATCCGAATCAGTGTACCCTACCAGTCTCACTCCATCTCCCTGTCTATAATCCAGACCAAAATCCATTATCCCCTGCAAGTAATGAAGAATGTGTTTTGCAGCCACCCAGTGCACCCTCCTGGGCTCACACATGAACTATCTCATCGTGTTAACTGCGAAAAATATATCTGGTCGAGTGTTGACCAAATACATCAAAGAACCAAATAGCTATCTATACAAAGTAGGATCCACCAACTCAGAATCTGAAGCATGAAGCTTCTTCCAGTTAGTGATCATAGGTGTAGACATGGGTTTGCAATCCTCCATGTGAAATTTGCTAAGAATGTCCACAATGTACTTCCCCTGTCCCAGGAAGAAATGCCCCTCCTCCTGCCACACCTCCAATCCCAAAAAGTAATGCATCAAGCCAATGTCCTTCATCTCGAACTCTGAAGCAAGATCTCTCTTGCAGCCCTCAATGAGTCTCTTTGCACCTGTAATGACCAAGTCATCCACATACAACACCAAAATGAGAGGCTCCTCACCTACCACAATAAAGTATAGGTTTGGATCTGCATCACTCTTTGTGAAACCCAACTCCTGTAAGTATGTATCAATCCTCGTGTACCAAGCTCTAGGAGCTTGCTTCAGGCCAAAAAGTGCCTTCTTCAGTCTGCATACATGGGACTCATTCCCATGCACCTCAAAGCCCTGCGGCTGCTCAATATAAACCTCCTCCTGTATGAAGCCATTGAGAAATGCAATCTTCACATCCATCTGGTGGATCTTCCAACCCATCTCTACTGCTATCGATATAATGGAGCGAATAGAAGTATACCGAGCTACGGGAGCGAAGGTCTCCTCATAGTCAACTCCCTCTACCTGTGAGAACCCTCTCGCCACAAACCGAGCCTTGTACTTCTGGATGCTGCTATCTGCAGCATGCTTTATCTTGTAAAGTCGTCTGGAAGTAACCACTGATTTACCTTCAAGCCTCGGCACTACCTCCCAAACATCGTTCTTCATGATAAAAGAATATTATTCCTGCATGGCCTCTCTCCAGACCTGCTGGCTCACTGCCTCTGCATAGCCAGAAGGCTCGGAGTCTACAATGCTGGTAATCAATGCCATATAACTACAAAACCGCTCATGTGGTTTGCTCTCTCTAACCTACCTCTTTGGCCCAGTGACAGATGTGGCCTCACGCAAGGTGTCCTAAATCTAATTGGGCTTCCTCTTCCCTGAGCACACTTCTCCCACCAGAGTGAAAGAATCCTCGTCATCATTAGAAGCCTGAACTTCTGAATTCCTGCCAACTGACCTCATACCTGAACTTGTGCCTGTAGATGTTGAAGTAGCGTGTGAACTGTCCATCAGTGGGCTACGTTGTGAACTGCTCTGCGGACTACTCTACATGCTGCCCGAAGCACCACCCATCTGACTCTGAGAGCCACTGCGCACTGAAGGAACTGACACTGTAATCGATGTACCTCTTGATCCCTATCCACTAGATCCCTGTGACTGACTCAGCTGCTCCTAAGGGTCTGGTGAATCCAGATACTCTAACTCTCGTGACCTCCTAAAAGCTCTCTCCTCCTCAAACTTCACATCCCGCCTGACAACAAATTTCCGCTTCGCAGGAATATAAATCCGAAATGCTTTCGAGGTCTCGCTATAACCCACAAAGATGCCCTTGTCTGCAATGGGCTCTAGTTTGGTCCTCTTCTCCTTAGGAACATAAGAGTATGTAATGCACCCAAAGATACAAAAGTGACCAACATCAGGCTTCTTCCCAGAAAAAGCCTCCTCCCTAGTCACATTGCCCAAGGCACGATGTGGACTCCTGTTCTGCAAGTACACAACAATGTTGCAAGCCTCTGCCCACAAAAACAAAAGTAACCCTTGATCATGAAGCATGGCTTTGGCAGCGCCAACGATGGATCTGTTCTTCCTCTCTGCAACCCCGTTCTGTTGGGGGTTGTAAGGAACTGTGAACTCCCTCCTGATGCCTACCTCCGCACAATAATCAACAAACTCACCGAGGTATACTCCCCTACATTTTCCAATCTGAGGACCTTGATCTTCTGACCTACCTAGGTCTCCACAAGAGCTTTGAACTCTTGAAACTGCTTGAAGACCTCACTCTTGGTCTTCAAGAAATAAATCCAGGTCTTCCTCGAGTGATCATCAATAAATAAAACATAGTAGTCATAGCCACTCAAAGATACATGAGACATTTGACCACTCACATTGGTATGAATCAAGTCAAGAATCCCTCTCGATCTGTTGTCACCGTTGGGAAAAGGGGATTTGGCAAACTTCCCCATAGCACATTCTCTACATGTATCAAGGTGATCGGAACTGAAATCTGGCACACCTGTCACATCTCCTGCAATGTCCTCAAGGCCCCATGATACATGTGCTCCATCCTGCGGTGCCAAATCTCACACAAATTTAATAAAGTTGGCTCTACATGTAGTGAGAAGTCGACCTCATAAACAGTCATGTTAGCTCCCAAATAGTCACATCGGTTCACAAGTCAGGTCAGCTTATATACAAGGGTAAACAACTATTTATACCCACCTATGTTACCCAGAAAATAACAGTGAATGTGGATTCATTTGTGGAAAAATTGCAGTCATCTCTGAAACAGTTTCTGGATTCTTGTGGTAAGGTTCAGTGCGGATGTATTGGATGGGCTTCCAGTGTGAAGTTTGAAGTGTTTGAGAACTGATTACATTACATACAATAGTGTTGCAGTGCAGATCATAAGGTGCTGTTGTTCGGATCATCTAGAAGCTACAGCACATTCCTAAAGTGCGGATCTGTCTATATGCATGAACATGAGCATCCTGGATTGCGGATCTGTCTAAGGATATAAGCATGAACATGTGATCAATCTGAAGTGCGGACATGTCCAAGTATAATAGGAGTATTCAAGTGCAGATATGTTCAACGATAGGTTGCAGAATATTCTAAAGTGAAGTTGTCGATAACTTGTGATATTGGCATTCAACTCAAGATTATGTATGATTGAGACAGTGGTCTACAAAGAGAAGAAGCTATTGGAAAGTAGAAGAAAGAAGGAAAGTAAATATATGATTTACTTTCCTCATTACAGATTATATATATCTCAAGCAACTGAAGGTTCAAAGGAAGTACTAGTGCAGAACAGTGCAACTTGGTGAAGAGAAGAAGGACCAGCATTGAAGGACATCAAAGAAGTAAGGAAAAGGTCTTGGATGCATAAATAGGTCAAGGGTCTAAGTCTGGGTCATGGTACTTGTCATCTGAAATCTATAAGAAGAATTTCTCGTGGGTTTTCCTCTCCAAGAGGGAGAGGTTTTTCCCTGGCTCTAGGAGCCTAATTCTTGTGTCTCGTGCCTTTTGATAATTGACTTGATGAAAGATTTAATAAGCTAACGAAGGGAAGACATAAGTAACTCAAGTAACCTCACAAGTAATTATCAAGAAGAGAATTTTGAATCAATCACTGGCCCTACAAATTCTCAACACCCCAGGTACAGCATCTCTGTCAGCCCAAACTCGCACTTGGACAGCTTTGCATAAAATTGTTGCTCCTCTAATATGCAAAGCATCATCTCCACATGTTGTAGATGCTCCTCCCAAGTTTGATTGTAGATCAATATGTCATCGAAGAATACCAGCACGAACTTTCTCAGCTACCCATGAAACATGTGGTTCATGCATGACTGGAAGGTAGTTGGAGCGTTGGTTAGCCCAAAGGGCATCACCAAAAACTCAAAGCGCTCATAGTGGCACTCGAAAGTTGTCTTAGGGACATCTTCATCCCTCACCCGTATCTGATGGTACCCCGACCTCAAATCTATCTTGGAGAAGAACTTGGCACCCCTCAACTCATCAATCCACAGAATGGGGTAGCGGTTCTTCATCGTCTCCTTGTTCAAGGCCCTGTAATCGATACACATCTTCAGCGTACCATCCTTCTTCACCAAAACAACCGATGAAGCAAAAGGGCTCGAACTCGGTTGAATATGCCCCAATGTTAGGAGCTCATGTATGGCCCTCTCAATCTCATCCCTATAGGCCTTGGGGTGCCTATATGGGGTAGTAATCACAGCCTGGATCACCTGCTCTAGCTCAATGGTGTGCTCGAATCCCCGATCAGGTGGCTGTCCTGGTGGTATGTCCCCGAAAACCGTGGAGTATCTATCAAGGATGGCCTAGATGTCCGGGTAAGGTGGCTTTGCTGCTCCACCAGCCTCTGAGACCCTCAACTCGTTAGCCCACTCTATATCCCCATGCCTCAAGTCGGCCTCCACCCTATGTGCAGAAACTATTTGCAGTGGGTATGAGTGCATGCTCCTCAGCATCATTGGTTTGCCATCTGTGTCCAGGAACTCCATCTCCATTCTCTTCCAATCAATGGTGACCCTGCCAAGGGCATAGAGCCACTGGACTCCCAACACTATGTTGGTGTCCGAAATGTCAACCACAAAGAAGTGGTCAGTCACGGAGTAGCTCCCCGTGGTCACTGTCAGCGCTGGAACATAGGTGGTGCACTGCATGGTCCTATCTCTCGGCACAAGCACTGAGAAACCCTCAAACTCCTCTGTCCTAATGCCCCTCCTACGCACCATATGTGCATGAATGAAGTTGTGCTTGGTCCTGCTGTCGACAAGCATTGAAACACGTTGCCCCTGTACAGCACCCCGGATCCTCAAGGTAAAGTACTTGGGTACCCCACGCAGTGATGCGAGGACCCCTCCTGAAGGTGCAAATGTTGACCCTCCTCCTGTCAGTGGGGGTGGAGGTGGAGGTCCTTCCTCCCTAGGTGTGACGTTGTCCTCTCCTCCCATCTCAAAGAATGCATCTTCGTCACTATCTAAAAAGACCTCTATGTAGTGTGCCTTCCCTCCTGCACACCTGTGGCCTGGTGCCCATGGCTCCTAGCAAGTGAAACATAGTTTCTGCCTCCAAAGATCCCTCTTGGTCTCATCATCCAACTGTCCTCGGCCTTGGTTACCCCTCGATGGTGGGGCTCTGGTATCTCTCCCCCTCTGCTAGAAGACTGGTGGGGTTGGCTGGGGTGCTCAAGCTCTGGGCAGAGCATCCTGCAAATCTCTCGCTCTCCCCACTGCATCATGCAAGCTAGTGGATTTGCTCGATCTCGCTAACCCCCGAAGTGGTTCTACCAAGCCCTCTACGAACATGTAAATCCTTCGAGATTCCGATAAGTCCAGAACCATCACCGATAGCCTCAAGAACTCCGAGATATAGGCCTTTGCTTTCCCTGTCTGCTTGAGCTTTGTCAACTCTCTAAAGTACTCCTCTGGATCCTTCCTCTGAAACCGCTCAAACACCCTCCTAGTGAACTCATCATACATTGTCACGCTTTCGTGCCCCAACGTAGTCAACCCATGAAACCACCAGTCATGGGCTTCCCCTTCCAAGTGCAAGGTAGCAACCTTCATTGCCTCCGTCTCGGTCATCTAATTTAACTGGAAATAAATATCCAGCTTCTCCACCGATGCCTTCGTTGAACGCTTTGAGGAACCATCAAATGTCGGAAGGAACAGCCTACCCACGGTACGATGCAAGTCACTTCCCTGCGTGTACCCTCCTCTGGCTTGGCCTTTGGGTTTGTTGTTATTCTTCAGCTGGCAAAACTCATTGAATGTGATAGCCCTTCTGAATTCTGGCCCATAAGATTGATACTCTATGAAAAACTCCCCATAGTGAGACTCTTCCAGCTCTGGCTGCCCTCCTGTCCCTGAAGCTAGGAACGTGGGAATAGTGGATCGTGGTGGAGTATATGGTACGGCTAGCCATGTAGCATGGAGGCCTGCCTGGTGCTGTGAAGTGCCAGACCCTTCTCCAATCTAAAATTCTCCTTGAACTCCTTTCCCCTTGCCATTACTAAGCCTCTGGCCCATCTCCTCAATCGTCTTGGAGAGGTCTTGTACTAACTTTAGCAAAAGGTGAGAAAATTCCTTCTCTTCGTTCCTCCCATCTTGTGTGTTCTCCATTTCCCTCTCTACAAACTCCAGAATGTTGTCAACTTGATATGCAGTGATTTTGAGCCTTCTTTCTCTACTCTTGTATCTCTGCCTCCAATAAGCCATGTTCTGTCTGCTCTCTGGTGTCATAGATTGCGTGCTCCACAGGCTGAGTCAAGTCTATGAGCTTTAATACCACTGTAATATCCAAAATGTGAAAAGACAGTAATATAAAGCAGCAATAGACTAAAAACTACAGCAAATAAAATCACACCATTGACACATGAAAACTAGAGCCAAAAACATGATCTGAGCCATTTTATTAGCGCTGGAAATGAGTAAAATAATGGTGTTGGAATGGGTGCACTTGGGCCTGCTCAAGGCAGGCTGAAATACATCTCAAATCAAGCTAGAATGTCTCTCTAGAAATAGCATTGCGTGGCTTTGGTGATGCGCTACTATGCCCATAAATATTGTTGCTACTCCGGCTCTGTGCTTTACACCTGCTCTGCGCTACTACTCTTGTTCTGCGTTGTCACTAGCCAGAAATGTTGCTACTACTCCGATTGAGATGTTGTTAGGGCCTGCTACGCCGCTCAAAAAATTATGGGATTTGGACACCAAACTCTACTCAAGAAAGTTACAAAAACCCGTGAAGGAATTATGGAATGCTCGACTTCGAAAAATTGCCTTTGTTGGGCTTGACCCACTGCATTGCTGGCTGAAGCTCCTCACCTAAAGAAATCACTGCAAAACTGCCCCAAATAATGAGCAATCACCATGTTCGGTCTACTAGATCATATTTTGAGTCGCAGAATTAGGTAGATTATTGAGGGTCTGTCACGAACAGGTGTTCCCCTCATGGGTTTAATGTATTAATCTTATGTAAAGTGGGTTGGAAAAATAATTAATCCCCTCCTGAGTCAATTAATTAAATTTTCTGGTCAAATTAAATCAAAAATCCTGAGTCATAAATTTTATTAATTTTATGTCCTAGGTAAAATTAAATTTTTCGAAAGCAAAATTCGTGGGTCCCTAAAACATAAATTTTTAAAGGTCCCGGGCCAGGGAATATTGAAAATTTTGAGAAATTTTGGACCCTTGGGCCTTGATAGTTAAGTCAAAGTCAATTTTTTGAGGTAATTAACTCAAAATTATTATTTTTGAGTGAATTAAAAAAGAATTAATTGAAAATTTCGAAATTCCTCAAAAAATAATAATTTCGACAGACGAGATTAAAAGATAATCAAATCCTTTTCAACGGTCTAGATTACTTTCACGGGGATCAAGCGAACTAGCCGTTGGAGATTTTACCTATAAATTAGAGGTCGGTGTCAGTCTGATTTTCATCTGATCTCTTGATCGTGTACTAGCTCTGGAAGCTCTCCTGTAATATTTTTTGGACTAATACAAACGAAGTCTTTGGAGTTTTATTTGATGGTCGTGTTCCTCTTCAGCATTTTATGGTAAACTTGTTCTTTATATTCTGTTGGTGATTATTTCAATGAATTGTTGATTAATGGCTCTTGTAGAGTAATCTATTGCACAAATATCTTGCTTAGGTTCCTAGATTTAGGGTAAGAATATTAATTGGATTGAGTTAGCAGGTATCTCTAACTCTTGAAAGTTTTATTTTTATCTTATTTCTCTATTGATTTAACAGTTTAACTTTTAAGTGTGCAAAAATCTCTCGGATTTAGAATTGGACGTTTGGGGAAGTCCTCGGCTAGACTAGCTGACTCCCAAGGAAATAAGATCTGAAGAGCCATCCAGATCTAATTCCCCAAGATTATCTTAAGTTCTATTTTTGCAGGGTTTTTATAGGGCTTGTGCCTAAATAAAAACTTATCTTAATTTTTTATCGAATTTAAAGTTAGATCTAGCTAGTAAGAGCCTTGGATCTTCAGATCTGGGAGCGAAGTCAGACTTACACTCCTCAGATCTGACAGATCTGCAACTCTTGTGCATAGATCTATAAATACATTATATAGATTTGTATTTTTCATAGTGTAAATATTTACAAATTTTTTAGTTTCTGATTTCTAACTCGGGATTTCAATTTTTTATATTTTGTAAAGTTGTTGGGTATCTGGGTTTTCTTGTTTTTGATATGTGCATGTGATCTTTGAGGGTTTTCAGAGAAATGTTTAAGATCTGAGACAGGTCTAGGCCCTGGAGGGTAAGATCTGATCTCAAGATCAAAATTTTGCAAGGATATCCAAATCAAATTTTATTTTCTGAGTTTATTGGGTGAAATCGCTGGACAGAAGGAAAATCTCGAAAAAAAAATTTATGCACTAGTGTGCCTGTGATTTTTTGTGGGTTGCCTTCATATGCCGCACCTCCTCTCTGCAAATCTACGTGTTTGTTGCCAGCGTCCCCATCCTCTCTTTGTGTGTTCCCTGTTGTGTTTTTCCTTGCTGCCCTTCAATCCCTGCGTCCTCTCTTTTGACCCTCATCTTCATGCAGCCTTCAATCCATTGTCGACTCCCTCACACAGCCTTCAATCCGCTGCCAACTCCATCCCTTCCTTCTTCACGTTGCCCTCATTCTTGTTGCCTTCTTCTCCATCCTCCTCTCCCACAGCCTGTTCCTTCCTTCGTTGCCCGCGCAGCTCCACTCTGCTTCCTCACACTGTCCGCTCACCCTTTCTTCTCTGCCCTTGCCTCACGATCCCACTATCGACTGCCTGCGTGAGCTCCTTCCCCTTCATCTTTCCCTTCTCATGCTGCTCCGCGTGCTCCTCCCGCTGTCAGCTCCTTTTTTCCTTCACGTTGTCCGACCCTCTTCTCCTCCAAATTTTACCTATGTTCAAACCTAACTTCATATCAAAACAAATAAATCACATTTCATTTAATTGTTTATGAGGTTTGATTTTCATTTTAATTAGGCTTTGGGTTTTCTTTTAAGTTTTAAAATAAAAATTTCTAAATCAACTCCTATCTTTTCTTTAATAAAAATCTAAAATCAAATTTATTTTTTAAATTAATTTCTAACTTTTAATTTTTATTTAAAAAATTCCAAAAAAAAATCTATTTTAGTGTTAGCTTTTAACATTAAGAAATTTTTTAGATTTCTTTAATTTTTGTATATAAAAATTTAAAGGCCATTTGTTTTTTTTTTATTTTTTTTAGTTATTGTTAATGTGGTAAAATTCTAAGCCCTCAACGAAGATATTTATTCCGTAGAGAAATTCCTATAGTTGACGCAATTTAATTTTTTAAGTATCCTAAGTTTGACTATAGAGAAAATTTAAATTTTGGATTTGCATTATCTTAGAATATCGTTTAATCCACAAAGTGCTTGACGAAGAGTTTATTTAGCATTAAAATTTCATGGTATATATTGATGAATAATTACTGAGATTTAAGTGCTAGTTACTTTCATATGCTTCAGATGGGTTTGATGATCATTGCCATCTAAATTTTTTAAACATTTTCTATCGATTAAAATCGTTTAATGTTTAATTAACTCTTGTTTCATTTACTCGAATTTGGATATCTATTGAATATTACTGTTTGGAAAATTCTTTCAAGTAAGTGCGATCGATATCTTATTTTTGTGGATCTACGACGAATTGCATATCTTTTAATTGAGTAATTTTTGGCATCTTCATAATTGGCACTCTCGCTTAAGTACTTAGTGCTTAGATCAGATTATTTGGAATCTAAGTGCTTTAGGCTTTTAACATCACCTCTCATCTTTGAAGCTTATTTCATCTTGCCCCTTCTTCAAATCGTTTTCCTTGCATTATATATTCTAAGTTAACATTGCATAGCAGCAGTTTCTCATCAAGTACTTGGTTGTAATTTCCTTAGCAAGATAGTTGACTCCATAAAGCACTGGTATCAATCATTCAAATTCAATCGAATCCTTTAAACTTGCTAGATCTTTTACAAGTATTTGGTCGTTTAACTGTGTCTCCCGAACTGGTTGGTTCCCAGCTGGTTCTCCTTCATTTCATTTCCATAGGGCCTATCCCCCTTAGTCTGCTATAAGGAGATAGCTCAAATAGAGAGATTGGGGATCAGGGTGACAACGCCCGATCTGAGTCATTGTCACGGTGCCTAGACATTCTGTGCAACAACATATTTTGGCATCGTTGCCAGGGATAAAGTTTTTATGTCCTTGGTCTCAACAACATTTTCTAATCTTCTAATCTTTTTTCGCCATTCATTGACCCATCACACGGCATAACATTTTCTAGCGTCATTTCATCTCTTCCTCATTTCATCATCGTATCTTTTGTCATATCACTAATCCTTTCATCTTCTCTTGCACATTTAGCACCTGGACATTTCGGTTCGTTTCTTGTTTGGGTGGCGACTCCACTTATTCATCTATTTACTCCCATACAAGAATCCCTCCCTGATATCCATCTGCTTCTCTCGACTAACTTTTCGGTTTTAGAATTAGATTCATGTTCAAGTGGCGACTCCATTTCTTTCATTTCTTATAAGAATTCTTGCTAAGAAGCTCTCTTCTTGTGCACCTCTTGACTATTCTTGAACAAGGATCTCTTCTCTAACATCCACTTAGCCTTTAAGCAAGTCATCATGGATGATACCCTTCACGACATGCCGGAAGAGGCCATTCCTAAATTGCCTTTGTTCTCGGGTGGTGATTCAGCCACTGCTCGAAAGCATCTCTTGACAGTTACTCATATAATAAATAGCTATTGTCTTCCTTCACAATATAATCATGAAGATATCAAGATACGTCTCTTTGGCTATTCCTTAAAAGATGATGCTATCGATTGTTTTTGAAATTGTCCTGAGGAGTATTTTTATTATTTACAACACATCATCAATGCTTTTAAAAATAAATATATAAAACAAGGTGGCTCGCCTTGTGCTCCCAGTACTATGCAAAAAAATGAAAGTGATCTTGTAGAGAACTCAACTATCAACAGGAGATTTCAAGACAATTCTCAGGATGAATACTTGTACCACGACAACACAAATCCATGATAGTGGTGAAGCAGAAACAAGTTGTCAAATAAATGTTGACAACGATAAGCATCTTGTTAACGAATTGATTCAGATGGTTGAGTATATGCAACTGAATCAAGCTCAGGTAATCAAGAATATGGAGGCCAACCAGGTTCAATTCATTAAGAATATGGAACTTAATCAAGAAAAATTAACAGCAGATCACGCCAAGGAAATTGGTTCTATGCAGAGTAGGTTATTGGCCTTAGAAGAAAAACATATCAAGGAAATGACGATGATGGAATTTAATAACTCCAATTAAATGACTGCCATGGAACAAAAGACATGATGAAGAAATGCCCATCATGGAATTTGATCACAACAATCAGTTAACCACCATGGAAGCAAATCATATGAAAGAGATAAACTATATGCAAAATTGCTTCATGGGCATGAAAGCAAAGAATGATAAAATTATAAGCGACATGATCAAATATCTCTTCAGAATAGATTATTGGCCATAGAGAAAAAACAAGCACCATGTGTTATAAATATGGAAGAAATGGATACTATCGAAAATAGATTAAAGGTAATGGAAGTTAATCATTCTAATCAGATGTCCATTATTCAGAAACATATGATTGCGATGGAAGCAAAGCACACTCGAGAAATGAAAACTATGGAGGCAAATCATATCACTCTGCAAGACAGATCCGTGAAAACTGAGCTCAATCAAGCGAAATTAATATTAAGGCATGCCAAAAAAACGAGTTCCATGCATAAGAGGTTAGAAGAAAGGAAATCACAAGTACAAAATTTTCAGCCTAATCCAGAAAATAGATGGCAGAAAATCAAAGAGCTTTCGACAGATCATAACTCTCCCAATCCATTAAAGCAGGTCCTGTCTTGTTGTGAATATCCAGAGAAAGTGGTTGGCCCCATTAATAGGATGACATGATCAAAGAAGAAATTGAAAAGGATCTAGAACAGATACAGAATGAAGAGAGGCATGTCACACATATCTTGTTTACTTCGTCTGAAAGTTCACAACCACAATGTTCTGCATCATCAAGAATACAATCTGCCACGAAAAAAAGACTAAAGCGAAAAAGAAAAAGAATAAGGAAACGTTTTGATACATCTGATGGCCGTGAGAAGCTCGATTTTCAGATAAGACAAAGTCCTACCGTATGCAAGATGGAACACGGCACATCCGAAAAACAGCCCACAGACTTGCCTGAAAGCAGGCAGATGCTCAGTATGCACTATATTGAACACATCCGATGCCACAGAGCATCCTTTGCATTGTATCTCTAACCTTACACCTTGTCCTTTCAACATTTCATTTTCTAGTTAGAGTAGATTTACATTTCATGTTAGTAGAATAGTCAATAAATGAAGAGCTTCTATTTTAAAGTGTTTAATGTTATATGATGAATTTTGGATGGACGTTACTTATATAATCTTGTGTATTGCTTCGACGCAGATTCTGGATTCTCACATTCCTTCGATGAAGCAACGTGTCCCCAAGTAGAGCTAGATGTTGACCACTCTTTGTCAATGACCCCATAGCAGTACACCCCTTTCTTCGCAAAAGGGATCTATCATATTCAAGCATTCGTACCGTTCAGATTTCATCAATCAGTCGACAGTTTTGTAAATGATGTAAACCCATTCTGCATGTTTATAATGTAAATGATCTTAGTAAGACCATCATGTATGTAACAACCTAGGGAAGCCTAGTATTTTGGTGACGATTTCTAACTTAGGAGGTTTTTTGTCTCACTAATTCATTTGTGTTTCTCGACACAAATGATCGACAGAGTTTTCCCCTCCAACCTCACCCCAAAGCTAGGGTGGAATTTGTCGTCAAGATATTAAGTGAGTCCTAGTGTTTTTTATCGAATCTTTGTAAAAGTAATCTGGGAATGATCCTAGCTAATTGGCTAGATCATTTTATTACAGATTGTTGGGTCTACTAGATCATATTTTGAGTCGTAGAATTGGGTAGATTATTGAGGGTCTGTCACAAACAGGTGTTCCCCTCGTGGGTTTAATGTATTAATCTTATGTAAAGAGGGTTGGAAAAATATTTAATCCCCTTCCGAGTCAATTAATTAAATTTTCTGGCCAAATTAAATCAAAAATCTTAAGCTATAAATTTTATTGATTTTATGTCATAAGTAAAATTAAATTTTTCAAAGGAAAAATTGGTGGGTCCCTAAAAAATAAATTTTTAAAGGTCCACGGCCAAGGGAACATTGAAAATTTTGTGAAATTTTGGACCCTTGGGCCTTTATAGTTAAGTCAAAGTCAATTTTTTGAGATAATTAACTCAAAATTATTATTTTTGAATTAATTAAAAAAGAATTAATTGAAAAATTCGAAATTCTTCAAAAAATAATAATTTTGACAAACGAGATTAAAAGATAATCAAATCCTTTTCGACGGTCAAGATTTCTTTGACGGGGATCAAGCGAACTAGCCGTTGGAGATTTTACCTATAAATTAGAGGTCAATGTCGGTCTGATTTTCATCCAATCTCTTGATCGTGTACAAACAAAGTCTTTGGGGTTTTATTTGATGGTCGTGTTCCTCTTAAGCATTTTATGGTAAACTTGTTCTTTATCTTCTGCTGGTGATTATTTCAATGAATTGTTCATTAATGGCTCTTGTAGAGTAATCTATTGCACAGGTATCTTGCTTAGGTTACGGGATTTAGGGTAAGAATAATAATTGGATTGAGTTAGCAAGTATCTCTAACTCTTGAAAGTTTTATTTTTATTTTATTTCTCTACTGATTTAACAGTTTAACTTTAAGTGTGCAGAAATCTCTCGTATTTAGAATTGGGCATTTGGGGAAGTCCTCGGGCTGGACCAACTGACTCCCAAGGAAATAAGATCTGAAGAGCCCTCCGGATCTAATTCCCAAACTTATATTAAGTTCTATTTTTGTATGTTTTTCTAGGGCTTGTGCCTAAATAAAAAGTTATCTTAATTTTTTATCGAATTTGAAGTTAGATCTGGCTAGTAAGAGCCTTAGATCTTCAGAACTGGGAGCAGAGTCAAACTTACACTCTTCAAATCTGACAAATCAGCAACTCTAGTGCATAGATCTGTAAATACATTGTATAGATCTGTATTATTCATAGTGTAAATATTTAGAATTTTTTTAGTTTCTGATTTCTAACTCGGGGTTTCAATTTTTCATTTTTTGTAAAGTTGTTGGGTATCTAGGTTTTCTTGTTTCTGGTTTGTGCAAGTGATCTTTGAGGGTTTTTAGAGAAATGTTTTAGATTTGAGACATATCTAGGCCCTAGGGGGTAAGATCTGATCTCAAGATCAGAATTTTGCAGTGATATCCAAATCAAATTTTATTTGCTGAGTTTATTGGGTGAAAAATTAATTGTTGGACAGAAGTAAAATTTCGAAAAATAAATTTATGCACCAGCGTGCCTGTGATTTTTTGTGGGTTGCCTTCAAATGCCGCACCTCCTCTCTGCAAATCTGCGTGTTTGCTGCCAGCATCCCCATCCTCTCTCTGTGTGCTCCCTGTTGCGTTTTTCCTTGTTGCCCTTCAATCCCTGCGTCATCTCTTTCGACCCTCATCTTCACGCAACCTTCAATCCATTGCCAACTCCCTCACACAGCCTTCAATCCGCTGCCAGCTCCATCCCTTCCATCTTCACGTTGCCCTCATTCTTGCTGCCTTCTTCTCCGTCCTCCTCTCCCACAGCTCGTTCCTTCCTTCGTTGCCCGCGCAACTCCTTTTTTTTTTAATGTGGTAAAATTCTAAGCCCTCAATGAAGATATTTATTCTGTGGAGAAATTCCTATAGTTGACGCAATTTAATTTTTTAAGTATCCTAAGTTTGACTATAGAGAAAATTTAAATGTTGGATTTGCATTATTTTAGAATATCGTTTAATCCATAAAGTGCTTGATGAAGTGTTTATTTAGCATTAAAATTTCATGGTATATCTTGATGAATAATTACTGAGATTTAAGTGCTAGTTACTTTCATATGCTTCATATGGGTTTGATGATCATTGGCCTCTGAATTTTTTAAACGTTTTCTATCGATTAAAATCGTTTAATGTTTAATTAGCTCTTGTTTCATTTACTTCAATTTGGATATTTATTGAATATTAATGTTTGGAAAATTCTTTCAAGTAAGTGTGATCGCTACCTTATTTTGGTGGATCTGCGACGAATTGTATATCTTTTAATTGAGTAACTTTTGGCATCTTCATAATTGGCACTCTCGCTTAAGTACTTTGTGGTTAGATCAAATTATTTGGAATCTAAGTGTTTTAGGCTTTTAACATCACCTCTCATCTTCGAAGCTTGTTTCATCTTGCCCCTTCTTCAAATCATTTTCCTTGCATTCTACATTCTAAGTTAACATTACATAGCAACAGTTTTTCATCAAGTACTTGGTTGTAATTTCCTTAGCAAGATAGTCGACTCCATAAGGCACTAGTATCAATCATTCAAATTCAATCGAATCCTTTAATATTGCTAGATCTTTTACAAGTATTTGGTCGTTTAACTGTGTCTCTCGAACTGGTTGGTTCCCAACTGGTTCTCCTTCATTCCATTTCCATAGGTTCTACCCCCTTTAGTCTACTATAAGGAGACAGCATAAACAGAGAGATTGGGGATCAGGGTGACAGCCCCTGAACTGAGTCGTTGTCGCGATGCCTAGACATTTTGTGCGACAACAGGTTGTACAAGCTTTTCTTTGCTAGCTACCAGAGGGTCTCATAAGCTGCATGGCCTCGTGGACATGATTAAAGAACATCATTCATTCATTCAAATTGTGAGGGTAATCATAGGACATGCAATTTTGTGCTTTTTCCTTTTCCAAAAATGGCAAGTGCCATGGATTCCCCTTTTACCATGGTCAGTTGGTTTCAATTCTCAACAAATGCAAACAAACCGTAAAAATTAGGCATAGAAAACAAGGGATATGCAACCATGGACCCAAGCTGATTCGTATGATGCTCTATGGCGTTGATTTGACCCAAAAAATGTGTGCCTTAGTCAATGATTGGTTGTTGAATGCTTTGCTTTGGTTCATAGTGAACTTGGTGGAGAGAGTGTCATCTAGCACATTTAAAGTCTTGACTAGAGGAAAAGGGGACCAAGGTTTTCTAGCTTGATGTTCATCCTACCCTTAGCTCATAAAAATGTATGTCCCACATAACATCATGCACATGGCTTCCTTCAAAGGAATCTTTGCCTTGTTGACTTGCCTTTTCTCCTAGGAACAAAAGGATCCCACTAAAAAAAGTTCACTTGTCTTTTATCCAAAAGCAAAATTCCAAAAGCCTTCAATAATGACAAAGATGTCTTAGTCTTTTCTCCAAACGCAAAACCTTTTCATAGCCTTGTTGACTTTTCTTCCACAGCAAAGACCTTTTATGTTTAGAAAAGAAAGCTTTTGTTGAAGATTTCACTTTTGCACTTTTAGCATACTTTCCCTTTGACTTATCTTCTCCAAGGAGTGTGCAATATTTAAACAGAAATTATCACTTTTTCTTCATTCTTCTTACCTCCATTCACTTGAGCTAATGTACCCTACTCAGATGAGATGTTTTATGCAATTGTTGATGACTATGTTGGAGAGACATCCACAACACTTTCAATGACTACCAAGCCTTAGCTAAATATGCTTTTCGTCTTGTCTTCACTAAGGAGGCTGCCCTATTTGGGGGAAATTTATCATTTTTTCTCCATTTTTCTTGCCTCCATTCATTCTAGTTTATGCGCCCTACTAAGAGGAGCTGTTTTATGCAGGTGTTGATGATTATTTTGGAGAAACTTCCTCCACACTTTGCAGTGACTAGTGAGCCTTAGCTAGGGATTATTTTCTTGGATCTTTCTTCTCTTTTTCCATTCTATTCTCAGCAAAAGCAAGATGCTTCTGTTGGACCATCCAGAGCTTCTTCCTAGGGACCTAGGGAACTATCTTGTAACTTCCTAAGATCATTAGAGATAGAAAGTGATGTTGAGAATCGAGATGATGTATGATTACTTGTGGGAGTCCCCCATCGCTCATTTCTATTCTGTTCAAGTCACAAGAGCTCTCAAACAGATTCCTTTCCTTCTCTGAATAGGAGGAAATAACGCACATTCCTAATAAAACAGAGGAAAATAAAAGAGGATTAAATATTCCAAACTCCACTGTCTACTTTTATATCTGTGGTGCAGCTTGATGGCCTACTTCAAGTTTTAGAACTGGCAATTTTGAATACTTGTAAAAGAAGAGTCAGCACGTGTAGTGACAGAGGACTAAATCTTCCTAACTCTACTGTCTATTTGTATATCTGTAATGCAGCTAAATGGCCTACTTTAATTTTTAGGGCACACCTTTGCATCTTGCAAAAGAAAAGTCAGTACGTACAGTGATGGAGGGAAGATGTGCCTCCTTCTGTGATACGTAAATTCATTTAGAGTAAATGGAAATTTTGGTTTAATGATAAAACTTAAATCAAAAATACCTTTGATTCGCACAAACAACCTGGGTTGAATATATGAATCAGTGCCCGGCAAGCCAAAGACTATAACCCCAGAAACGAAATGAACCGTATCTTGGTTGGTGACAGAAGATTTGGGAAGGAACGTGTACGGGAATCAAGGACAAGATAACAAAAGCCATGGACAATTCATGAACAAAAAGAATATGTTCATTGTTGCTCAGCAGACATAGGATAGTGCAGAAGGCACAATGACAAGGATAGATGAAGAATTTTACTGTGTACAGATCGGGCACTGGCACCCTATGTCACTCCGACAAACTGGGTTGCATGTCTATGCTACATTGATCTTGGCAGAATATGTTGCAAGCCAAATTTCAGCAATTATTATGTGATAATTGTTACGCAGGGGCATTGTAGACTCGAAAAGAAATATCCAGCTGCCAGTGTTTCACCATGCAGACGTGAAGTCTGTTCAGAATAAAAATGTTACAAACATGAACCCTATTGACAATGATTAGGCAGAAAATGAGAACAAAACTTTTATCACGAATAAAGCATTATATTTGTCGCCTCATAAAGCAAAATTTCAGAAAATTTTGAGATTATGCAAAAGAAATTTAGACAAGACATTGAGAACTTCTAATCGAAGATGCAAGCAGAGATGGCTGCATCGAATCCAGGACACAAGTCGTGAATGTTTCACATCCATCTCTGAGAAAGGGAAGGTAGACCTTCTTCGAAAGCATCCACTTAACAAAACCCAAATCCGTCTATGCTACTGTCTTAACACATCCAACTAAAACCTACAAACACCGCTTCTTGATAAGAGATCAATTGCTTGAGACAAAATGGAAAAAAGTTCATTGCCTTACCTATTGTCCAGAATTCCCGCGCCTTCATCGCCAACAAAGCGCGGAGCTCCTGGTTCAAAAGGTCGGCTACTCCCTGAGTCTCTTCTGGATCCAAACCCCCATCTTCAACCCCTAAACCTGCTGCAACGGCATCATCTTGAGGCAAATACTTCACAAACCTGCCCTTATCGCTGGACATTTTTTCCCCATTGTCGCTGTTGCCCCGCCACACCTGTTTAGAGTTATTTTCTGAACTCGATTTACCATCTCGCCCGCTCTTATAATTCACAGGTTTTCTATCACTGTTTTGCCCTAAAGAGCTCGTTACCAATCGGTTCCCCCATTCGTCATAATTATACCCACCGCCGCCAGGAACCGGCTTTGACTTGTCGGAATTCGACAAAGCCGTAGCCTTGGATAGATATTTTTTCTGGTTCTTATTAAACACTTTGAAGTTATCTCGCCGCTGTCCAGGCTGCGAGTTTTGATGTTGCTGCATTTTGACTACTTGGATTGCCTTGCGATAAGTTTGTGTCAAATGGCGGAAGACAGGACGGAACAGACCAATAAAAAAGGAGACTAGTTGCTAAGAATCTGCGAATTCAATAAACGAAATTGCGCCGAAGGAATATATACAGATGCCTCAAAGAAGAGTTTGTGAATTGAATTTTCAGGCTTGCCCTTTATCGACCGGAAAGCAAAATCGCTCCCAAGTATTTAATTTAGACGCTTGCCCGAATCCATTTTAATTAAAAATGAGAAGTAGCGTCTTTTCCATTCCAGCCGCAACTAAAGGAATATATTTCGGAGGTGGTATATATTTAACAGCCAGTTAACCGCCTTTTAAACTGCGGGTCGGCTTCCAACGTTAGGTAGCTTGTTTTCATTTGATTTGTGAGGCAAGCTTCGGCAAGTCCGAGTCCGAGGGTGCATCGCTACGTTAGAGCCGAGTCAGATTTGTAGTTTTCGCTATAACATACAACTGATCATCCCCTTCTATGTAAATCAATGTATATTTGGGGCTTATACTCTTCGTATATTTTATTGCTTAATGCACAGCTTGCATGTTCAAAGTTATTTGTTTTCAGGTCACTGGAGTGGTTTAATGTTGGAAAATGAAATGAAATTTTAATTAAAAAATAGTTTATGGCATTATGGTGAGTTTCTGGGTTTTCGTCTTTTGTATTTCAGATCTTTCCTTATTCAAATTAATGATGAGCTGGCCCAAATTTCCAACAATCTCATCGCTGAAAAGACAATGCTAAGAAACCAATGCTAACATATTCTCATAACTTTCTATGGTGTCTTTGAACACATCACGTTCCAAAATGAAATGTTTTTCCAATACCTGCCCAAGACGTGAAAATGTACACACTCGTTCTTCCCAAGCTTCTTTAGGCCTCTTCCACCGTCCTATTTCACACCGAAGATGATGGAGTTGGTTCTTAATTGAGCAATGAGAACCTTTGCCCTCCACGGAATGTTAGCTCCAATCTCTCATATATATATATATATATATATGGGATATCATTATATTTTATTGATTTTTTTAGTTATTTGTTTTAAAGTCATGAGCATTGTGATTATATACTTGAGTGTAGTTTAAAAAATTACAAATTAGTCTGGAAAATAATAGAAATTTCGGCAAGATTATGACAAAATCTGGCATAATTTTATGAAAATTTGGGTTGTAGTTGTCAAACTTCAGGATTTTCGGTACCCCAAGGGTTCTTCATGGTGATGAATCCATTTCCACCTTCAAAAAAACGATTCAAACACTCCAACATTTTGATTTTTCGAAAAAATAAAATAAAAATAATAAAATAAAATATTGGATTTCGACAATAAATTTTATTGTCTAGGCAAATTTGTGGCATCAGTAGACAACATCTATAATAGCCCGAGGGTTAAAAATTCATGTAATAAAAGTTAATAAAGTTAAAATAAGATCACCGGCAAGGGACACTTATTTTAAATTGAATGTTGGGCAAAATATCCTAATAGGCATCACTTGGTGTGTTTATTGCTAAGGGAAATTGGCAAAGGCAATGGCTAAGGCTTTGGCACATTACTTGTGAAAATAATGGAAATTGGGATAAAAGGAAGGTGAAAGGTCACAAGTTGCATATTAGGAGGAAAATGAAGGAAAATAATGGAAAATTGAATAAATTAGATGCCTCATTGATCCAAGAGGATCTTGTTTCAACGCAGATCGACAGAGAGGTCCAGTCAGCACCTTATCTGATGTCTGGTTCAGTCTTCAAATCATTCAGTTCGTCCTCCAGTGATTCCAGATGAATGTTTCTTTGTCATGGTTCAGAGTGTTGTCATGGTTATGTGGTTTGAACTCGGTTGTGTGGTATTCATGTGGACATGTACCTAAATTCTATGGTGAAATTCCTTACAAGTGTAACCTAGACCTAAACCTAGTGCAACTAAAACTATGGTGCAAAACACATTAAAACCTATATTATAAGGTTTCAGACTTTGTATTAACATTGCAATAAGCCAAAGTTTTAAACCCACGGTCCTAAACCGCTACCGTAACCGCGTCGGAGTTGGTTAGCGCATGTGAACGATGTGAAGGGTAAGTTTAATGTGGATTTTGCCGCCAGCTCAAGCCGTTGACCGCGTCGGAAGCCGTGACGTGTGATTAGGTGAATAGAAGCCGCAGCATTTACCGTCGGGGTTAGCACTGACCACGTCGGAGTCGTTATCATGTGAATGGATAGAGTCGGAACCACCGCTGCTAACTGCAACCACCGGACTAACCGCCTATTCACATGCCACCTTCTGCTCTTTCGCATTGTTAACTAGCCGCTAGGAGTTAAGATTTTATCCTAAGTTCTATTTTGGGTTTTTTAATTGAATGTGCCAAGGTGTAAAGGTTATCCACCTTATCTTATATCCACTAGGTGTCACCTCCATACAAGACTAAGACCTTAACCCACTTTATTGCTCAACCACCTGCCTAATTTGGCATCAGGGAGTTCGAAACCAGGCTTATAAAAACCATGAAATTTTCCTCCATGAACACACATGAGTAATTTTGTATTCAGATTTGGAGTGAGAGAGGCAAATTTGTTTTCAGCGTTTCTTAGTCGTCCGGAGGTGGATTTGAGCACAGAGATAGGAGTTGGAAAGCTAGGAGAGAGATATTTATGTTGTCAATAACCAGAGGTGCCTGTGAGCACATTCAGTCTGGTGTATTTTCTGTGTAAAGACTTCCTCGGATCAATCCTAATAAAGCGGACGCCCATCTTGAAAGCGGATCCGGAGACGTAGTCCACCAGGGACGAACTCCGTAATCAATGTTTATTGTCTCTTTTCTCTATTCTCTACTGTAAATTCATGTGTAATATGCTATTGGTTTAAGTCGTAAATGATTTAGATTTCCTTCAATCTTCCACGTTAAGAAGTTCAGTTAACAATCAATTCACTAATGGCAATTAATCAATTCTACCTCATCACATAATTTCGATCACATTCAGATCACTCATCAATAAAAAGAGCATCAGTGGGCAAGGTTTTTTCAACTTTTTGTTAGTTTAGTGTTAGAATTAGACTCAGAAAGGAGAAAGCACCTAGAGGAGAAATAAAGCAAGCAAGGAAAGGAAAGGAAAAACAAAGAAAGACAAGGAAAGCAAAGGAAGACAAGAATCAAGCATCTTCAGCAGGAATACTTGCAGGTAACATATTTCATGTGTGATTTCCTAGTTGGTTTGACATGCATGGCATGTGCATGTTGGCTTATGGTTTTGTTGTCATTGGCATGGATTTTGTCGGGTTTTGACAATGGATTTTTGCTTAGCGTTGTCATTTTCGGATAGCCATGGTGTGATGGGATTGTTCTCAGTTTTGAGGTTTGGATTGCTGAATGGTTTCGAAATCGGGGGTTAGGTGGTCTCAGGAAAATTCCCAAAGGCCTAGGAATCCCTTAATCAGTAATTGTGAGATACACGGTAAAGCCTGGGGTGGAGAAAGAAAAATTCCTCAAGGATAATGAAGGAATTCTAAGGCATCCAAGCTCGATTTGGTTTTGTGATCTCATCATCAGTTTAGGTGTGATCACGGTATGGAGAGGGTGCAGTTGGTTTAACCTTTGGATTCCCTTGGTTGTGTTTAGATTGGTTTATCACATTAGATCCCACATTCATTATTGGAATATGGCACGGGGGTGATTGGCTGAAGAGAGATTTGGCTTAGCCAATCTATGGTCAGGTGGAACATGGAAGTCCTGAACTTGGTCGATATTTGCCTATGAATTTTGTCTTGCTTTTGGTAAGGAATGTATTGGTTATAATGTGGTTTTAATGGTTGTTCTCTTACTGCTATTTATCTGTTTATATATTGGTTATAAGCATGGTTTTATGACAGATCTTAGTCATGTATCTTTTCATGTTTTCACTCATAATTGAATAAATAATGAATGCAAGACCCAGTTGATGTTATGAAACTAGTGTGAGAAGGCAATGACCCTTCTTGTTAAACCTCAGGTGAATTTTCAGTCCTTTATGTCTAGACTTGCATTCAGGACTTGCAGGTTGCATATATACCAAGTGTTTGACAGAGTGTCAATCTCAGTTGGGGATGGTGAGGTCAAGTCTTGGTTCCAGTTTTATGTTCACAAGCATTGTCTTCATGTCTTTTATGAATTCTGAAAGTTTCATAGCTTTCAGGGTAGAGGCCTAGCCCCAGCCCTTGAAAATAGCATCAATTATCGTACTCGTTGACATAGCACTGGCAGAAAAAAGCCACAATCGCACTTATGCATACCTATGGGACCGACTGGTAACCCATAGTCGCTTGGAGGCCTTGGCAAGGGAGTGATCGGGGTTTTAAGTCAAAAAATACGTGAGTCGTCACAGGCGTTGGATACTTGGAGGGGTTGGGTTACTCCTGGAGGTCCTGTGGCACCTAAGGGAAGTCAGTAAGGTCTTGTCGTGTTGACTCAATTTCTTTAAAGTCATCTAGGAGGTTAAGTCATATCATAGTGACCCTCAACTCATGTTTACCCCGGGCAAGCTGATGAAAGTGGGCAAATGTGGGAAGAGGTGTTATAGGGTGGTATTAGAGCGGATTGCGCTCTCTTTGGGTCATATCTGATACCACGGGGTGGTATTAGAGCGTGGTTTCACTCTCTTTGGGTAAGTTTGATGTTGTTAAGGTTATTGTTGTCATGCATGGGATCATGGTATACAGTTGGTATGGTCATGCATGATGTTTTTGTGATGTTATGTCATTATATGGATATGTTTATGATTATACATGTACATGCTAATGTGGACTGATCTTGCAGATGAGATGAGCCTCCCTTGAACAACACTGATGTATGGATTTGATTCTGGTATCTATTTGGTTTATCTGACTTGGTATACTTTTAGGAAGAAGAGAACCCAAGACAACAAGAAAAATGGCAAACTACAGTTCCTATGACACTGCCTAAAGATCAATTTGGCATCAAGGAGAAGAGTATTCTCCTAGTATAGAAAATACATTGAGGAGCTTGAGGGTAGAGATCATAAGTTGCAAAGCAGACAATGATAGGTTGGTTGAGGGTCAAGAAAGACTTGCAAAGGCTCGGGAGAAGCAGGTAGAGGTTAATGTGGTGATTCTTCAAAGCTTGTAAGAGTTGCAAAAATAGGGACAATCAGAATCAGCCAAGAGCAAGAAGAGAAAACTAATGGAGCCTATGGTAGCAGATCCTGGTCCGGATACAAATTGGATAGAGGGGACACAGTTAGAGGTGTTAGATCACTGGGTACACCTAACAGGAGGACTCATATGTATAAGAATCATTTTATTTCCTCATCTACGAGACATCATCATAGTCATCACCATCATCATCCTTGCAGGAGGAAGGAGTATTTACCTAAGGAGTTCAATAAAGTGAAGCTTCCTACGTTTGATGGAGAGATGAAGAAGGCAGAATATGTAGAGGCATGGTTGCTTGGGATGAGGAAATTATTCAAATTACACAACTATTCAAAAAACATGAAATCCAAGATAACCACCTTTATTGTAAAAGGGAAAGCAGATATCTTGTGGGAATATGTAAAGAATTTCAAGGGCATTAAGGAAGAAGATTTGATTTGGGATGATTTCGAGAGGATCTTCAAGAAGAAGTACTTATCGTAGAGGTACTATGATGATAGAGCTAAGGAGTTTTTTGAGCTATAGATGGGCTTTATGACATGTGATGAGTATGCTAGTAGAGTCTCGGAGTTGTTGAGGTATGTGCCATATCTCAAGGAGGAAAAGGCTAAGATCCAGATATTCATCGGTGGATTGCCAACAGCATATAGAGACTAGATTGAGTTTGATGAGCCTAGATCATTAGAGGAAGCCATCCGTAAATTTAAGCATTATTATGATCAATTAAAGCGAAAGGTTGAGCCTAAACATGACTTGAGGGGAAATGAGGAGGTAAAAGGAAAATGGCCACCGAAGCGAGGAAGACCTGAAGATGTAGGTGAGAAAGAAAACACTTCTCTTCACAATAAGATCACTACATTTCAGAAGGGACATATGTCGTAGCCCAAAGAGTAGCAAATTATAGGTGATAGTAAAGCATTGTTGCAGTGTTGGATATGTGACAAATATCATCATGAGAAGGATTGTCCATTGTACCAGGGAGGTAGGCCTCAAATCTATAATGCTCAAGAAGTGCAGACAGTTGGAGACGTTGGTCATAGCATCCATTGGATCTATGTAGTTGTGGACAATAGGCAGGTGGATCACCATGCATCTATCATTGAGATGGACGGTAAGCTTTATGATCAAGTTATGTATATTTTGATTGATCCTGGATCTAATTATAGTTATGTTAACCCTGACCCGGTGGATAAGTGTGGCTTGTGAAAATAAGTGCATGTAGAGTCTTGGTTGGTGCAGTTGGCTACAGGTGCAAAGAAGAGAGTTCATCATTGGGTAAGAGCTTGTGCATTTGAGTTGAATGGTATGCTTATAGCAGCGCATTTGAATGCCCTGCCATTGGGCTCGTATAGTATGCTTTTGGGTATTGATTGGTTGTACCTTCACATGACCAAAGTATTTTTTTAAAGAGAGAATCCATACAGGTGAGATAGTTTATAGAAGAGAGGAATAACCTGTTACTGAGTTTTGTAATCACCAAAGTAGATTACTATGTTTTGTAAGGACCAAAGTAGATTGCTATGACAAGGCTATTGAGTGCCTGGATGATAATGGAAAAAAGATAATCTTACAGGGAAATAGGAAGCCTACATCAGTTAGGATGGTCACAGCTATGCAGGCTAAGCATAGTTGCAGAAAATGGTGTGTGATGTTTCCAGATCATACTTCCAGTGACAAGGGTAAGGAGGTTGAGGATACAAAAATCTTCAAGATGTATCTTGTATTACAACAATTTCAATATGTGTTTCCATCAAAGATTCCATAGTTGCCTTCGCACAGAGAAGTAGACTTTTCTATTGAGTTGGTACCATGGGCAGCACCGGCATCAAAGGTACCTTACAGGATGAGCACACTGGAGTTGGTAGAGTTGAAGTTGTAGTTAAAGGAAATGTTTAATAAGGGATGCAATAGGCCAAGTGTATTGCCTTGTGGTGCACCAGTGTTGTTCGTGAAGTAGAAGGATGGTACTCTTAGATTTTTCATTAATTACAGGTAGTTGAACAAGGTGACGATCAAGAATAGGTACCCATTGTCGAGAATCGATGACTTGTTCGATCAATTGAATGTAGCAACAATGTTCTCAAAGATAGATCTGCGATCAAGATATCATCAGGTACACATCAGAGAATAAGACATCTACAATACTGCCTTTAGGACCAGGTATGGGCATTATGAGTTTGTTGTAGTTCCATTCGGTTTGACTAATGCTCTAGCTACTTTTATGAGAATAGTGTGTTGCGTCCTTATCTGGCCAAGTTTGTTATTGTGTTCATTGATGACATCTTCATATATTCTAAGAATGAGGAAGAGCATGTTGAACATTTAGTAGCAGTGTTGAGATTTCTAAGAGAGCATTAGTTGTATGGTAAGCTTAGCAAGTACAGTTTCTTTCAGACAGAAGTACATTACTTGGGACATGTTGTTTCCAAGAATGGCACAGCAGTAGCTCTGAAAAAAATCAAGGCTATCATGGAGTAGGCAACTCTTAGGAATGTGGAGGAAGTCAAATCATTCATGGGATTAGCAGGTTACTACAGGAGGTTCATTAGGAACTTCTCACGCATTTCCTATCCTATTACATCATTGCAAAGGAAAGGTAAGAAGTTTGAATGGACAAAGGAGTGTGCAGCCAGTTTTGAGCAGTTGAAACAGTTGTTGACCAATGCTCCAACGTTAAAGATTACAGATCCAGATAAAAAGTTCATAGTGTTTACAAATGTTTGTAAGAGAGGGCTTGGTGGAGTCCTTATGTAGGAGGGACAGGTGATATTCTATGATTCCAAGAAACTGAATGAGCATGAGCAGAACTATGTGACTAATGATATTGAGTAGGAAGCTATTATTCATGCCTTAAATATGTGGAGACATTATCTTCTTGGCAGGAGGTTTGTGTTGATGAGCAATCACAGTGGATTAAGGTATTTATTTGACCAGCCTAATTTGAATGGCAGGAAAACTATATGGTCGGCTACCCTTAGTGATTTTTACTTTGAGATCAGATACATTAAGGGAAAGGAGAACAGGGTTGCAGATGCTCTCAGTGGAAAAATATAGTTGAACCATGTTGCAACGGTGAGCTCATACAGGATAGATTTACATGATCGAATATTATAGGTAAGACAACAAGATAACAAGTACAGGGAGCTTATGCATAGGTTACAACAGGGTACAGGTGATCAGGATGTGGATTATCATCTTACAGCAGATGTCTTGGTGAGATTTAGGGATAGGATCTATGTGCCAGATGACAGTGAACTCGAGAATATTCTCTTGAGGGAGTTTCATGTAAAACCATATTCAGGTCACCTGTGATATCAAAAGATGTTGACAACAGTGAAGAAGTTCTACTACTAACTGAATCTAAAGAAGGAACTGGTAGAGTTGTGGCGAGATGTTTGGACTATCAGCAGGTCAAAACGGATTGTAAGCATCCAGGTGGGTTGCTTCAACCTATTCTTATTCCAGAGTGGAAATGGGAGATCATTTCCATGGATTTCATTAAAGGTATTTCGAGGACATCAAGGCAAAAAAATTCTATCATGGTCGTGGTAGACAGGTTGAGCAAGGTAGCTCACTTCATTCCAATGAAGACTACTTTTTCAGTTAGTGAGGTAGCACGGGTCTTCATCAGGGATATCATGAGATTGCATGGTGCTCTGAAGAATATTGTGTCAGACAAGGATGTTAAGTTCACTTCCAAGTTTTGGAAGGAGCTATTTGCAGGATTGGGGACATAGTTGGCCTTCAACACAATTTATCATCAACAGATAGATGGACAGACAAAGAGGGTTAACAGGATACTGGAATATATGTTGAGGATGTATGTCATGCATCAGCAAAGGAGATGGGAGGAGTACCTTCCATTGGTTGAGTTTCCATACAACAACAATTATCATGATTCACTGAGGATGAGTTTGTTTGAGGCATTGTATGGGCGGAGTTGTAACACTCCCATCAGTTGGAGTGATCGAGTTGAACAAGGTACTTATTGGATCAAACATGTTGGCAGACGTGGAACAGGAAATGCAGGTTATAAAAAATAATCTAAAGGCAACACACGACATGCATAAAAGTTATGCATACAAACATAGGGCATTTAAGGAGTTTCAGGCTGGGGAGCATGTATATTTGTGCATCAATCCCAAGAATAGCTCCTTGAGGATTTGATCATGTTGCAAGTTGGCACCACGGTATTGCGGGCCTTTTGAGATCCTTGAGAGAATTGGACCAGTGGCCTACAGACTTGCACTGCCTCCATCAATGAAAGTCCATGATGTTTTTCATGTTTCATTGCTTAAAAGATATGTAAATGATGTTGATAATGTTATTGATAGGTCTATATTAGAGGTGGAGAAAGAAGGAGAATTCCAACCGGAACCCCGTGCATATTGCAACGGAAACATCTCGTGCTTCAGAATAGAGCACTCGAGCAGGTTAAAGTGCAATGGAAGCACTTTGGGCCTAATGAAGTTACATGGGAGATGGCAGATCATATGCAGCCTATGTATCCTCATTGTTTACCAGTGAAGGAAAATGAGTTTTGGTATCTGTACATACCTATGTAAGGTTTATATTGTAAATCCTACAATGACCTAAGTTATAAAAGATAAGCGACATGGTTGTCATGTTTTACATGATGCTTAGCTTTTGAGCATGTTGTTATTGTAAGTACTGCAATGAGGTGGGTTATAAAGCTCTATGGGCAGTATGTGTTTTTTATTTTCAGAGGTTTTGCTGGGTTTAGGTGTGGTTTAACACCGAGGACGGTGCTTTCTTAAGGGGAGGGTTCTGTAACAGACCCAGGGTTAAAATTTCATGTAATAAAAGTTAATAAAGGTAAAAAAAGACTACGAGCAAGGACACTTATTCCAAGGTGAATGTTGGGAAAAATATCCTAGTGGGCATCACTTGTTGTGTTTATGGCTAAGGGAAATTGGCAAAGGCAATGGCTAAGGCTTTGGAAAGGAAAAAAGGTATTTATGGCACATTATTTATAAAAATAATAGAAATTAGGAGAAAAGGAAGGTGAAAGTTCATAGGTTGCATGCGAGGAGTAAAATGAAGAAATAAGAGGCCTCATTAATAAAAAGACCTCAGAGCGTCACTGGGCAAGCTTTTGTCAGCTTTTTGTCAGTTTAGTGTTAGAATTAGTCTCATAAAGGAGAAAGCACCAAGAGGAGAAAGAAAGAAGACAATGAAAGGAAAGGAAAACAAAGGAAGACAAGGATCAAACAACTTTTACTCGAATACTTGCATGTAACAGATTGCATGTGTGATTTCCTAGCTAGTTTTGACATGCATGGTATGTGCATGTTGGTATATGGTTCTTTTTCTATCATTGGCATGGATTTTTTCAGGTTTCAACAATGGATTTTAGCATAGCCTTTCCATTTCCGGATAGTCATGGTGCGGTGGGATTGTTCTCGGTTTTGAGATTTGGATTGTCGAATGGTTTCGGAATCCCGAGGTGAGGTGGTCACACGAAAATTCCTAAGGACCTAAGAATCCCTTAACAGATAGTGATGCGATACACGGTAAAGAAAGACGGTGGAGACAAGAAAATTTCCTCAAGGATGGTGAAGGAATTATGAGGTATCCAAGCTTAGTTTGGTTTTGTGATCTTGGCATTGGTTTAGGTGTGATCACGATATGGAGAGGGTGGAGGTGGTTTAACCTCTAGATTCCCTTGGTTGTGTCTAGATTAGTTTATCGCATCATATCCCACATTCATGCTTGGAATATGGCACGGGGGTGATTGGATGAAGAGATATTTGGCTCAGCCAATCTATGGTTAGGTGGAACGTGGAAGTCTCGAACCCGGTCAATATTTTCATATATTTAATAAAGTTAAGTTTGTCTTACTTTTGGTAGGGAATGTACTGGTTATCATGTGGTTGTAATGGTTGTTCTCTTATTATTATTTATCTAGTTATATGCTGGTTATAAGCATGGTTTTATGACAGATCTTAGTCGTGGCTCTTTTCATGTTTTCGCTCATAACTGAAAAAAAATATTGAATGCAAGACCCAATTGGTGTTATGATAGCTAATGTGAGAAGGCAATGACCCTTCTTGTTAAACCTCAGATGAATTTTCAATCCCTCATGTTCATACTTGCATTCATGACCTGTAGGTTATCTACCAAGTGTTTGACAGAATGTCAGTCTCAGTTTGGGATGGTCAGGTCAAGTCATGGTTCCAGTTTTAGGTTTACAAGCATTGTCTTCATGTCTTTTATGAGTTTTGGAAGTTTCATAGATTTTTGGGCAGAGGCTTGGCCCCAGCCTTGGAAAACAACCTTAATTCTTGCAGTCGCTTGCACAACATTGGAAAAAAAAGGCCACAGTCGCACTGATGTAGTCCAATGGGAGCGACTGGGAACCCATAGTAACTTGGAGGCCTTGGTAAGGGAGCAGCTGGGGCTCTAAGTGAGAAAAGACGTGAGTTGTCATATGAGTTGGATACCTAGAGGGGTTGGGTTACTCTTGGAGGTCTTGTCGCACATGAGGGAAGTCAATAAGGTATTGTCATGTCAACTCCATTTCCTTAAAGTTATCTAGGAGGTTGGGTCATATCATAGTGACCCTCAACTCATGTTTACCCCAGGTAAGTCGGTGAAAGTGGGTAAATGTGGGAGAAGACATTACAACATCATGTACTCATACTAAGTACAAATTCATTCATTAGGACCTTTACAAAATATTTTGTTATGATTTTGGATGAGAGAGGTTAACTCTACTAAGGGGATCTCAAAAGGGTTTCCAGGGGGCATGGCGGTTGGAACCCTAGCCATCGTTGCCCCCATATTTCTTTCTACCAAGCCCTGGTTATCTGCCACCTTGGTGGACTTTTCGCGATGGCTGCCACCAGATGTTGGTGTTGTTGGGTTTCTCCTTCGTAGAACAGGGTTCATTATTTCCTTCTATACGGGTCTAGTTCATGGATCGCCTCTCTTTGGGGCCTCTATTGGTTTTTGTCTTCCAATTTCCAGTGTGGTGCGAGGATGGTTTGTTGTTGTCGGCATATTTACGTCATAACCATTGTCACTTCTATGGTGACGTTTCATGTTTTTGTCGGTTTGGGTGTTGCCTACCCGTTCTCATGTTGTTTGGGTCTACCATCCCAGTCGTTGTTCATGTTGTTTCCATTTTTTGGGGGCTTTAGTATGGGTCTTGCGAGTCTTTTTTTTCTTAATTTATGTGGTTTTTTGTGCCACTCTGCTAGTTTCTGGATTGTTTATGGTCCTTTTGTTTTAGTGGGTTTCGACCCTATTGATTTCTGCTTTGCAAGGTTTACTTTTTGTGTCCCAAGGTTTGTGTTTTCTACACACTCTAGGATTTAAATGTATGTCTGATATGTGTAGATCATTCCCATCTATTATGGTTGGCCCATTTGGGTCTTTATATGGTGATAGCTATTTGATGATATGTTGTTTTTATGGGGGATTTTGGCCCTGTTAAGTTATTTTCTTTATACCGGGGTTTTCTGCTAGAGAATTTATGGTATACTTCATCTGCCGGATTATAGACATATGTAAGCTATTTTTATGGTTGCTTGGGTTTCTCACCAGGTATCTTAAGATGTTGTACTCTTTTATATTGATGAAAAAATGTCATGAGAATTGTGTTGTAAAATGTAATTACATATATGATAATAGAAATACATCACATACCACCTAAAAAAAGGAGTATGGGAGCAAGAACTCCATAAGAGGAAAAGATAAGAAGGTAGAAAACCCTCATAAATGGAAAAACTTTTATAAGGCTACTTTATGAATGAAATTCATAATCATGAAAGAATATTATATCCTGAGTCAGAGCGAAAGGAGTGAGTCCCTTATGTGACACTTGGGAAACAAAGCACGTGCACACACAAGTCAGGTTCTCCCACTATGTTGGGAGGCCTCCATACCATTCATGTAGGACCATGGTCGAAGATGCAAGTACCATATTTTATTGGGGTCTGTTTATGGGTACCTAATCCTTTACCTTGTTAATTACTAGACCCTTGGGGAAAATCACATTAAATCATACAAGACTACATTGTTGGTATTTGTTTTTGGATAATTGTTCACCTTCATGTGCACTGCGAAACATTGACTATTAGAACTAATAAGCAAGAGATTCATCAATCTTAAACCCTATGAACTGAGTCAATCTTATTATGTGATCTAATTCAACCATTGACATGAAATCTGGGTTAATCATTCAAACAATGACTAGCAAACAATTAGGAAATCCATGGTGGAAGTAAATAATCAATTATCCTTGCTTGTCTTTGTAACAACCCCGAGTTAAAAGTTCATGTAATAAAAGTTAATAAAGGAAAAATAAGAATAAGGTCACGGGACACCTATTCCAAGTTGAATGTTGGGAAAAACATCCTTGTGGGTGTTCATTTGGTTTATTATGGCCATGGATTGACAAAGACATTGGTAAAGACAAAGAGGCATCAATTGACATTTAATTTATGAAAATAAAGTAAAATAGGAGAAAAGGGAGATGAAAGGTCACAAATTTGCATGAGAAGGAAATTGAAGGAAAAATAGAGGAAATTGAAGAAAATAGAGGCCTCAATGATAAAAAGGCTTATGAGGATCGGTTCATAACTTTTGTTGGTTTACCTTTTATCAGTTTTAGCTTGGAGATCTTTCTATTCTCTCGTACTATTGCGCACTTAGAGCATTCTTAGGGCACTCTAGCACTGGAGAAAGGAAAGCAAAGGAAAGTAAGGGGCAAGCAAGGAAAAGTTGGATCAAGTAGCTTCAGCATGAATACTTGCAAGTAACATGTTGCATGTGTGATTTCCAGTTGGTTTGTGAATGCATGGTACACGAATGTGTGTCTTTGGTTCTCTTGTTGTCGTTGGCATGTCAGGTGTGACAGTGGTTTCAACCTTGCCTTGTCATTTTATGATATCCATGGTGTGATGGGGTTATTTTATCTGGTTAATCTTTGGATTATTAAATGGTTTTGGAACAGGGTGAGGTGGTCTCAGGAAAATTCCCATATGGCCTAAGAATCCCTTAACCAATTTTGGTGGGATTGTGGTAAATCCTAAGGGTGGAGACAAGAAAATTCCTCAAGGTATTGGTGAAGAAATTTTGAGGCATGTAATATTGTTTTGAGCCTAGTAATCCCTTGATCGGTTTTGGCAGTATTGTGGTAAATCCTGAGGGTGGAGGTGGTTTAATCTTTGGGAAGCCCTGGTTTATGTAATGGCTTGCTTATGTGATATCTTAACTGGTTTTTGCAGGATCGCGGGAAATGAGGGTGGAGGTAGTTTAATCTTTGAGAAGCCCTGTTTTTTTTATCTTGAGTCCCTGACTTGGTTGGATTTTGCATATGTTAATAATATATATTTTCCTCTTGTATTTCACAAGTACTTGTACTTGTTATTATATAGATTTGATGGTTGTTATATCATGGTTATTATTTTGGTTATATGTTGGTTAGAAGCATGGTCCATAACAAGTTCTAGCCATTTCTCTTGATATGTTTGATTTTTTGATGAATGGGTAATGAATTCATGAGCTAAAAAATGTGATTGCAACTATTATGAGAGGGAATTAGACCTTATTGATAATTCTCAGATAAGTATTAGACCCCTATGTTCAGATTTGCATTCATGACTTGTAGATTACATGTTATCAATATGTTTAATGAAATTATTGTCATGGTTAGGCCTGGTTAGGTCAAGTTTTGATCAAATTTTTATATGAATGACTTTTGGTGGGCCCCAAAGGTCGAAGAACGCCTCTAAACTGAAGAATTTAGGTCACAATCGCTACCTAGTAGGCTTATGAATGCAGCTGGAGGCCCTCGACTACATGGAAGCCTTTTCGTGCATGCGGTTGGAAGCCCTCAACTGCATGGACACCTTGTGATGCATGCGATTGGGATCCCATGTCACTAAAAAGGAATTCCACTTCAAGGTTTGGGCACTGGGAATGGTTGTTTAACTCTTGGGTGTCCTGTAGCTCCTACAAAAAGGTTAGTAAAGTTTCAGTTTGTCGACTCCACTTCTTTAACTATACTTGGGAGGTTGAGTCATGTCATAGTAGCCCTAATATCATGTTTACCCTAACAGGGCGGTGAAAGTGGGTAAATGTGGGAGGGGTGGTTAGAGATTGGTATCAAAGCATGGTTCAGTTACTTGGACTAAATGGGCAGAATGTGTTTTTCATGCATGCATGTCAGTTGTCTATGTTGTTGTTATGCATGTAGTATCATGGCTATGGGTGTTTTGCATGCCTTTCAGTTGTCTATGTGATTCTTATGCATGTAGTATCATTGTTATGGGTGTCGTGCATGAGGTCATTATATGCAGTTGGTATTATCATGCATGATATCGATATATTGATATGATTATGTATATGCATGTATCATGCTAATATGGAATTATTTTGTAGATGAGATGGCCTCCCCTGAACTTCACTGAGGTATGTTGATTATGTTATATTTGTTTTATCTCACATGGTATGTTTGCAGGAAGAAGAAGATCAAATGTGAATACCAAAATGGTGGATTATAGTCCGTGAGACTCTCCTTACAGATCAGATAAGAAACCAAGCGATGGGTACTCTCCTGACATAGTAGACACTTTGAGAAGTCTAAAGGCAGAAATCAGAAGTTACAAAGCAAATAATGACAGGATCGTTCAGTCACAGGAAAGACTTGCCAAAACAAAGGAGAAACAAGCAGAGGTCAATGCAGTCATCCTTTAGAGTTTGTTAGATTTGTAGAGATAACGATAGCCACAAATTAGTTATGGACAAGAGGACAAGACTAATGGAGCATATGGTACCAAGTCTCATGATGGGCACAGGTCGAACAAGGATGACACAGTCAGAGATGGCAAGTTCTTGGATACGCTCGATAAGAGAGGTAGTGGATATGGGTTATAATCTAGTTTTGGTTCAGACATGTATCAAGGTCATCATCACTATAATCCTTACAAGGGGAGTGACATGGGATATTTTACAGATGAGTTCAAGAAAGAAAATCCACCGACATTTGGTGGGGATTTGAAGAAACCGAAAGATGCAAAGGCATGGGCTCTTGGAATGAATAAATTATTTGAGTTGCATGCTTATACATAGAACATGAAGGCCAAGATAGTTGTTTTCAGTCTCAAAGGGAAATAAGACATCTAGTGGGAAGATGTGAAGCATGTCAGAGACATTAAGGCATAGGAGTTGAGTTGGCATGGATTTAAGAGACACTTAAGGAAGAAGTACTTGTCAGAGTGTTACACAGTAATTTGTCACTGTCCCTACAATCCCCGGTCCCACACATTGGAGGGCCTTTTCCGTGACCTGTGAGTAGTGACATGACCTGAAACCACTTTCATGGCATCCCCCTTGACAAGGACAATCATTCCTCTGAAGACAGTTTCCTGTGAAAGCCCTAAAAATAGACCTTTTGGCCTTCGCGCGACCAGCCAGTTCAGCCCTCACGCCAATGGGGGAAATCCACCAAAGAGGGTGTGCCAACTGGCGCTTTGTCCCAGTGTATTACTCGCACCAAGCTTAATAATGATTGTTTTTTAAAAATAAATGGCAGAATTTTGATTCCAACCAACTCCTGAACGAGTCTCTAAGAAGAGTTGGGAGGTTTGGCTCCGGATCTCCATGTAGGGGAAGTGGTTTTCCACCTATCATGGAAGCTTCCTTGAGAATAGGGCCAATCCCACCATTGTAGGGATCCCAACTCCTCTTCCACCATCTATATAAGCTCGTAATTTTCATTTTGCAAGCTAGCCTGAATAGAGCTGAATAAGTAGTAAGGAGATTATCGTCAGACAGCCAAAGAGAGAGAGCCTTCTCCCATCCCGACGAGCTTCATCGAGATGTGCTCCGCTGTTGACCCGCTGAAGGAAGATCCAGCGTCAGAGCTCAGGTTGTATCTTTCTTTCGTTGTGATTAATAATAAACGACTTCGATTATGGTTCCATTCATATGTTCATGTCTTATGTTATGAATTATATCTTCTATGACTGGTATATGGTTATATGTTTTAGGTTTTACGCTTGTGTGTTGTTGTTTCTTCGTGTACGTGCAGGTGTTCGAACGTGCTAAGTGGGAGAATTGTGATCTGCCAAAGCGAAGGATGGAAGTGTCATCTTCTCTGCAAGAAACAACAACGTGGGACTTAAGGTAGGCCTCTTGTCGCATCTTGGTCTTTTGTAACTAGGAACCTATGTCTTAGCGTGGCTCGGTTGTTGTTAGACCCGATCTGGGGTAGTAGGGATCGCCTCTATCTGCAGAGGGGATTTACCTCTCCAACAAACTGGCAACTCCACTAGGGACACATTGATTGGAGTTTGTCTTGTATTTTCGTTTGATTTTGGTCTTTGTCTGCTTGATCAACTCTTTTGGTTCGCTTTTTCCTAGTGTTAAACCTCTGTTTAGCCTCACCATACCTGTTCTGATCCCTGTTTTCTCCTCTCTTTTTTTCATTAGTAAACTCGATTGGCGCGGTTTTTGCCCTGATAGTCGCGCCAACTGGTGCTTGTTGCCAGTTCAGCCCTTGCGCCAATCCTGTTCTAGCACTAGTTGCAGCCAGACAGTCGTGCCAATCATGTATGGTGCTAGGATTTGCTCCTTTCTGAGTTTTATGAGCTTGATTTGTGGTTTTGGTGTCATTTTTTCGACTGCTTGAGTGTTTTGGAGCCTTGGTTGACTGTGTGTGACCTCTATCGTCTGGTTGTTTGCCTTCTACTATCGGTTTTACATTCTAGCCCTAGGGCATCTAGGTGTTATAGTGTGTCGAGCCTCCCGTGGGAGTTTTTGGTTTTCGTTTGATCAGTCAATTTCATTGTTGCTTCTTTGCATTCGTTTGCTGGTTTTCCATCGTTTTATTGCGTTATTTGAGTGATTGGTGTCTTTCTCATTCGAATTTCTCTTTGTCTCATTTCAAGCCAAGATTACATGGTTCGTATGAGTCTTTGGGATTCCTCTTTGATTTGAGGGATTTCTTCATCAGTTTGAGGTCTGATTGTGTGTTTTGCATCGAGTGAGCTTGCTTGTCTTTGCTCTTTTGCTATCACTTCTCAAATTGTTATTTTCATTAGTTTTCATTTAGTTTAGTGCATTTTTCTCTTAAACATTGAAAATACAAAAAATCAAATCTCTTTGCTTTTTATTAGTTAATGTAAATTGAAATCTTTTCTGTGTTATTAGTGTTATATAACTCTAAAGGAAAAGCTTTTAGTTTCATTAGCGTGCATTAGAGACACTAGTGGTTGTTTTGTGATCATTTTGTTATTGTGTGAAAGCTCTCAACCTTCTCGTAGTTAGCTATTCATCAAACAAAGTGATACATTGTGGCATGTAGTGTGCATTTAGAGGATTTTGAGACATAACATTCGGTAGGGCCTGAAAATTGAAACATAATTGAAGATCAACACTAAAAAAATTTCAATTTACCTTAAGGCAGCATTGAAACATTAACGAAATATTTAGAGGTCTAGGCTAGTGACGTGTTCTGGCGTCATTAAACCTAGTAGCTGTCGCTTGCCTCTTGGCTTTAGACAACACTAGTATGGACTTGTGCTCCCCGTACCATCGCGTATATAAAGGGAGACCCCACTAGGTTGATATCCTTTATCCGTAGGAAGCCAAGTTTGCCACCTTATACCCGTGATACACCGGACACAACATTCGGGGAGATTGCCTGCACGTAAGTCAAGTCCTTGGTTGATTTCTCTTCATTTTGAAACCGAGGTGTATATTGCAGTTCACGAATATCTGGTACACCCTTTGCCTAGAGTTCCAGAGTAGTCATTTTGATCTTTTCTGACTCATTAAATTTCAAAGGATCATCTAGCGCTTGTCCTTTCACGCTTGTTTCCAAATTGAAAGAGATAGAGTCACCTTTCATCCGTTTCTCAACTCTTAAAACATGAAACGGTAAAGTTTCTAAGTTTCAATGTCGTAAAATAAATCACCTGCGATCACACGCCCTTTTAGAGTTTGCTTGTTGGCCGTTTGATTGTGTGCCTTGGTTTTTAGCCCGTGTGCTTTTGTTTGATCTCTTCCTCTTGTCATTACTGTCACAGTGGCGGAACCCTCAGTTTTGTCCACTGGTAGTCCTTACACAGACGATTCATCAGAGGTCTCTCAATCCTCTGCTGAACCTCAGCAGCCCATTGTCTCCGAGTTTCCCGACGGGGGACCGGTTCTATCTGAGCTTCCCTTTGGAGGACCAGTTGAGTTCAATTGGCCCTTATCCAATGCTTGGTTTGGATTTGGAGTAGGGGAATATTTCCTTCCTCTTACATTGGGTTCTCCCTTTTTAGCTGCTGTTATTCCTCCTAGTCCTTGCCGTCTTTTAGAAGATCTAGTGGCAGGGTCAGATATGGACTCATCCATTCCTTCTCCTAATGAGGAAATCCCCACATCTGGTGAGGATTACCAGCTGTTCCCAGAAGACAACCTCGAATTATCCATCACGTCTTCGCCTAGTCCTTCACTTCCAGTGGGGTATAGATCCTTAAGTCAGATTATGACCGTTGTCGCCTCTATGGGAGTATCAACTCCCTCTACGAGGCCGGTTATTCCTTCATTAGGGATGTCCCCAAGGACACCTCTCACGTCATCTCCTCAGGTCACATATGTACCTGTTAGGCCTACCGTCTGTGTAGCTGCATCTACACTCGCTGTTACTACTCAGTCCATCAGGACCGCGTCGCTTCCCGAAGGCGTCTACATAGCATCTGCTATTCTGGAGAACATCTCTCCTGAGGAGTATCGGTTGTCTCTACAGCAGTCGAACTCTGAGGTTGGTCAATCCTCCCAAGATCCCAACCATCCTTATTTTTCTCATTATGCACAGGATGGTACACCCATTTATATTTTTCCATATCAGTATGATGAGCAAGGAAACCCTCTACGTTTTCCTGCTCCAGAGGCTTATCAATATGTTCAAGGTTTTTTGTCTGCCCAGGCTGGGCAACCTTCCAATCCATAAGGACAACCCTTCCAGGGCCAACCTTTGGGCTAGCCTGGTTATCTCTATGACCCACAAGGACAACCCTTACAGGGCCAACCTTCGGGCCAGCAGGGGTTGTTGTACGGCCCGCAAGGGCAGTCCTACAACCCTCAAGGCCAACCTATACAGCCTTACCCTGTGGTCCAACCAGGGCAACCTCAAGGACCGACAGGTCAACCAGGGTACCAACCGGGATCGTTGTATGGTCATGGGGGGCAAATCCAACCCTCTCAACTTATGATGCAACCTCTGTAACCTCAGTTTCCTATTGATCCGAATGTTGCACAGTCAAGACCCTCTTATGGTCCTGTTACAGGTCAAGCTGGTTATCAGGCACAACCTGGCCCTATTCCGCCACCAAGCCAACCAGCTCATCCGGGGTAGCCTGGTGTCCCTCGTCAGCGAGGTCAACCTGTTCGCCCGGGTCAACCTGTTCAACCAGGGCAACCCACTCAGCTAGGTCAACCTGTTCAACAAGGCCAACCTGCACATCTTGTCAACCCTGCTCAATAGCCTATTTACTCTATGCCACAACCAAATCTGCCTGTGTGCCCAACTTATCAAGCTTAGCAGGGGCCCACTTACCAACAACCCGCTCAACCCCAAGGTGGTTATTACCTCCAAGGTCAATCCCAACCGGTTTACAACCCGCCCCAAGGTTCTAATTATTACCTTCAAGAACCAGGCTATACCTATACTCAGCAGTCAAATTCATATACTACTCAGACGGGGCTGACATATAATCAGGGTCCATACCCCGATTATCAACCCCCGTACACTGGTTATCAGCAATCGTATCAATCTAACTATACGAATTATACCCCATATGGTCATAATCCTTCGGGACAGAACCAATGGGGGCAAGGTTATGCTCAACCAGGGTGGAGTATAGGTACAGGTCCTTATCGAGGGCCTGGCATGCCTTTCAATCCTCAGTTGTCGTTCCTCACTACGTTGGAATTGCCGGATGTTTCTAAATTGACCAATGATCTGATTCTTCACAATCCTTATTGGCCTCCGGTTCCGACCAAGGTTCCCAGTGACTGTCCTAAATTTGAAGGTAAAGCTGGAGAGGACCCCCAAGCTCATGTAATGACCTACCATCTATGGTGTTCGTCCAACTCTTGGGTCGATGATTCAATTCGTCTGCGTCTTTTCTAGCGCACTCTTACCGGTGCTGCTGCTAAGTGGTATATAGAATTACCCCGTGGTATCTTTCAAGACTTGAATGTGTTAGCTATGGCTTTTCTGACAAATTTCCAGCTACCAGTTTGTTACAAAGCCGGGACACATCTCCTGACTTCTCTCAAGCAGGATAAAGCCACCCACATATCTGATCATATTCATGAGTGGCGACATCGTCGTATACTAACCAAGTTTGATATACCTGATCAGCTAGTAAATCATTGGTTCACTACCTCCTTCATTAGCAAGATTGCTCAAGATATTGCTATGTGGGCATGTGTGACCGAAGAACAAGCCATCGCGCGTGCCCAGTACCTTGATCTGGTGTACTCTCAGTCTGGCACGCTTTATGATATCTTGACTGATGTCCCGCGGCTAGGGACCTTTAAAGAACCAGCTACCCCATCGGTGGATGGTGTTATTGGTTCCGTTTCTCAAAATTCTCAGAAATCCTCTAATGGGAAGCAAAAGTCTAATTATTCCAATAACTCTGCTCTTCCTGCCCCTCCGAATTCTAGTAAAACTGCAGAGGTCAATGTCGTTCAGGCTAATCCTACAGAAAAGACCTCCAAAGGAAAGAAGAAGGGCAAAGGAAAATCCAAACCCAATGCCCCGAAACCAGAGTCTTCTAAACCTCGTGCTGATGATGGTTCCCAACGTAAACCGAAGTACCCCTGCCTCATCTGTGAAGGAGACCATTATACCAAAGATTGTCCCCGACGATCTGAAGTTAGTCAACTTATGAAAGGCTCCAAAGGGACTCCGGCAGTTCTCAAAGAACCATTCCCGTATCAGCAGACCCAGATGGTTGAGTAGCCTTCACCATCTGTGCCATTTGGGTCCCAAGTCTTTATGATGAATGGCGTTGCACCTGTTTCGATTGCTACGCGTTCGAAGGATTACGCTGGATCATGTCAGGTAGCAGGGAAGGAAGTTGTTGATGGTCCATCTCCCCCACCTGTCTCTGTTCCTTTAGAAATTGAGAAGCCCAGCGCTGAACCTGTTGTGAGGCCACCTTCTAAAGGTGTTCTGCGAAAATCTTCCTATAACCCAAACGCCCGTGCCGCTCAGCACTACAGTATTGTTGAGGATTTGGCATAGGCACCTTCTACAATGTTTGCGTTTGAAGTGCTTCAAAGTTTCCCATCACATTGGAAAGCTCTGTTGTCCGCAATCGGTGGAATCAATCCCGCTGATTCCAATCTTCTCACCTTCGACCTAGAAAATTTTGTCCCCCGACTTCCACATCAAATCGCTCTTGTTATACAAGTCGGGATCAATGGTCTCAACATCCATAAAGCCGTTGTGGACGAAGGTGCTTCCACCTGTGTTATGTCATCTGCCTGCTGGAGGGCCATTGGCTCTCCAGCTCTTACTTCGTCTCCCAATGCCCTAGAGGCATTTGATGGTCAAGAATCAAAACCCCTGGGTGTTCTCGAGAGTTTTCCGATCATGTTACAGGGTAAGACAGTCAATGTAGAAGTATAAGTAGTTGACGCCAAGCTCAACTACAATCTCCTTCTTGGTTGCAGTTGGACTCACGCCATGCTATGCGTTCCGTCCACCCTCTTCCGGCTTCTGAAGTTCCCTCATGAGAGAAAAATTATCACTGTTGATCAATTGTCTTTCTTCACCTCATCCTCTGAGAACAACGTTCCTTACGTGGATCAGATCCCCAATCCCCCCGACAGTGTAGGACATGGTCTTTTCAAGGACCCCGTCCTCATGGGTATTTTTCCTGCGCCACCACCGCACACCGTTCAAGTTAATATGATCTCTAGGTCATACGACCATTGGATCATCCCTTCACCTGAATAGGTGACCTCTTTCGGAGAATCGATGCCTTTAACTCCAGTTGAGATTAATTATTGCGAAATTGTTGCCGCATCTGATCCTCCTCCTCCTGAACATGCTCCTTGGAGCATGGATTTAGATATATATTCTCAATCCCCTTGGCTAGGCGATGCAGATTCGCCCGATCCTTTAAGAGAATTCTTCCCTTCTGATGAAGCTATTGTTGAAACAATGTCTCTTGAAGATCTGTCGTGGAGTGATGGACATCATCACTCCTCGTTCATCCTGGCCTGGGGGAAATGTCTGATTTTCTAGAGCGCTTTACATCTCAGGTTCCCACTCTGCCTCTTCAAACACCGATATTGACTCATGAGGTCCTTTCGGAGGGAAACCTGAGCAACATCACTCAAACCATGTCGATCGACATCTCCGTCAAGCCAGGGATAGTCGAGAATATGACTTGATCTCCCGAAGAGATATAAGTTTACACAAACCTTTTTCACGAATTCAGAGATGTTTTCGCATGGTCCTATGAAGAGATGCCTAGGATTGATTCCAGTAAATTTGTGCATGAGATTCCTACCTATCCAGGTGTGAAAATCGTGCGTCAACATCTACGCCCAGTGCATCCTCGAAAAGCCGCAGCTATAAAGGCAGAAGTTGAAAAAATTCTTAATGCGGGCTTTATCTATCCAATTCCCCTCATAGAATGGGTTTCAAATATCGTCCCTGTGGATAAGAAACAGGGCACTATACGGGTCTGTCTTGATTACCGAGACATCAATCGGGCCTTCCTAAGGAAAATTACCCCACTCCTTTTATAGATCAGATCATCGATGAATGCGCGAGGAGTGAGATTTATTCCCTTATGGACGGCTTCTCTGGGTACAATCAAATTAAGATTTTACCCGCTGATCAACATAAGACTGCCTTTATCTATCCGTGGGGTACTTTCGCTTACAAAAAGCTCCCGTTCGGTTTAAAGAACATTGGGGCCACCTTCTAGTGTGCTATGTCCTATGCTTTCCACAACATACGTCATATCGTTCAGCCGTATCTGGACGATTTTCCGGCCCATTCATCTCAGTGTGAGGACCATCCTGAACACCTCCGCCAGATTTTCCTTCGCTGCAGAGGTTACAATATTAGGCTCAATCCTCATAAGTGCATTTTCTGCGTGGATTCTGGCCGTCTTTTGGGATTCATCGTCTCCAAAGACGGAATTCGCCTCGACGCCCTCAAGTTTGAGGCCATCATTAACCTCCCATCTCCATCCTCGTTACATCAACTGCAGAGTCTATAGGGGAAAGCCAACTTCTTATGGCACTTTATTCCGAACTATGCAGAAGTGGCCAAGGGGTTTACGCGACTTTTGAAACAGCACGTTCCCTTCCATTGGGACGAGATTTCCCAGCGATCTTTTGATAAGCTTAAAACATTGCTCGTTAACGCTCCGTTGATACATCCTCCCAACTATCATCGCGATTTTACCCTTTATTTGGCTGCTGCGTTTAGCACGATAGCTATGGTTCTTATACAGGATGATGAAGATGGAAATGAACACGTAGTTTATCACCTATCTCGGAATATTATCGACACGGAAACACGCTATGCCCACCTCGAGAAGTTGGCGCTCGCTGCGGTCCAGGCTATCTAGCGATTCCGCTATTACATCATGTTGCGTATGGTAATCGTGGTTTCTAACTGCAACCCCATGACATATATCTTGTCTTGAAAATTACTGGGGGGAAAGTACTCCAAATGGATTGTAATCCTTCAGGAGTTCGATTTAGATTTCACCACTGCTAAGTCGACGAAATCATTGGTTTTTTCTGATCTTATTTGCTCTCTCCCGACAGACTCTGTTCCATCCCAATCCGAGGATCATATCCCGGTTGAAACACACTTTCTTATCAGCACTCGCGAACCATGGTACAGTGACATTATCGTCTATCTTCAAACATCCACGTTCCGGTTTGAATTGACAAAAGATGCTCGATGACGAATTCAACATCAATCTCAACCATACCGCATTGTAGGAGATACCTTGTATCGTGTCAAAGTTGATTCTGTGCTCCACCGGTGCTTGACCTTGGAAGAGGCTGAGAGAGTCCTGAATGACTGTCATAGTGGTGCCTGTGGTGGTCACATGTCCGGATATGCCACCGCCCAGAATATTCTTGTTGGCCAGATAAATCGATCTTGCGGACAAGATCGATCTCCCTAGTGCTAGAAGACAATCTAGCAACAAACGAACAACTAAGTTTGTCTTTCTCTAAATATATTCGTTTTACAAATAAATGCTATGAAGGTGTCGATCCTACCTTAGATCTAAATTCTTATTTGCGGTCGTAGTGCTTCCATCGCATCAATAATCCTTCATCGCAACAAGAGTTCTTTCGTCGCAACAATAATCCTTCCGTCACAACAAGAGTTCTTTCGTCGCAGAAAGTGTCGTCTTTTGTTGCAACAAAGTGTCGTCTTTTGTCGCAAAAAAGTGTGATCTTTTTTCGACCTGCAATCACAAAAAAACAAATATTAAATAGCACCTGTATAGCAAATAATTATAAAACATACTTATCATAGTGATCAAGGAATCTATGAAATAAATGATCAAACAACAGCTTATTGAAATAAACAATCGAACGACAATTTATTGAGAAAAACAAAACTTGATTGTATTAATATTAAAATAACAGAAGAACCTTACAACCTTAGCCTTGATGTTTTAAAAGGCCTTCCCAAGGTCTGAAGTAGGAGTCTCCTCTACTTTGATAAGTCTTGCACTCTTCCTCCAAGAGCACATAGAGGTATGTGATCTTTCCTCTCAAAAGCTCAGTAGAAAGAAGTCTAAATCTCAACAGCACTTCAACTCAATCACACATAAAGCTTTTAAATCCCTTTGAGGCTATCCAATAACTCTTTTTATAGAGCATATGAGGAGGTTAGGGTTCCACCTTTGAAGGGATAGAATCCTCCTTCAAAGGGATAGGCTCCTCACATCAATGGATTAGTTCCTTAAGGTGAGGGATGCATGAACCTTATTAAAGTGTACTCGTCCCCAAAAAATCTCATATAGAACCTTATAGAATTGACCAAAATTCAACTTTTTCACTTTAGTTTCTCACTTTTTTGACTTTGGAGGGGGTACGCAGGCATTAAAAAGGAAAACTGCGTTCTGGAACGTAGGTAAGTAGTGTATTACCTACATACCTAAGCCAAGAATGCAGGTAGGCTTCATGTTACCTGCGTACCCTGAGTTTCAGAGATTTTAGTGGGTTTTCTCTTGATTTTAGGGCTTGGAATGAGGAACAAAGGTCGTAAGACTTGCAGAGGAGGTCAGTATGAGTGTCAATGAGCTCATACAGTCAGCAGAATGTCAAAGTGACAGTTTTTAAGTGCAACAATTATGGGTGCGGGTTACTTCTGGCCGTCTATATTTAAATACTGTATTGTTGCAGTCCAAAAATGTCATGCGTGCCAGGTCTTTCAGCGCAAGATGCGCACGCCACCCCTACCCTTGCATCCTGTCATTATCGTAGGCCCTTTTGCTAAATGGGGCATAGATTTTATGACATGTAACCCTCACTCGACTGTGGGGCATGCTTATATAATCGTTGCCATGGACTACTTCACTAAGTGGGCCGAAGTGATGCCTACATTAGCTATCGACGATAAGATAGCTGCCCAATTCCTTTTCAACAATGTTATTACGCATTTCGGAGTCCCTCAAGCCATTGTCGCCGATCATGGCACTCATTTTCGGGATTACATGATGGCTGAGCTGACATCAAAGTTGGGCTTATGCCATGATATCTTAACGCCATACTACCCCCATGTGAATGGCCAAGTTGAGGCCGTGAACAAGGTTTTGGTCACGATGCTTCAACAAACGATTGGTATCCACAAATCCAACTGGCATCTCCAATTGTTCTCAGCTCTCTGGGCTTATCGAACATCTGTAAAGAGCGCAACCGAATTCAGACCTTTCCAATTGGTGTATGGTCTGGAAGCGACTCTGCCGGTTGAATGCGAAATTCCTTCCCTGAAGTTGGCTGTGGAATTATTGCTCGACACTTCTCCGGAGGAAGAACGTCTCTTGTATTTGGAACGACTGGATGAAACCCGCCGCTTAGCTGCCTTGGTTATTGAGGCACAGAAAAAGCGGGTCAAAGCCCACTTCGATCAATCAGTTTCTCCACGTTCTTTCATTGAAGGGGATCTCGTCCTCTTATATGACCAAGCACACGATAAACTTGGAGCGGGCAAATTCCAGCCCATGTGGCATGGGCCCTATATAGTTAAATGAGTATTAAAAAATGGGGCCTATGAGCTTATCGACTACAAAGGTGTTCCTCTGGAGCAGCCTAGGAATGGGTTGTACCTCAAGAAGTACTACGCTTGAGATATTCTTGTGTGGTGTGTATGTACATAACTGAGTGATTTCATTTTTGTGCATGTGTGGTGTGGTGTGCTTTGTAAGCGTCTTTCTACTAATTGGGTCTTCCAGATTGTGCAGATGTCTATTACTCCTTTTGTCAGTTTCGCGGATGGTGTCTCTTGCAGTACCAGGAATCTGTCCTCGACAACCTGGGTAATCTTCGATCCTGCTGGTGAGTTGGTCAATTTGCAAGGTATAGTGCCATTTGGGAATTATTAAACGAGGCTATTAACCTTGGTATTCATGCATTACTTGTATATCTAGACTCACAACTTGTAGTGTTACAACTTAATGGTCATTATTCAGTTAGAAACCCATCTATTTTATGACTGTATCTACGTATTTGTTTACTGGAAAGAAATTTTGATTACATTACATATCAACACATACCTAGACATATGAATGCGTTAACAAATGCAGTAGCTAATATGGTTTTAGATAGACATTTACGCAACTTGTAAAAACATCATCATATGTAAAAAGATCCATCCAGAAATATATATATATGTCGAATAGCTTGCAGTTTGTGTGCATCTCATAAAATCAAAAAATATACATGTATGTTTTAATAGCCAGAGACAACATGTCTCTAAAAAATATGCATGTAAAAGCCCTAGATGACTAATCAGCGTGGTGCTCGTGGTAGCATGTCACCGCGCGTACCAATTGCCTCAGTAATTGATGGAGGCGACTAGGCACCCCCACAGTGTGTCTCTGGTAAGCCATCAGGACGTCTGCTAGCCGTGCGTAATCCGGGATCCCCCAGGGGATACCCTCCAGGTTCTGGACTAGCTCACTCCCTTCGCCACCCTCATCTTGAGGATCGTCTGCGAGAGGGGTCCTCCGAGCGATAGGCGACATCCCAACGGGCCTCTCTGGGCCAACGTCTGCATACATATATAACTGTTTGTTAGAATAGGCATGTATCACAAAAAAATCATAAATACATGCAAAAAAAAAAGAGTCTTACCCAGCTCCTCGTTCCAGTCATCCCCCTCCGGGAGTGGAAGATCTGGGTCTCCCGTGAAGTCGGTACCGACATATGTCTAGTCCTCAACGACGATTAGCTGTCACTGTAGCCATACAAAATACTCGGGCCTCTAGGACATCTGTTGGCCCCCTCATGATCTGGGCATGAGAGCTACCCATCGAGCCATCCATGGCTCCCTTAATGATGGCTCAATGACTATCGCCCCCTGGCCCTGGAAAATTGGTAGTCGTTCAAGGATGAACGATACTAGGATGGAACCATACCCAAACTGCTTCAGTTTGGCCTTCTTGCACTTTTTCAGCTGCCATTTTATGTTCGTTGTTACGACAGTGACCCAATCAAAAAGTGTCGGGTTCATGCATTTAGATGCTAGTAGGAACTGTGCTTTGGCTGCCTCGTGCGGTGCCTGCGACCCCGCAACCCACGTAATGGTGTGGAGCACTACTCGGAGTGCTAGATCAGGGACCGTGTGGATATCAACCTTCCCACTACCTGATCCTGTCCATGCCCCTGGGCACACTCTTGCCATCACCATATCCATTTTCTCACTAGAAGGTCTACTGCCTGTCATGATCAGCACTGGACCTCTGCGTGACAATTTAGTTATGAAATAAATGTCAGAGACCTCAAGTTCCAACACTTGGTCTCGAAGCCTGAACACTTCTTCGTTCTCGTCCCAAATGCTAATCAAATACTGCAGTAGCTCAGGTTGTGCTCTCAAACATGGTGTTAGGAAGAACTTTTTCAGACCACAGTTTCGGAGAGCGTTCATGCATGCTTCATTCTGTTAGCCCCCCTATAAATTTTTGACAAGCAAATAGGGGGCTAAATTGTTTCATGAGCCTTCAAGGAATGCATTTCTCTTGTAAACACATCATCCTTGAAGTCTTTTCATGTCCCCCGCCCTTCGATCAGTTCCCTCTGCTGTTCTAAAATCAATAAGCCTCACTAATGATGAAAAAATTGTGCTCCAAAAGGCCTTTATTTTTCCCTTGTATCCTTGCAGAATGCCCCATGTTAGCCTCCTTTTCCCTCTATCAAAGTTCCCCTTTTATCACCCAAAACCCCCCTTACATCCTACCCACGCCCCTGGTTTGGCCTAATTACCCTTTCTTTCCCCTATCGTTACCTTTCATAGGCCTTAAAATGCTCTAAAAATGGGCCAAATGACCATATTTTCATGTCTATTGGGTCTTAGCCCCCTTTCAGGCCAGCCCCCTTAATATTTCTCTCCACGGACCCAGTACCAAGACCAGGTGCCAAGGCGGAAGGAGCTTATCTCAATTGGATATCGGGTGATTTTTCTGCCGTCGATCTGTTCAGATCTGATGGTTGTCGCAAAACCTCTTCGCACCTGGATTTTCCCGTCTGTCGCCCGATCATATTTCTACCGTCCATTTTCCCACAGATCGATGGTCTGTATTCCCTGCGCTTGGTGGTCCCCGCAATGCGCACTGTTCATAAACCACCGGTTTCCATCGCACCGCGTTTGGAGGATGGGCGGTAATTTTTGTTTCGGAGCGATTCCACTCACTGCTTGACACGTGGCTCCGTCACTATTTTAAAACCGCCCCCCCATCGTGCATTAATGTTCAGCACTTGACCCGGTGCGATATGCATATCAACCGTCCAATCTGAAGCCCTCCATCCAACGGTCATCACTCCGCGAAGTCGCATGAGGATTAATCAAAGACAATCATACCCCTAACCCACTGTCCATCGCCCTCCGACGTGTTTTCCACCGTCGATCTCTGCCGGAGATCGGACGACCCATATTAAATGCATGCCCGCCAATTAACCCTGTATCGCCATGTCACCCTTTCCACGTAGTTTGTCGTATTTCGCCCGTCTCTCTTTATATATTCAAAGGGTCAAAATTCAAAGGTTTTGCATTAAAAATTTTCTGCGCTCAGCCCACATCCTCCAGACCATGTTCCATTATTAAGTTGCATGTTCCACCATGATCCTACACTTTTCCGCCATCTCACCAGTCTGCATGGCCATTTTCGTCATCCCGGTTGCATCCACCACCTCCATGCGTTGTTTTCTTAACAGGTTTTCGTGTTTTGTAGGGTTATTAGATGGTGAAAGCCGCCATGATTACACAGTCTTTATTACAGCGGCAAAAAACACAGAAAGGACCATTTTTTCAAAGGCCGAAATCACGAAGAAAGCCTGGGAAGGAGCCATGACTGGACTTGCATTGAAAGAACAAGGTTTGAACTCTGTAAAACCTCCCCAGAGCCATTAAAAGGGCATATTTCACCGACAGAGACAGAAATGGAGCAGCAGAGAGTTTAAGGCACGAAAATGAAGATCTTTGAGCCTTAACTCAGTGGTTTAGAGGCAAAGTACTAGATTGAAGACATCATGGATCACTCAGAGGGTACAAAGCGCATAAATTAATGTATATCAGGTTTTCTACATCAGCAGAATGTTTTTCTCCATGAAAGGACACAGTACACATTATTGTTTCAGTCTACATTGTGTCCAAGTAAACTTCTCCCCCCTGACAACAATCCTATGCTATCAGAAGCATTTGTTTCATAGTATGGTAGACCTTAGCATCTTTATTCTATCTTGTTGTTTAATTCACCAGAAGTACTATAGAGTGTTGCAACAGAGTACGGATGAAACATACCTAGAGTAAAATGCAGCCTGACAAAGATCACTCTTCCATCCAAAGAGTACCAGAGATAAATGCTCAGAATTTAAAACAGAATGGGTTTCGGCCCTCCTCCTCTTCTGAGTTTTAATGCTTCATTTAGTTTTTCACCTACCTCCTCCGCTCTCTTCAGCTATAAAATTCATGAAGGAGCTCATTGTAAAGGTTGTTGGTCAGTTATCAGAGAATTACAAGCTATTTCTTTTGAGACATAGTCTCTGTGTAAAGTTATAAGATAGGCCAAGGAAGATGGATTCTGACTGAGTATCCAGCTATGGGCAATGTTGTACTTGACTGCTGTTGCTTTTTAATATGACAAGCACATTTCTTTGGATCCTGATCTAAAGTAGCGATGATGTTTTTCTATCTTTGTATTTGTGTTTAACTTGCATTCCATTTCATTTAATTTCTACTGGCTCGCATCAGAAATCTGGCATAGGATTTACCCTTGTTAGGTACTCTATGTTTCTGCTCTCCTTGCCTTTAATGTTTTCTACTAAATGTGTTATCTAAGAGTTAATTTCAGTTAATTAAACCAGTGTAGTGGATGTTATTGTCTGCTAGCTGATGTATGAATTAAATGAATCTATTCTTAGATGTTCTTGTTAGGATTTAATTGAATGAATTGGGAACACTGGGAGGTCTAGAACTCTGTCTCTATCTCACTAGGATCCTTTTCAATTGATTGAACCTTTCTAAGATCCCTCAAGCTGGAGGTCGAAGCATTGAGAGTTCAAAATCTCTCTCTGATCTCAGGTCTTTAACTTTGTGTTCTAAATCTTTATTGTTTCCTCCTCCCTTACTACTCCATACCACACTATCATCTTTAAGATATAATGTTTTAGATGACTAGCCCAACTGAAAGCCTACACATTGAATAACAAGAAAACCCTTTCCTGACTCCATTGCCCAATGGTCTTGAATGCTCCCTGGAATACTTCACCTCTGCCTAAATCCTCTTTGCTCATCCTTGTCTTACATTGAAGCCTTCTTTCCTGATGACCAGCAACCAAACAAACAATCAAACAAACAAACCCTGTGCCTATAACTAGCTTAACATCTTAACCTTTTGAGCTTCAAAGACATAAAACCTTTGCTTACATAGAGAGATCCCTCTCTGGACCCAGGAGGGCTAGATTCTGAGGTCTGAAAGTGGTTCTGATGTTGTCTCATCTTTTGGTCTTGCCAATGTGGCCAAAACATGGGAACCCCAACATAATGGCGACTCCGCTGGGGAAAATCTGAGAGCCTATAACTGATAACATTGGTCTATCTCCCATTGTTGTCACCAACATAATGGCGACTCCACTGGGGAGATTTTGAGTACTTTCACCTTACTACATCATAAGAACCTCAGAAACCTATAATCTCTGGTTAGGTTGGCAGTTAAACACTCCTATTCACAGACCAACCTCTATACCATTTGTTGTGTCTCCCACACTCTTAGACAGAGTCTGGAAAGGGCCAGGTAGCCTCCGGATCTCATCCTCTTTGGAGGTGACACATCTGGTAAAGGCCCTCCCAGTCAATCTCTGGTTAGAGTTTGCTGTGTTTTGAAGATATCCTTGAAAAGGGACATCACCCAAGCACTGTGGTGGACAGTGTACCCTCCAAAAACACCCTAAACCCTCCACCTGGCGACTTAATGATTCCTAAACGATTCAAATACTCCACTGGTGATCAGTAGGCCTACTGATTATCTTGGTTCACATAAGACTCCACTGGGAGACCAGAGCCCATTTCAACATCAGCCATAATAGAAGTAACAAGTAGGGTTAAGCTGCTTGGTCGGAAAACAACATTTTGGCTTCAAGAACCATTCACACAAGAGCTTACCCCAACCCAAAACCCCTTGAAATAGTTGACAACCCTGAGATCATCCTCAAGAGATCTTCTACACCTAAACACTCAACTATTTCCAGCCACATCCATAGAGCTAACTCTACACCAGAAGACTTTACAGCTCTATCAGGCCCATTTTTTGTCCTAGGCACTCAAAACAGTTTACCAAGAACTAGGTCGTTCAGTGTCCTAGACCAGCCAGACCTTGAGCTCTCTGGTTCACCACCTCAGAGTGATAAACACCTTTAGGATAGACAAACCCCTCCATCCACACCCTCGGATATTCACTTCATTCAAAATTCGGGGGTCAGTCATCCTAGATCTGCTCATCAGTTTTCTGCTGATCATAATATACCTATCATCCATATATCAGCTACCCAAGTCAACCCTTTACCCCATCAAAACATCATCATGGCAGCCTGGTATGCACCTCTGGTTTTACCTCAGCCTCTAGTACCCTTACCCAACGATTATCAGTCAAAGATCCCACACTTCATTGCAAAAGAGTCTACCACAACCCAACACCATGTAGATAGGATGGAAGATTCTTTTGACTACATGGAGATAGATGATGATACAGTCAAAATGAGAATCTTTGCCCAAAGCTTAGGAGGTGATGTGAATAAATGGTTCAAAGGGCTACCTCCTAATAGCATCCAAGACCTTCCTGCTTTATATCAGAATTTCATAAACAAGTGGGAAGTTAAGGCCAAACCTCTCCAAATCCTAACAGAATACAAGAACTTGAAAAGAAACGTAGGAGAGAGTGTCCAGGACTACTCTACAAGGTTTAACAGTGTTTATAATGCTCTTCCACCACACACGAAACCTCCCCTAGGCATGGTTCTAGTGAAATAACCTGAAGGCTTGGATGCTGACATGGCCTACCAGCTTAGAGAGAGGGATTACAACACATTGGAAGACATGAAAAATGGAGCAGTGAGTGTAGAGGCAAATCTGATTGAGAAAAAATCAAGATTGAGAGCTGAGAAAAGGGTAACATATATAGATGACAATGTAGCTTCCAAATCTGACCCCAATTATGACCGCATATCCAAAAACATGGAAAAGCTACAAAAAATGATGGAAAAAATGGTTGTCACAGTTAGTAACCAAAACAGAAATCAAAGCCATAACCAGAACCAAAACTTTAGAAGAAACAATGCCACTCCCAATAGACAAAGAGAATCAAATCAGCAAGTTATTCCCCCATTCCAAGAGAACTTTTTCGATGAAGATGAGGGAATCATAGAAGAGTCTGAAGGAACACAATAAACATGTTTGAAGTAGAAAAATCAATCCACAACTGTTCCACAGAAGAAGATCAACCCTCACCCTCGTATTGGGATGAGGAATGGTTAGAATTTGAAGATTACAGGTTAGGATTTGAAAATGCCATCATGCAGGTCGGAGAACAGTATAAAATTAGGAGCAAGAAAAGCCTAGATAATTCCAAACCCAAAACTCCTGAGATTACCATCAAGAAAAGGCTTGAGAAATCTTCTAAAGCAACTGCTAAAAGGAACAAATCAACAGCTGAGAGTTCTGGGAAGAACAAAGAAAAGGAAAACCAAAACAGTGAGAAACAAAACCAACCAACTAGCAGTACTAACACTGCAGTTAGTGCTCCTCATAAAATTGTCATCAATACTGTACATAACTAGAATCAACACACTGATTCAGCCACCAAGGCAGTGGCTAGAAAAACAGAGTCGAACACTCCAAAGAGTCAGTCCACTTTCAATCTGGAAAGTGAGATTGCAAAAATTAAAATCTCTGTCCCACTCTCTGAGCTGGCCACTCAGGATGTATATAAAGGCCAAATTTTGAAAGCATTAAATCTAGGTGAGAACAGTGACACGGTAAATTTGAGTGATGATCAACCAGCCCTTCTGTTTGGTCCCAAGATTGAAGGGAAATTTCAGGAGGGGGTAGTTCCCCCTTTTTATATCAGTCTTAATATCCATGATAAGATCCTCCATAATGCAATGCATGATTCTGGGGCATCACACAACCTGATGCCTAAAGTAGTGATGGAAAGATTAGGCCTGGAGATAACGCGCCCCTATAAAGACCTATATTCATTCGACTCTAGCAGAGAAAAGTGTCTTGGCCTGATCAAAGATTTATGTGTGAACCTTACCTAGATTCCAGCCAAGTGTATGGTCCTGGACGTTGCGGTGGCAGATGTGCCACCCAAATATGGTATGTTGCTGTCAAGGTCATGGGGAGCCAAGCTGCAAGGAACAATGCAGATGGATGGAGCTTATTCCACAATCCCTATTTTTAGCAAACTGAGAAGACTGTACAGGGAGGCACAAATGAAATTCCTGGTCAGTAGCCCCGAAAAGCTTGAAAATTCACCTTTATACTCTATACACACAGATCTTGACTCGTTCATCCTTTGCAATGATGAATCTTTGGAGGAGTCGGGATTAAAAAATAGAGATACAAACAAGGAAACAGAGCCCATAGGCTTTAACATAATGGCTACTCTAGACTTGGAGGAGAATGATATAGAGAACTCTGAACGGTGCACTAAAACAAAAACTCAAAGTGAACCAGAAACAGAATGCAGTCAGCCGATTAGTCACCCTTCACAAGTTCATACACCACACCAAGAATGAAACAATGATAAACCCGAGAATGAAACCTTATGGGAAATGAATTTTGATGGGTCATGCACCAAGAGAACTGCTGGAGCAGGAGTGTGGATACATAACATAGAGAGTGACTACGCAGAGAGCCATGCCTGTAATCTGCACTTCAAATGTACAAACAATATTGCAGAGTATGAGGCTCTTATCCTAGGCTTAAACCTGTTGAGAAAGTTAGGAGCCCATAGCATAACTGTGTGTGGGGACTCTGAGCTGATCGTTAAACAGGTGAATGGTGAATACATAGCAAAACATCCCAGGTTGAGAGCATATAGAAACGACACTATGGATTTATTGAAAATATTTGTAGAATACGAGCTGGTGTTTGTCCCTAGGGTCCATAATGCAATTGCAAATGGATTAGCCTGCATGGCTAGTTCATATCATAAACCTCCCAGCAACCAGCAAATCATCATTCAGAGCAAATTCAAACCTGCAATGTCGGATAACGAAAAATATCGGCAGGTTTTTGAAGGAGATAAACAGATTGAGGATTTCCTGATAGGCAGAAACGAGTTTGAAATTTCTGATTCAGACTCTAAATCTGACAATAGCTGCCTAAGTGAAGAGTCCTCAGACGAGGAAGAACCACCCTGTAACATAGGAATAAACACTTTAAACGAATAGATTGGAAATCCAAACGGAAAATGTGAAAACGCAGATAGTGGAGAAGTAGAGGTGCTGCAGACCAAGGATAAGAACATACCTCGAGGCCTGGCACATTTAGAAGACCTTTTCAACTTTGATGATGTAGCAAAAAGGCCCACTATAGAACATGCAGACTCTGATGTCGAGGAATGCAACATAGGCACTGAAGATAAACCCAAGATGATCAAATTGGCTAAGTCCCTTCCTGCAAACATGAAAAAGAAATACATTGACCTATTCAAGGAATTCATTGATGTGTTTGCTTGGAGTTATGAGGACTTAAGGGCCTATGACACAAACATCATATAGCATAAAATACCCTTGAAAGAAAATCAGAAGCCCTTCAGACAAAAACTTCGCAGAATAAACCCAAAACAATTGCTTGCAGTGGAAAAAGAGATTAAGAAGATGTATGAGGCAGGTATAATTGTGCCTGTGAGGTTCTCTGATTGGGTATCAAACTTAGTGGCTGTGAGAAAGAAAACAAGGGAGATCAGATTGTGCATAGATTTCAAGAATCTTAATAGAGCCTCACTCAAAGACAATTACCCTTTGCCAAAAATGGAACATATTCTTCAGAGGGTAGCAGGCTCAAAAAGGATTTCCCTGCTAGATGGTTTTTCAGGTTACAACCAAGTCTTAGTAATCCCAAAAGATCAACTCAAGACAGCCTTTACCACTCCATGGGGCACCTTTATGTATATTAAAATGCCCTTTGGACTGATGAACGCTGGTGAAACCTTCCAAAGAGCGATGGATATAGCTTTTTCCGATGAGATAGGGCACTTCATTGTCATTTACCTCGATGACATAACAATATATTCCAAGACTGAAGAAGAACACCTAAAACATCTGAGAAAGGTCTTTGAAAAATGTAGAAGGTTTGGTCTGTCATTGAATCCTAAAAAGACTGCATTTGGGCTGCAAGAAGGTAAGCTTCTTGGCCACATCATATCTGAGAAGGGGATTAGGATAGACCCACAAAGAGTTGAGGGAATACTACAAATCACACACCCAAGAAACATCAAAGAATTACATTCCTTCATTGGGAAGATTAACTTCCTCAGGAGGTTTATTCCCAACTTAGCAGAGCACCTCAGGAATATGACAAGCATGTTGAAGAAAGGTGTAGGAGTTAAATGGATTGTTGAAGCTAAGAAATCTTTTGAATCAGTTAAACTTGCACTCACTTGGGCTCCTATCCTAATCAGCCCAGATTTCTCAAAGGATTTCCTGATCTTTTCATTTGCCTCTGAGCATACGATAGCTGCAGTTCTGCTGCAGAAAAATCTAGAGGGAATGGAGCAACCCATTTCTTTCTTCAGCAAAGCTTTGAGAGACGCACCCTTGAAATACAGCATTATGGAAAAACAGGCCTATGCTTTGGTTAAGGCCTTGAAATACTTTAGGGTGTACATAATTCATTCCCACACCATAGCCTATGTGCCAAATATAGTGGTTAAAGACATCTTGTCCCAAGACCCAAATGGGAAGAGGGGCAAATGGATTGCTGTGATCTTAGAATACGACCTTGAGATAAAACCCACCAAACTGATCAAAGGTCAAGGCTTAGCTCAACTAATGGCTAAATCAAATTTACAAGCCCTTGACATTAACATGGTAGTTGCCTTGGACGAGCAGCAGGGATTGCCTGATCCCACTGTTGAGGAGAAGTTTCAGAGCTCTCCTTGGTATTCTGACATTTTGTATGTGCTTACACACCTTAATGCCCCTCCTGAACTATCGAAGACCAAGGCCAGATTCTTAAAGCTAAAAGCTAGAAGCTATTGTATTCTGAATGGATTTTTATACTGGAATAATGAAAATGGCCTATTGCTTAAATGTTTGCCTAAATCTGAAGCAGAAAAGGTTAAACAAGAATTCCATGCAGGAGAGTGTGGAGGCCACCTAAACTGGAAAGCCACTGCAAACAAAATACTCAGAGCTGGCTACTATTGGCCTACACTCTTAAATGATATCCATCAGATGATAATTGCTTGCCACAAATGCCAGATTTTTGAAGGCAAAAGAAAACTCCTCCCCTTACCTCTACAACCCATCACTGTTGAAGGTCCCTTTATGCAATGGGGCCTAGATTTCATAGGAGAAATTCACCTTGCTTCTTCTGCATGACACGAATGGATCCTAATAGCCACGGACTACTTCACTAAGTGGATAGAGGCCGTACCTACTAGGAATGCCACAGATTCAGTCATCATTAATTTCCTAGAAGGTCATATCCTCTCTCGGTTTGGCTGTCCAAGGAAAATAATCACTGATAATGCTGCTGCTTTCGGATCCAAGAAAATGGTTTATTTTTGTCACAGGTATCAAATAGCACTTGGTCATTCAACTTATTATTACCCACAAGGTAATGGCTTAGATGAATCATCAAACAAGATCCTGGTGACCATCATCAAAAAGCTGCTAGAAGAGAACAAAAAGTCATGGCATAACAAGTTAGTGCATGCCCCGTGGGCTGACAGGCTTACAACAAAGAAATCCATTGGCATGTCACCATACCAACTTGTCTATGGAACAGAAGCAGTGTTTCCTACCAGCCTTGGGGTACCAGTGATCAAACTTTTTCAAGAGATTCAGACAGAAGAAGACAGTATGGTGAGAAGGATAAACCAAACAATTCATCTCCAACAAACAAGGTAAGAGGTCTATAACAGAGCTATCAAAGTTCAAGAGAACATAAAGAAGCTGTTTGACAAAATAACTAAGGCCTCTGATTTCAAAATTGGAGATAAAGTTATGAAGTGGGACTCAAGGAGAGAGGACAAAGGAAAGCACGACAAGTCTGACAGTTTGTGGCAAATTCCCTATATCTTCCAGGCCACTGTGGGTTCAAATGCATTTTTTCTACAAGAGTTAGATGGTACAAAGCTGTTTGGGGGTCCTGTCAATGGAAGGATGCTCAAGCACTACTTCTGCTGATTTCCAATTTCCATTTTCCATTTCCATTGTACATACCATTGCAATGTTTTGTTTTCAAGAAAAAGAGAAAATGTTCCAAAAAACAAAGAAAAAGGAGAGGTTCAAACATTCTCAAAACATGAACCTCTGAAGTGAAAAAAATTGGCTCTAATGTGATCAAAATATGAGCCAAAGGAAGTAAAGACAACTGGTTCAAAAATGCCCAAAACCTGGACCGTCAAAGAAGAAAGAAGAATAAGCTCTAAGAAGCCCAAAATCAGAGCTGAAATGAAGAAAGAAAGTGACTCTAACAAGCTCAAAACTTAAATCACAGAAGAAAGAAGGATGCTTCAAATTTCAGACTTCAAGCCTTCAAGATTTTGTTTTTAGTTTTCTGCAAGTTTCTGTCCATGTGCAACTGTCTTTATTCCTTGGATCCACAACAAAATAAACTGTCTAATCCTAGTTTGGCTGTTTTTAAATTTCTGTTGTAGAATATAGAGAAGAAATCTGCTGGACAGTTTAATCCCAGCAGATGTTAGAATAGGTAGAGAAACATGTGAGACCAACAGTTTAATCTGGTCTCATGGAGGAATAAGGGTAGAAATAGAATAGGTTTATTTTATTGTTTGTAAAAAATAAAATGATGTAAAGGGTCTGCTAGTTCAAATGCACCCTAGAAGAAAAAATGCTAGGATTGTAGGATGGGTAAGTAGATTGTTTAGGAGAGCTCTTCTGCTAATTGAGGTCTTCACAATTGTGGCAGCTGAAAACCAAAGAATAAAGGTGGCTCAAGCAGCAGGCATCTGTCCTACTCTAAAGATCATTTCTGAATTCTTGACTCCTTCAAGAAGAAGCCATCCCCATGTGGAGCCACTGTTAGCCCCCCTATAAATTTTTGACAAGCAAACAGGGGGCTAAATTGTTTCATGAGCCTTCAAGGAATGCATTTCTCTTGTAAACACATCATCCTTGAAGTCTTTTCATGTCCCCCGCCCTTCGATCAGTTCCCTCTGCTGTTTTGAAATCAATAAGCCTCACTGATGATGAAAAAATTGTGCTCCAAAAGGCCTTTATTTGCCCCTTGTATCCCTGCAGAATGCCCCATGTTAGCCTCCTTTTCCCTCTGTCAAAGTTCCCCTTTTATCCCCCAAAACCCCCCTTACATCCTACCCATGCCCCTGGTTTGGCCTAATTACCATTTCTTTCCCCTATTGTTACCCTTCATAGGCCTTAAAATGCTCTAAAAATGGGCCAAATGACCATATTTTCATGTCTATTGGGTCTTAACCCCCTTCAGGCCAACCCCCTTAATCTTTCTCTCCACGGACCCAGCGACAAGACTAGGCGCCAAGGCGGAAGGCACTTGTATCAATTGGTTATCGGGTGATTTTTCCGTCGTCGATCTGTTTAGCTCTGACGGTTGTCGCAAAACCTCTTCGCACCCGGCTTTTCCCGTCCGCCGCCCGATCATATATCAACCGTTCATTTTCCCGCATATCGATGGTCCGTATTCCCTTCGCCTGGTGGTCCCCGCAATGTGCACTATTCATAAACCATCGGTTTCTATCGCACTGCGTTTGGAGGATGGGCGGTAATTTTTGTTTCGGAGCGATTCCACTCACCGCCCGACATGTGGCTCCGTCACTATTTTAAAACCACCCCCCCATCGTGCTTTAACGTTTGGCATTTGACCCGGCGTGATATGCATATCAACCGTCCGATCTGAAGCCCTCCATCCAATGGTCATCGCTCCGCGAAGTCGCATGAGGATTAATCAGAGACAATCGTACCCCTAGCCCACTGTCCATCGCCCTCCGACGTGTTTTCCATCGTCGATCTCCGCCGGAGATCGGACGACCCAGATTAAATGCATGCCCGCCAATTAACCTCGTATCGCCACGTCACCCTTTCCACGTAGTTTGTCGTATTTTGCCCGTCTCTCTTTATATATTCAAAGGGTCAAAATTCAAAGGTTTTGCATTAAAAATTTCTTGCGCTTCGCCCATGTCCTCCAGACCATGTTCCACTATTAAGTTGCATGTTCCACCATGATCCTACACTTTTCCGCCATCTCACCAGTCTGCATGGCCATTCTCGTCATCCCGGTTGCATCCACCACCTCCATGCGTGGTTTTCTTAATAGGTTTTCGTGTTTTGCACGGTTATCAGATGGTGAAAGCTGCCATGATTACACAGTCTTTATTACAGCGGCAAAAAATGCAGAAAGGACCATTTTTTCAGAGGCCAAAATCACGAAGAAAGCCTGGGAAGGAGCCATGATAGGACTTGCATTAAAAGAACAGGGTTTGAACTCTGTAAAACCTCCCCAGAGCCATTAAAAGGGCATATTTCACCGACAGAGACAGAAATGGAGCAGCAGAGAGTTTAAGGCACGAAAATGAAGATCTTTGAGCCTTAAATCAATGGTTTAGAGGCAAAGTACCAGATTGAAGACATCATGGATCACTCAGAGGGTACAAAGCGCATAAATTAATGTATATCAGGTTTTCTACATCAGCAGAATGTTTTTCTCCATGAAAAGACACGGTACACATTATTGTTTCCGTCTACATTGTGTCCAAGTAAAGTTCTCCCCCCTGACAACAGTCCTATGCTATCAGAAGCATTTGTTTCACAATATGGTAGACCTTAGCATATTTATTCTACCTTGTTGTTTAATTCACCAGAAGTACTACAGAGTGCTGCAGCAGAGTACGGCTGAAACATACCTAGAGTAAAATGCAGCCTGACAAAGATCACTCTTCCATCCAAAGAGTACCAGAGATAAATGCTCATAATTTAAAATAGAAAGGGTTTCGGCCCTCCTTCTCTTCTGAGTTTTAATGCTTCATTTAGTTTTTCACCTATCTCCTCCGCTCTCTTCAGCTATAAAATTCATGAAGGAGCTCATTGTAAAGGTTGTTGATCAGTTATCAGAGAATTACAAGTTGTTTCTTTCGAGACATAGTCTCTGTGTAAAGTTATAAGATAGGCTGAGGAAGATGTTTTCTGACTGAGTATCCAGCTATGGGCAATGTTGTACTTGACTGTTGTTGCTTTTTAATATGACAAGCACATTTCTTTGGATCCTGATCTAAAGCAGCACTGATGTTTTTCTATCTTTGTATTTGTGTTTAACTTGCATTCCATTTCATTTAATTTCTACTGGCTCGCATCAGAAATCTGGCATAGGATTTACCCTTGTTAGGTACCCTATGTTTCTGCTCTCCTTGCCTTTAATGTTTTCTACTAAATGTGTTATCTAAGAGTTGATTTTAGTTAATTTAACCAGTGTAGTGGATGTTATTGCCTGCTAGTTGATGTATGAATTAAATGAATCTGTTCTTAGATGTTCTTGTTAGGATTTAATTGAATGAATTGGGAACACTGGGAGGTCTAGAACTCTGTCTCTATCTCACTAGGATCCTTTTCAATTGATTGAACCTTTCTAAGATCCTTCAAGCTGGAGACCGAAGCATTGAGAGTTCAAAGTCTCTCTCTGATCTCAGGTCTTTAACTTTGTGCTCTAAATCTTTATTGTTTCCTCCTCCCTTACTACTCCATACCACACTATCATCTTTAATATCCAATGTTTTAGATGACTAGCCCAACTGAAAGCCTACACATTGAATAGCAAGAAAACCCTTTCCTGACTCCATTTCCCAATGGTCTTGAATGCTCCCTGGAATACTTCACCTATGCCTAAATCCTCTTTGCTCATCCTTGTCTTACATTGAACCCTTCTTTCCTTATGACCAACAACCAAACAAACAATCAAACAAACAAACCCCGTGCCTATAACTAGCCTAATATCTTAACCTTTTGAGCTTCAAAGACATAAAAACTTTGCTTACATAGAGAGATCCCTCTCTGGACCTAGGAGGGCGAGATCCTGAGGTTCGAAAGTGGTTCTGATGCTGTCTCATCTTTTGGTCTTACCAATATGGCCAAAACATGGGAACCCCAACACATTCTGCATGGCCATTTCATCCTCTTCACCATGCTCCCGTTCCTTCCACTCTATCACCATTGTGGTTGTGTATCTGCACCAACATGATCATAAACACCTCATTAGATCTTTTGAACACATAAATTCATTTGATTGGGTTACATTTTGTTAAATTTGAGTGGAAATTTGAGTTGCGCCATTGGCGCGACCCCTTTGCAAAAAGGAGCCAATTGGCGCGGGTCCATGCTTGATACCCACGCAAATTGGCCGAGCCCTAATTTTGCAAAGGTCCCCTCAGGGATAAAAAATAATAATGGAAATCTATAAAAAATGAATCAAAATGAAGCTAAGGAGAGCGCCTCTTACCTGGAACGAACGAGAACCTGAATGATGTACTGGATTGACCACAATCACCGCTGCAAGTTTGCACAGCAAAAGCTCACTGTTGCTCTCACAAAAGTTAAAAAGTAAAAGTGAATATTTTTTTACTATTTTTGGCATATTTATAACTTTTCAAAGTCAAAATTAGGTTTTGAAAGTCATTTTTCCAATATTTTATTATATTTTGTCGAAAAATTGATTTTATGCTCGCTTTCATGTGTAGCAACAACTTTTTACACATCTTGGACGACGATACGAGTTGTATTTTATAATTTTTTTGGACTCGGTAAAACACGAAAAAGTCATTTATGGAGTCATCTTTCAGCTCTTTTCTAACTCTATAAACATGAAAAGATTGTCGAGCCGCTTGTTGTTTTGATCTCGTTAAATTGGCTGCAAAACGACATCTACCCAGTATACATTTACCCCTTTTCCGGGCTGGGATAGATTATTTACGAAAAAGGAATACCCTAGCCTATCGCGACTAGGAGGCTTTCTCATACACAGTTTTCTACCTTTTCGGATCTAAGGAACTATTTACGAAAAGGGACTGTTGAAGTTTACTTTTCCGCTGTCTTTTCAAACTCTCTAAACATGAAAAGACGTTTAGTGCTTCCTTTGTCAGACTTGTTCAACCCTGATGACATCGGATTCAGTCATAATGACGATATTCGAGTTTCTCCTTCCTAGGGCTCGTTAAATTTACTAGGAAGGATTCTTCCGAAGGACGAACTTATATCACAAGCATATGCTATCCCCTTCAAGATTGTCTTCAAAAATAATTGGGGTACTCGCCAGAAATGGTGGGGAAAATGGAACCAGTATTATCGTCGTGTCGGCAGTATGTCGCTCTTGAACATGGCACTTCTTTGCATTCGTGTCGGGTTGGGGACATCTCATCTCTTTTTTTGCTTGCCTCCATAAGTTTGGGTAATCCCCTTTGACCTCTCATCTGCTCTTTGCCTCGTCATCATGACCTCTGATCTTTTGATGTCAAATACTGCCAAATCCACTATCGTGCCATCGATATGTTCAAGCGAAGTTGACCTTTGCAGTTTCAACCTTCCTCTGATTCTCATCTGATCCTGATTCACAAACATTATGTTCCTTTGTCTCGCGTCAATGATGTGGGAAACACTATGGCCCACCTTCGATCAAGGTTACTTCCTGTCGAATTCAACTCATTATCCAGGAAGCTAATCTAGAGACTCCCTTCCGGGACCTTGGAGCCTGCCTGCCTCAATGGCAGGTTCGTCGCATTCGACGCAAGGTTTTCATCATTGACCTTCGATCAGATGATTTTGCGGGTGTTCGACACTAGCTCATTGTTCACATTCCGTGGATTGTACCTATAGTACCTTTAGGGCCATTTTCATTATTGGTGGTTCCTCTCGTGTCTGTTAACAACTTTCATCATTGGCTAGTAATCAGACGATGTTCTTACATGTTCGACTTCAGCTCACTTATTCACATGCTTGAAATTGTACTCTGTTCGAGTCGAGATGGAGCGCAAGACCCTGGATTTTGTTTGTTGGAATCCAGGCTGTGGATTTTGTGGATTATCATGATTGGTTACATGACTGATTGATTGGATGACTGCGACCATACCTGAGTCTATTTTTCGATCCTCACTGTATGGCTGTGTCCATACCTCAGATCTTAATTATTGTATACTCTATTATGGATGGCTGCAACCATACCACATATATCATGTATTTGAGATATCAGTTGTACTTGTCTACACAGGTTTTCTGATGGCAGTATTTTCAGTTGGACACGTTCTCGTAAAGCATTTCACCCCTCTCTCTCTCTCGGGCCTCATGCTTTAGGGGGCATCTATTACACAGTAATTTGTCACTGTCCCTACAATCCTTTGTCTCACACATTAGAGGGCCTATTCCGTGACCTATGAGCAATGACATGACCTGAAACCACTTTCATGACATCCCCCTTGACAAGGAAAATCATTCCTCTTAAGACAATTTCCTGTGAAAGCCCTAAAAATGGTCCTTTTGGCCTTGGCGTGACCAGCCAATTCAGCCCTCGCGCCAATGGGGGAAATCCACCAAAGAGGGCGCGCCAACTGGCGCTCTGTCCCAGTGTATTACTCACGCCATGCTTAATAAGGATTTTTTAAAAAAAATAAATGGCGGAATTTTGGTTCCAACCAACTCCTGAATGAGTCTCTAAAAAAAGTTTGGAGGTTTGGCTTCAGATCTCCATGTAGGGGAAGTGGTTTTCCACCTATCATGGAAGCTTCCTTGAGGATAGGGCCAATCCCACCATTGTAGGGATCCCAACTCCTCTTCCACCATCTATATAAGCTTGTCATTTTCCCTTTGCAAGCTAGCCTGAATAGAGATGAATCAGTAGTAAAGAGATTATCATCAGACAGCCGAAGAGAGAGAGAGCCTTGTCCCATCCCGACGAGCTTCGAGACGTGCTCCGCTGTTGACCCGCCAAAGGAAGATCCAACATACAGCTCAGGTTGTACCTTTCTTTCATTGTGATTAATAATAAACGACTTCGATTATGGTTCCATTCATATGTTCATGTCTTATGTTATGAATTATATCTTCTCTGACTGGTATATGGTTACATGTTTTAGGTTTTATGCTTATGTGTTGTTGTTTCTTCGTGTATGTGCAGGTGTTCGAATGTGCTAAGCAGGAGAATTGTGATCTGCCAAAGAGGACGAAAGCGTCATCTTCTCTGCAAGCAACAGCAACGTGGGACTTAAGGTAGGCCTCTTGTCGCATCTTGGTCTTTTGTAACTAGGAACATGCGTCTTAGCGTGACTCGGTTGTTGCTAGACCCGATCTGGGCTAGTAGGGATCGCCTCTGTCCGCAGAGGGGATTTACCTCTCCAACATAGAGAGGTATTGTGATAGTAAGGCTAAGGAGTTTTAAAAGTTGAATATGGGATCACTAACAGATGAAGAGCATACGAAAAAGTTCTAAGACTTGTTGAGGTATGTGTCATATCTTAAGGATGAGAAAACCAAAGTTCAGAAATTTACTAGTGGATTGCCATTAGCATTTAAGGATCATATTGATTATGATGAGCCTCGGTTTTTGGAAGAATTCATTATAAAGTTGAAGCACTGTTATGAGCAATTGAAGTTTAAGATCGAGTCTAAGAAGGGTTGGAAAGGGAATGGAAATATTAGAGGTAAATGGCCACTGAAGCGAACAAGACCTCAGGATGTAGGTGAGAAAGAGAATGTTGCTCATTACAAGAATTTCAATGCAGTAGAGAAGGGGCTTAGACCTCAGCCTATAGAGTAGTAGAATAGAGGTGATGGTAAGAGACAATTGTAGTGTTGGATATGTGGCAAGGATCATCTCACAAAGTATTTTTTGTCGCATGAGGGTGGTAGGCCTCAGATAGATAGCACTTAAGAGGCACAAACAGTTGGGGATGTTGGACAAAGCATTCCTCAGATATATGCAACATTTGATAACAAGCAAGCCGACCACCATTCATCTATTATTGATATGGAAAGTGTGCTTTGTGATCGAGTTGTTTCTATTTTGATTGACCATGGATGTAATTATAATTATGTTAATGTTGACCTGGTGAATAAGTGTGGTTTGAGAAAAGAACTGCATGCAAAGCCCTGGTTGGTGTAGTTGGATACACGTATTGAGAAAATATTTCATCATTGGGTAAGAGATTTTGCATTTGAGTTGAATGGTATGGCTACATCAATGCATCTGAATGTGCTTTTGTTGGGATCATAGAATATGCTTCTGGGTATGGATTGGTTGTATCTTCGCATGACTAAAGTGGATTTTTGAGCCAGGATTCCCCGCAAAGTAAAGATTCTGCAGATCGAGGAGTGGAGCATGCAGCACGAAGTATCTTTTTGTCTTAGGGGCTTTGGGGTGGGTCAAATCCCCTTAATTATGTAATGGGATGGGATTTTTTATGAACGTTGGACTCCACCCATGGTTTTGGACCATGGTATTGTAAAATCTAGATCTATATAATGTGTCTAGATAGAAGTCATTCGCAGGCTTATAATTAATGATATGCAATGCATTTGGATGTAAGACTGAGTTAGAGTTTGTGGTTTGGGTTAGAGGAAAAGGCTCATGTAGCTGTGTGCGCGAAGACCTTAGGAAAGACTGCAGCTGTGTGCGCAGGGTGGAAAGAGATTGTATGAGACAGATCTAAATGTTAATGAATGAATCATGGAAAATTTCTGCATTATATTGATGTGTTTGTATTTTGCTTACTATTAATCAATAACTGTGCCAAGTTAGGTTTTATTCTATATCTAAATAGCGCAATCTGTTTTATGGTTATTTACTGTGTTTAGTGCTTAATTAAGGAGATCACGCAGTCTTTGAGTAAGTTCAACAATTGTGTTGAACAACATTGGTAATGTTGATAAATCTAACCTGCAGAGCTTTGATAAGAAGGAAAAGACCTAAATCCACTGCCCTCTATCCCTCTAGATGCAAAAACCTAGTTCTAGAATCCCCCTATATTGCCTCAGGTGAGACTTCGGTCTACGCAAACATATTGTTGCCGAATGGGTCGGTAATAGCGGGTTTTGTTGGACTGCACAGATTATATCTGAACCTGGGTTAGGGCCCCATAAATCCAACAAATGGTTCTGTTTCTGGGACCGAGATCTAACTGAGGGATAGCTAGATGTGGCATCCATCTAAGAAAGAGATTGAATATTGGATATATCTTAAGGAATGTGAGTTTTCTGCACAAGAAAGCAGAAATTCGCGTGTCTCTACTGAACACTGGTTACAAAAGAATATCTATACGAGTCAGTACGAGCTTTTCTTTGCGAGCTGCATGAGTGGATCTCAAGGTTGGCTACACAAACGGGGTATTTTAATAATAGACATACTGTGTGGACCCCAGATATGATTGAGAAACTGAAAAAGAGTGATAACGAGATCGTGAGATATGTTGATCATTGGATTGATAGTATCCTTGGAGGATTCATTACTGAGTTCGCGATCAAGAGCACTGTGTCCTATAGTGAAGCATAGTGCAACTTTCTTAAAGGCTTGCCAGGTAAGTACCTAAATTCATTGAAGTTTTGGATTAAAATTCTATTGTGTGAAAAGGGTATACTGCGATTGTGCTTAAACTGATGGTTGAAGAAAGAAAACCTGGTGCTACGCGAAGTGGTAAGTGATTCATTATAGGTTGGGGTACATACATTGAAACTGAATATAGACCCTTATTTGAATCTGAGAAAGGATAAAGTAACCCCGCTACTCTGTGAAGTCTGTCATTGAGATCTGAAAGTCAACAAAGTACGAGGGAAATCCACCAACCTTCCACCCCCATCATCAGTCCATCTCGTTGTGTCCCTCCACCTCCACCTCCCCCATTTACCAACCCCCAAATATGTGAGTGTTCAAGGGAATAGATGACCCTGAACAGTTCTGGTTTGTAGTAGAAGCGATATTGAGTACACAAAATGTTACAGACGAGGGTATGAAGAAATAACAATTGGTTACTGTGCTGTAAGATCGAGCATTGTCCTGGTACATGAAGTTCGTTACAACGAATGCAAATGCTTCATTCGTTGAAACAAAGACTGCGCTGAACGTTGAATTCAAGAAACCGAAGTCACAATCCCAATGTATCACTGAGATCAAAAGAGATTAAGCATCTGACTACTGAGGCTGTGTGGGAGGTAGATCATAGATTTAACACATTGTTGAGTCAGATTAGCTTTAAGATCCCGGACGAACATCATAGAGAGTAGTTTATTGTTGTGTTTTTGCCGCATCTTAGATTTCCATTATCACAACAGAAGATCGCAACTTAGGCTGAAGCACTGGAGATCGCGATGAAGCTAGAGGCTTCCCTAGTAGATGAATTAAGCATATGGGTGCAATAGATTCAAACTTAGTTGGAAAGTTTGCACATGGAGCTCCTGGATCTAAAGAAGGGAAGTGAGGTTCGCGCAGAGGTCTGGTGTATCAAGTGCAAGGCTGAGGTTCACTACAAGGAACAATGTAATGTTTTTAGAGACTATGTGGCCACTGGGATGTTGAATCCGTTAAAACCTGGATCAAGCGGAGGGCCAACTGGAGGGCCTAATGTATGGTGTAGTATATGTGAAATTGAATGCCAATATTCCATGGATTTTTGTCACTTATTGCAAAAGTTGGTCAGATCACCGAAGCAATTATTTTGAAACTCTTGTAGATCGGTAGGGCATGATGAACAACATTGTAGGATCTATGTTTTGATGTTGCAGAACAATCTGAGCACATATCGAATGCAAGTAGAAGGTCGCGAAGCTAGGGGTTCACCAACTGCATGAGGAGGCTTTCAAGGCCGAGGGTACAACAGAGGAGGAAGTGTTGGTCGAGGGCGGGGATAGATTGTTTGTTACAACTGTGGATAGCTTGGACACTTTGCTCGAGATTTCCAGAATGATATTGATGTGTCTTGTAACAATTGTCAGGAATTTGGCCATGAAATAGAAGATTGTCCCATTTTGTTAGCTAAAATGTAGGAGAAGCGTAATCAGCATCCAACGCAGAACATCTAGATGATGAAGGTTGAACTGTGCCAAGGAGATCCAAGTGTGAACATAGTCACGCGTAGCAGTATGAATACTAGATGAAATCGCACAGACAGGCAAAGGTCTGTGCCGGAGACATGGATAAGGAAGTTGAAGATAAGATTGACGGGTTTAATGTACAACGTGAAAAGGAGACATTCATGGCTGAGAAGAATTTTTTTATGACTCCTAAGGCTGTGAAATCGACTGTGCATAGACTGTTGTTCCTGAAATAAAATAAGCCCGAAGAGAATGCTAAAGTGAAGGAAGGCGACCCATCGATCCTAGCATCTTTTCTACACACATGCATGAAGTTGTTAAGGGACCAGAAGGCTGTAGAATGATTCATGGGCTTATTGATAACTGTGCTGCCAAGGAAAAGCTGCCGCTGGAGGGCGCACCTGTCAAGGCTTTTTGTGATCTAGATCTTGGGGGGAGGTCCCCAAGATCTAAAAAAATTGAAATGGATTTGACAAGATATGCAAAACTAGAATGCCAGAAAAAAAGAGAGAACACACTGCAAATAAAACCAAAAATAAACTTGTTTTATTAAAACAGAGAATAACTGTAGAAGCTACATTGTGGCGGACAATCTGTCCTTTTACAAAGTGAGGCTTGTTATTTATAGCCTTTTTTTAGATACAATACCATAGGTAGATACCATGGGCCAATACCATGGGTAGATACCACTTACAATACCATGGGTAAATCCCATGTGTGGATGAATACCATGGGTGGATACATACCATGGGTCACTTATAATACCATGGGCGAATAAATATCATGGATGGATGAATACCATGGGTCGATGCCATTTACAATACCATGGGTAAATTCCATGGGTGGATGGATAATATGGGTAGATGAATACCATGAGTTGATGCCATTTTCCATTCGGATCATTCCTCCCTCCTTAAGAAGCAATGGTCCCCATTGCGTGAAGTTCCCTCCTGAGAAGCCTTTGTTGAATATGAAGAGCCACTGAAGAGAAGGGTTTTGTGTAGTTAACCCATAATCGTGATGAACGAAGATCCGAGGATAGAGATACCCTGTAATGCTTGTGACCAACTGTGATATTGACAGTGTGCGGCCTAGCAAATGGACTTCGATGAAGTGTGGGTTTGTGGATGAACCAAAACCATGAAAAACGAAGATCCGAGGATAGAGATACCCTATAATGCTTGTGACCAACTGTGTGACTAACAGTGTGCGGCCTAGCAAATGGACTTCGATGAAAAAGATTTTGTGCGGTTAACCCATAACCGTGATGCTGATTGTTGATGAAGTAGCAGGTGCCTACATAGCTTGGGGTGGAAGGGCACATCTCCAAATAACCCAAGCTGAATGCTGCTATGATGAAACTGATGGATGTGAAGCAGGTGCCTACTAAAGCGGGGTGGGAGGGCACGTCTCCAAAGGGAGCCCGCTCCGAATGTTGCTCCAGATTTAAAATGAGCATAACTCGGTCAATATAACTTAGAATATTTATTATAACCTGTTTTTGGAAATGAAATGATCATTCTACATCTTCTCATGTGTTTGAAACCACTATGTTGAGAATCTAGACCTGCAGAGTCGCGCTGGAACTGTTTCGCCGTCACAAAATTTCTGAAAAAATAGTTGATTTTGAATCAACAATAACTCCCACATCCGGACTCCGATTCGACTTATTTTTTTTTTTGTTTTTTTTAAAACTTGGGTGATTTTTCAAGAGGAGCTCAGATCTATATCCATTCTTCTAAAATTTTTCACTAAAAATTGTGAAAAATGACAGGAGAGCCGTCGTCCATGAATTGTCGTCAGAAAAATTGCTTCAACATTGCTGATTTTGAATTAGCGATATCTCCCTCATCCGAACTCCAATTTGGCCGATTTGTTTTTTAAATTTGAGTGTTTTTTCGCAAGGAATCCATATTTGGTCTTTGGTTTTGCAAACTTTTCACCAAAAGTTTCAGATCTGATCTGAAAACTTGCCGCCCAAAAAAATTCATGGATTTTGCTGAAGATTGCTGAAAAGCATTAAAATTGAAATATGTTTTAAACCCTCACTCCCATGGAGGCGTAACTTGAATCTAATACCACTGATCTAGATCTTGGGGGGAGGCCCCCAAGATCTAAAAAAATTGAAATGGATCTGACAAGATCTGCAAAACTAGAATGCCAGAAAAAAAGAGAGAACACACTGCAAATAAAACCAAAAATAAACTTATTTTATTAAAACAGAGAATAACTGTAGAAGCTACATTGTGGCGGAAAATCTGTACTTTTACAAAGTGAGGCTTGTTATTTATAGCCTTTTTTGAGATACAATACCATAGGTAGGTACCATGGGCCAATACCATGGGTAGATACCACTTACAATACCATGGGTAAATCCCATGTGTGGATGAATACCATGGGTGGATACATACCATGGGTCACTTATAATATCATGGGCGAATAAATATCATGGATGGATGAATGCCATGGGTCGATGCCATTTACAATACCATGGGGAAATTCCATGGGTGGATGGATAACATGGGTAGATGCATACCATGGGTTGATGCCATTTTCCATTCAGATCATTCCTCCCTCCTTAAGAAGCAATGGTCCCCATTGCGTGAAGTTCCCTCCTGAGAAGCCTTTGTTGAATATGAAGAGCCACTGAAGATAAGGGTTTTGTGTACTTAACCCATAACCGTGATGAACGAAGAGCCGAGGATAGAGATACCCTGTAATTCTTGTGACCAACTGTGATATTGACAGTGTGCGGCCTAGCAAATGGACTTCGATGAAGTGTGGGTTTGTGGATGAACCAAAACCATGAAAAACGAAGATCCGAGGATAGAGATACCCTATAATGCTTGTGACCGACTGTGTGACTAACAGTGTGCGGCCTAGCAAATGGACTTCGATGAAAAAGATTTTGTGCGGTTGACCCATAACCGTGATGCTGATTGTTGATGAAGTAGCAGGTGCCTACATAGCTTGGGGTGGGAGGGCACGTCTCCAAATAAACCAAGCCGAATGCTGCTATGATGAAACTGATGAATGTGAAGCAGTTGCCTACTAAAGCGGGGTGGGAGGGCACGTCTCCAAAGGGAACCCGCTCCGAATGCTGCTCCAGATTTAAAATGAGCATAACTCGATCAATATAACTCATAATATTTATTATAACCTGGTTTTGGAAATGGAATGATCATTCTGCATCTTCTCATGTGTTTGAAACCACTATTTGGAGAATCTAGACCCGCAGATTCGCGCTGGAGCTGTTTCGCTGTCACAAAATTTCTGAAAAAAATAGTTGATTTTGAATCAACAATAACTCCCACATCCGGACTCCGATTCGACTGTTTTTTTTTTTTTTAATAACTTGGGTGATTTTTTAAGAGGAGCTCAGATCTATATCCATTCTTCTGAAATTTTGCACTAAAAATTGCGAAAAATGACAGGAGAGCTGCCGTCCATGAATTGTCGTCAGAAAAATTGCTTCAACATTGCTGATTTTGAATCAACGATATCTCCCTCATCCGAACTCCAATTTGGCCGATTTGTTTTTTAAATTTGAGTGTTTTTTCGCAAGGAATCCATATCTGGTCTTTTTTTTTGCAGATTTTTCACCAAAAGTTTCAGATCTGATCTGAAAACTCGCCGCCCAAAAAAATTCATGGATTTTGCTGAAGATTGCAAAGCATTAAAATTGAAATATGTTTTAAACCCTCACTCCCATGGAGGCGTAACCTGAATCTGATACCACTGATCTAGATCTTGGGGGGAGGCCCCCAAGATCTAAAAAAATTGAAATGGATCTGACAAGATCTGCAAAACTAGAATGCCAGAAAAAAAGAGAGAACACACTACAAATAAAACCAAAAATAAACTTGTTTTATTAAAACAGAGAATAACTATAGAAGCTACATTGTGGCGGCCAATCTGTCCTTTTACAAAGTGAGGCTTGTTATTTATAGCTTTTTTTGAGATACAATACCATAGGTAGATACCATGGGCCAATACCATGGGTAGATACCACTTACAATACCATGGGTAAATCCCATGTGTGGATGAATACCATGAGTGGATACAGACCATGGGTCACTTATAATACCATGGGTGAATAAATATCATGGATGGATGAATACCATGGGTTGATGCCATTTACAATACCATGGGTAAATTCCATGGGTGGATGGATTACATGGGTAGATGCATACCATGGGCTGATGCCATTTTCCATTCGGATCATTTTGCGCGCAAATTGCAGACTGAGATTTTTCTCCCTATATTCTGCATTTTTTATGCTTGTAAGTGTGCTAGGCAGCCCCTAATGTATCTGCCAGCACTTGTGTTGATACCCCACAGCTTTTGAGAACTCACTTTTTGCTGCTTTATGTAGGCATAGAGTTAGTTTTCATTTAAGTTGGTTTGTTGCAAAAAGTCTTCACATAGTTTAAGTAGGGGGCGAATTAACCATTGCTTTTCGAAAAATTTATGTTTTTTGCAAATTCTGGTATGCACACTTAGTTTAAGTATTCCAAGTAAGTGGCCCAAGACCACACATGCATAAGCTAGTGTAGAAATTGTTTAGCTTAAATTCAATTTTTGCATTTAGGAAATTGCGAGACTAGGATTGAATCGCCGATTAGAGCAAGTAATCTTTGCTGCCTTTGCACCATTTTGTGACCCTAGGCAAGCATATGAACTCTCTAAGTTTGTGATTCGCCACCTCCCTTTAGTTACTCACATAGACTAACTAGGAAGATTTGGAAGCGACCCATTATCCACAAATGATTTCCATTTGAGAAAGGAACAATGTCACATATTTTAACTAGGGGACTTTTGTAAAGGATCACCGATATCCATATGTTCAAACTATGAGATTGTTCACCGTACGCTCACACACACTCACCCACTAAGAAAAGAAAGCCACCTAAAACTAACTTAAAAAAAGTCACTAAATTTTCCCCACAGGGGCCACAAAAAAATTTATAGATTAAGTTAGGATCAAGGGGTAGGCATCCAATAAGCCGCCTTGATCACACTTCATATTGAAACATAGAAAGTATGTATTTATGGAGCTTTAAAATCCATCTATCAGCCCACGAAAAATAAAACCCGAGCACGACAGAGACCCGATTCAGAGGGGGTTAGGCTTAGGCGCAGTGTGTGAAGTATGAGTTGGGGCTACTTGACCCGGCTGATACTCGGTACTGCTAGCTGACTACCAAGAAGCCCAAGACTCGAACGCTCACGTGGGATGGTGGTTCTTAGTGGCCAAAAAATAGGGCATCATTTACCCTATAGGTGACGGTGCAGACAAGCGCCAGACCCTCTACCCTTACCTTGGTGGATTCTCTTCGGCTGACTGGGGGCGCTGCCATCTCTTACGGGACGTTGTGCTAACACTCGCAATAAATCTTCTCAAGGCCCAGTTACTTTGAAGTGTGTGAGGACATAATAGGTCTTATAGGATTTTGAGTATCAGGCGCAAACAAACAAAACCATTTTTTGCTTGATTGATCACATAGATTAAGTTAAAATGAAAATTCATTTCATTTTCACTTTGTTTTATGTATGTGGCCATAAATTTGTCGTGATCACAGACTCGATCTCCTCAATTTTTTCCAAAACCTAACCTGCTCGACACTAAAATGGTCCTAACAGATCCTCGTTGGTCCAGACGTCTTTTGGACGTCCCCCCATTACCGGGAGGGGTTCCAGGTCTTTCACCATTTAGGCGTCAAAGAAGGAACATTGCCACAATCGTTGGTTCATCCTTTCTTGGAGCAACCTTATTTGGGAACCCTAGTCGGTCTCCCAACACCACACCACACACCACTCCCCCCTCGTCCCCCAGGGGGTAGAGGAGCACGTCCCATATGGGAAGCTAGTTGAATTCACATCAGGGTACGTCACAGACTAACCCTCGTTCTAACCAAAACTTTGTGTCTTCACATGTTTCCATGGTGTCAACCTCTCAGTCACCCTTCTGAGCCGCGTTGAATCTACCTGATTTAACCAAGCTCACAAATGACCCCATCACACACTGTTACACAATAATTTATCACTGTCCCTGCAATCCCCATCTCGCCCATTGGAGGGTCATTTATGTGACCAATAAGCAGTGTCATGCCTTGCAAATACCATCATTTCATCCCTTGCCATGAGGACAACATTCCTTCTGTTGATCATTTCCTGAGCAGACCCCTAAAAACACCTGTTTTTGCCTTGGCACTGGTAGCCCGTTATGTCCTCGCTCCAATGGGGGAAATCCTCCAAAGAGGGCATGCCAGCTGGCGCACTGTCACAGTGTTATACCCGCGCCAGGCTTATTAAGGAGTGTCTTTAAAAAATAAATGGCGGAATATTGACTCCAACCAATTCCTGAATTGGTCTCTAAATTGAGTTGGGAGGTTTGGCTCCAGATCTCCATGTAGAGGAAGTGGTTTTCCACCTCTCATGGAAGCTTCCTTGAGGATAGGGCCAATCCCATGATTATAGGGATCCTAAATCCCCTTCCACCATCTATATAAGCTTGCCATTTTCCTTTGCAAGCTAGCCTTCAAGAGCCTTCATAGCCTAGAGAATGTTGCAAGAGCCTTGATAGTCCTCATAGAGCCAAATCAATAGCAAGGAGATTATTGTCAAGGCAACCGAAGAGAGAGGCTTGTCCCATTACCGACGAGCTTTACAGAGACATATTCCGCTGTTGACCCACCGAAGGAAGATCCAGCGTCAGAGCACAGGTTGTGTCTTTCTTTGTATTGATTAATGATAAGCAACTTTGGTTATGGTTCCAATCGTATTGTTCATACATTGTGATCATGAGTCGTGTCTTCTCTGACTGATACATAATTTCATATATCGGGTTTTACGCTTATGTGTTCGTCATGTTTCTTGTATGTGCAGGTGTTTGATCACGATAAGCGGGAGAATTGTGATCTACTCGAGAAAGGAAACGAGAGCGCTATCTTCTATATGAACAATAGCGTTGGACTTAAGGTAGGCCTTTCTTGCAATTTGGTCTATTGCAATTAGGAACTTGCGCCTTAGCGTGATACGATTGTTGCTAGACCCGATCTGGGCTATTAGGGATCGCCTCTGTCCACAGAGGGGATTTACCTCTACAAAAAATTGGCGACTCCATTGGGGAGACGTTGATTTGGAGTATTGTCTTCTCTTTTCGGTCGATTCTTGACTTTGCTTGCTTGATCAGCTCTTTTGGCTGGCTCTTTTCGTGTGTTTGGATTTTTGTTTAGCTTCACCATCGCTAGTCTGTTTCTTGGATTGCTCTTTTTATTTTTGCTTAGTAAACTCGACTGGCGCGCTTATTAGCCTGACAATCGCACCAATTAGCGCATGTTGCCAGTGTATTACCCGCGCCAATGCTGTTATGGTGCTAGATTCAGCCTGACAGTCATGCCAATTCTGTAAGGTGCTAGGGTTTGCTCTGTCTTGAGATTTCTGAGCTTGATCTGTGATTTTGGTTTCATTTTTACGACTGCCTGAGTGTTCTGGAGCCGTGTTTGACTGACTCTGGTCTTCATCCTTTGGTTGTTTTCCCTCTTCTATCGATTTTACATTCTAGCCCTAGGGCATCTAGGAGCTATAGTGTGTCGAGCCTCCCGTGGGAGTTTTTGGCTTCTATCTGTTCAGTCAACTTTGTGATTGCTTCTCTCCATTCTTTTGGTGGTTGTCTATCATTTTGTTGCGTTCTTTGAGTGATTAGTTTCTTCCTCATTCGAATTCTGCCTTGTCTTGTTTTGGGCCTAGATTACATGGTTCATTTGAGTCTTTGGGATTCTTTTGGTTTCAAGGGATTGTTTTGTCAATTTGAGGTATGATTGTGTGTTTGCATTGAGTGAAACTTGCTTGTTTTTACTCCTTTGCTATCGCTTCTGAAATTTCTCGTTTCATTAGTTTTCATTTGTTTAGTGCACTTTGCTCTCAAACACTGAAAATTAAAAAAAAAAAATCTCTTTTGCTCTTAATTAGTTAATGCAAATTGAATATTTTCTGTGTTATTAGTGATTTATAACTCTGAAAGAAAAGCTTTTAGTTTTCATTAGCTTGCATTAGAGACATTAGTGATTGTTTTCTGGTCATTTTTTTATTGTATGAAAAGCTCTTAACTCTCTCATAATTAGCTTTCATCAAATGAAATGATATACTGTGGCATGTAGTGTGAATTTAGGACATTTTGAGACATAACACTCGCTAGGGCCTGAAAATTGAAACATAATTGAAGATTAACATTAAAATTGATTCAATTTACACTAAGGCAGCATTGAAACATTAACGAAATATTTAGAGGTCTAGGCTAGAGACGTGTTCCGGCGTCGTTAAACCTAGTAGCTGTCGTTCGCCTCTTGGCTTTAGACAGCACTAGTACGGACTTGTGCTCCCGGTACCGTCGCGTATATAAAGGGAGACCCCACTAGGTTCCCATCCTTTATCCATAGGAAGCCGAGTTTGCCACCCTATACCTGTGATACACTGGACACAGCATTCGAGGAGATTTTCTGCACGTACGTTAAGTCTTTGGTTGATTTCTCTTTCATTTTGAAACCAAGGTGTATATTGCAGTTCACGGATATCTGGTACACCCTTTGCCTAGAGTTCCAGAGTAGTCATTTTGATCTTTTCTGACTCATTAAATTTGAAAGGATCATCAAGCGCTTGTCCTGTCACGCTTGTTTCCAATCTGAAAGCGATAGAGTCACCTTTTGTTTGTTTCTTGACTCTTAAAATATGAAACAACAAAGTTTTGTTTCAGTGTTTTAAAATTAACTGCCCATGAAATATTCCTGGTTAAAGTTAGTTTCCTTAGGGTGTTATTCTGAAGATCGTTTCTGATGACAACTTTTCTGGAGTACACCAACCAAGGAATCCCCTCCGATGGGAATCCGGGTCTTTTTCCTCCTTTTGGAAATGTTGGTACTCCTTATATAGCAACATTTTCCCTTCCTTGATTAACTGTTGGGTTGCCTGTTTGGTTGTTTTCAACCTCTGTGGTCCCGAATGTCCCGGCTACTATTCAATCGGTTCCTCCGCTTGAACAACATCATGTTGATTCCAAGGTGGACCTCTCCCCTTCTTCACCTATTTCTGCGTCCTCCTCTTCTACTTCGCCTGGTGAAAGTCTGGATTCGAGTAACCAGGTGGCTAAGAATAAGAAGAAGAAGACAAAGAAGAAGAATCCCGATAAGAGAGAGGCTAAGGTTGCAGCTACTGCTTTCGAAACATCTCCTCTTGATAAACCTTCCAACCCTCCGCGGAAAGTCAAGTTCCCTTGCATGTTGTGCACAGGAAACCATCTTCTTCGAGATTGCCCTGGCATTCCCAAGGTGCTCGAAGTATGGTCCAACGGTCATTTGCCATTGCCTTTGGCTTCTGGGAGTCAGGTTGGGGGCACATCTTCAACTGGTGCTGGTAAATCTCCTAAGAAGCAGGGTAAGCTCACAAATCCCTGTAAGTTGTGTGAAGGGCACCATGCCATTCACCTTTGTCCGTATATGGATGAAGCCAAGTGAGTTTTGGACAACTCAACTGTTTCTACACCATGCCTCCCGGCTGGTTACAAACAACTTTCTTTGAGTCCTCCACCAGCTGATTCAACGATTGGTCAAGAGTCATCCTCGGTCAATCTTGCTCCCTCGGAAATTCAAATTTAGGAATCCACCCCCGACCAACCATTGGTCGTGGGATCGGTTGAACTGGCCTCGTCTGCAGTGCACCAGGTCTTTTCCGTTGAGAGTGGACCTCACACCCCTCATGTTCTTCTTATTTCTTCAGATTCCTTGGACTTGGAGAAAGATTCTCCTGTCCCTATATCTCAAGAAGCTGCTCCTCTGCCTCCCGTGATGGAGGTCCCGGAGGATACCCCTCCCACCTTCGAGATGGAGGTTGAGGAGGATGCTCCCTCTTCTACCGTAACACTAGGGGAAGACCATCTTGGTGTTGAGTCCCGAATTTGCATCTTTTCCATACACTTTTCCATACCTTTTTCACTCACCTAAACCTCCCAAATTGTCAATATCATGTGCAAAAGGGTATCTAACATGGTTTTTAATTATGTTTTTGTGTTTTCTATTTGATCTAGATTTTGTTCATTCAGCTGCGGAATCTTGCCACTTTCCGCAGCTATTTTGTGGAACTATATGCTACAGGTGTCTACAAGGGAAACGAGCCACATGGGCAGGCTAGGAATGACGTGGACATGGTTCGTGTCCTATTGGTTCAAGCAAACTCGTCCAAGGAAGCCGCGGTCAAAGGCGTCCACGTGGAAGTCAACTATGGAGTTTCATGTCGGCCGGACTCTGTTTCGTGGCACATAAACATCCATACGGCCGTTTCTAAGCTTGCGGAGGTTAAATCGACATCTGTGCAGAGCTCTGGAGTTGAATTCAAGTATCCACCTTCCGTAGATTCACTTTCCAACACGGCCATACTCCTATATCCGTGGACGTAGTGGTCTACGTGCTCTCTGCCATCATGAACTTTAGGAGACAGTTACAGTTTATTGTTATATATAGAGCGTTTGCATACGCACATAAAGTTTGTTGTTAGTTGTTAGTTGATAGTTGATGTTCGTGAATGTACTCTGTTATCTGTTTTCTTTGTAGTGATTACGCTGCCCTTGAGCCGTAACACTACCATTCTGTAATGAACTGCTTGTTAATATGAGAAGACTCTGTTTTTCAACTTAATTCGTGTTTGAGGATCGTTACCAAAGCTGTGTAGAGGGCCCCTGCTCAGCTAAGGTTTTGTGTATTAGTGTAAATTTCTCATTTCATTTCTTTTAAAAGTCATTGTATCATAATCCATCCATATGTTCATACTTTGTAGTTGTTTCATTTCTGTTTATACATTTCCATAATTTCCATTTCATTTCTGTCTTTCATGTTTTTATGATTGTTAATCACTGATCAGTTTTCTTGATTGCAGGTTTAGATAGATAGCCCGGGCATTTTTCATAGTATTTTGACTAATGACATGAAACTAACATTGTTCTGCTGCTAGTTTTCTTTTCATAGCTTTTGTTTAACTTCAGTCTTGCTTTGTACATTTCAGTTTTGCTTATCTGATTCAATAGTTAAATTTAGATATATTAAGCTGCTCATAGCGTCTTCAGTTGCCTCCGAAAGCCACAGCTGGACTGATGGTGAGGGACTGCATTATGAAATGTGTAGTTTAGTATTAGTTTCTTTTTTGCAAATTTAGATATATTAAGCTGCTCATAGCGTCTTCAGTTGCCTCCGAAAGCCACAGCTGGACTGATGGTGAGGGACTGCATTATGAAATGTGTAGTTTAGTATTAGTTTCTTTTTCTGCAAACTTAGATATATTAAATCATGTATGACATCTTCAGTTGCCTCCGAAAGCCACAGCTGGACTGATGGCGAGGGATTGAATCATGTGTGTATGGTTTAGTATTAGTTTACTTTCTGCAAATTAAATATCAGTTACACAAGTTGTTTATGATTACTTCCGAAAGTCATAGCTGGTCTAATGATGAAGGGTCAGAAAATGAATTGATGTAATCGGATTTAGATTTATTTTGTTGCAATTTTGAATTTCCTTAAGCATAGTTTCTTTTGTGTTTAGTCGGCAGCAAGAATAGTTTGGTTTTCATGTTCACTAGTTTACTGTTTTGATTCATTAGATTAGCAACACCTTTTCATTTCAGCAGTACATTTTTATTTTCTTTCAAGTCTTGTCATTGTAATTTTCAATTTGCTTTTAAAGTTTCAAGTTGGTAAATCATTATAGGGGATATCACTTCCTTGAACAAACATAACCAAACTTGTTTTCATCTTAGAATTTCCATTTCACCTTAGAAGACCAAAAACGACAAAAGTTAAGAAATAGGTTATCTTGCACATGTAGTGCGCCGCACTTCATCAGCTTACGATTCCCGGATTGACAAATTAAATGCAGCAATTTAGGACACACTAAATTGACCAAACATTTTGGCGCCGTTGCCGGGGAAGTGTAACTAGGTAGCCAATTTCTTAAAAAAAAAACATAAAATCATAAAAAGAAGGGAAAACTTGATAACTTCTTGAAGTATGCTCTCCTCTTGCACCTAGTGTGATCTGGAGGATCAGAAAAGAGAGTTATTGGTTTAGTAATTTCTTAAGTATGCTCTCTTCTTGCACCTAGTGTGATCTGGAAGATCAGAAAAAGAATTATTAGCCCAACTTTTTTAAAAAATAAAAAAATGACATGCATAGAGAAAGAGATTCTAGGGGAAGGTTTATAGCTAAAGCCAAGAGTTCGATTTTCACAACTCCATCTTCTTCAAGGCATAGACCAAATTCACCACCATCTACCCCTAGCCTTAAGATTCTTGGAAGTCAAGGAACAACTGAATTAGAGGATTCTCCTATACCACCTACTAGAAGAACTAGAGGACTATAAGGACTCTAAAGAAACTATCATGGCAGAGGAAGTAATAAATAGAGGTGGAGGTAGAAGAGGAGGAGATAATGGAGATAACAATGGTGAAGGAAATGATGGTAGAAATAGGGACAATTTGCTTGGATTCCCTATAGTTGATGAGGAAACTCATGCAACAATGAAAAATATCTCACCATCGGTTCTCCCTAACTTTTATGGATTGCGAAGTGAGGATCCTGAAACATTTCTATTTGAGTTTGAAGTAGTGTGCCGAACTTATGACTATATGGAAGATTCTCAAAAACTCAAACTGTTTCCTTCAACATTGAAGGGATCTGCTTTGAAATGGTTCATGGGATTAGCCACTCGATCTATTAGGACTTGGAATGATATGAAACAAACATTTTTGGATAGATACTTGGACTATTGTATGCCCACCAATCACAAGGATGAGGTATTCAAAATGATGCAAAAAGAAGATGAAAATTTGGAAGACTTAATTGAAAGATTTCAATACAACTTGAAAAGAGCAAAGATGAGCAACTTAGATAATGAAACCTTGAAAACCCTCCTATTAAAAGCCATTAGAGATGAATGGATAGACATTTTAAACATGATGGGGAAAGGAGACATTTCTCAACTTCCATTTCGTGATATAACAGAACTATGTATCCATCTCTCAAGAGGAAAATCTAAAACCGGAAAAGGGCCTAGGGATTCTTCTCTTATTAGGGCTAACAAATCTGCAACTGGATCGGTAAGTAGGGCAGAGATTGGTAATATGCTTGATGAGTTCAAAACTGATATCTTAGGGAGCCTTAGTGAACAACTAGACACCCTTAAAATCCAAAACAAGCAGAAAGCAGAAATAGATGCCTTAGCCATCTTTTGTCCGAAATGTAGAAAGAAACATGCTTTAAGGGAATGTCCCTTGGATGAAAAAGTTGTAGAAACATGTATGATTTGCTCAGAAAATCATGAGATCAAGGATTGTCCTTCAATCCTTGGACTCAAAGCTGTTTTTCAAGAAGATCCAAATTTAGTAGAATCTCTCTGTTTTGTCGCAAGGAGACCTTGGCAGGGACAGCAATCTCAAGGGTTTAATAACCCTATGAATCTTCAAACCCCACCAAATTGGAATCCTTGGCAACAACCTTGGCCCCAACATCAAAATTCATATCAGCCATGGGTACAAGGGATGCAAAATCCTTATGGGAGATTTGCTCAATTTTATCAATATCCTCCATCCTTTCAAAATCAACAAGCTCCACAATTTCCAAGCCCAAATCCACAACTTTCATTGCCATTTCCACAACAACAACCTTCTCAACAAAATACAAATCCTCGACTCATGCTCCCATACCAACAGAAGACAAATCAACTTCCAGCTCAGCCATTGCCAAATCCTAACAATAAGAATCCTCAAACTACTTATATGGTAGAAGGACAACAATTTCCTACCTATATGATTGTTCCTCTCAACGATGTACAACTCGGATCTGGTAGAGTTTTAGAAAAACCTTCTATAGACATTCAAGAGCAAGATACCTCTGAAGAGGACTCTCTTCAAGTCAATAAGGGTTATGAGGAAGAATCTCTTCAAAATTCAAAAATTCAAAAAGAAAAAGAAAAGCTAACATCCACAACTCCTATAGTTGAGCAACCTGTATCTTCATCTACACCTCCTTTTCCGGAAAGACCACAAATTGATAAGGGGGTGGAAAAACAAATCTTGTTGCCTAACTATGACTTTCTAGATGAATTGAAGAATGTTTGTATCAAGATTCCATTGCTACAAGCCATTCGAGAAATTCCTATTCTAGCAAAAACCATAAAGGAGTTGAGTTTCAAAAGACCAGGAAGAAAGCTAAAGGACACAAGAAGAATCCACCTGGTAGGAAAGATTGCGGACATTATGATGGGAAAAATTGCCATGCAGAAGTATGTAGATCCTGGAAGTCCAATTGTCAAGACACATATAAATGGGATAGAAATTCCAAACACATTGATTGACTTAGGGGCTGCTATCAACATTATGAGTAGACAGACTATGGAACATTTAAAACTTCCTAACCTTCTTTTTACACCTACTTTATTGCAACTTGCAGATCGATCGGTTATTAAACCAGATGGTGTATTAGAAGATATTTCAGTCTCCTTAGATTCTTGGGAATATCCGGTAGACTTTATGATTTTGACTCCCAAAAGTAATCTAGGAGGACATCCAATTATCTTAGGAAGACCTTGGCTGGCCACAGCTGATGCTTTTATTAGTTGTAGATCTGGAGACATGTACATTTCAAATGGTAATTTGACAAAGAAATTCAATTTGTATCCTCCAGCAAGAGCAATCACAGAAATAGGAGACGATGAATGGGTCGATGATGAGAACACTATACAACCTGTCTTTATCATTTCTGAAATCAGTGAGGATAGTCAAATTCTGAACACATTAGAAAATTTTGAGACATCTTCAGAATATGACTCCACACAATTTCAGTTGGAATCTGACATAGAATATTTATCATCAAGACAAATGTCTCTCTACTCTATGGAAGAGTTTGGTAATTCTGCTTTTGAGATTTTTCCAGAAAAGACATTGAATATCAATAAACATCTGGAGAAGTCACAACAAGAAGAACTAACCAGAATCTTGCAAAAACATTCTACTGCATTTGCATGGGAGTATACTGACATGAAAGGTATTGATCCTAAGACTTGCATCCATCATATCTATATTGAGAAAAATAGTAGACCAATCAGACAACCTCAAAGAAGGATGAATCCAAATCTTAGGGAGATAGTGAAAGAAGAGCTCCAAAAACTACTCAATGTAAACTTCATTTATCCAATTTCAGATAGCCGATAGGTTTCTCCTTTGGTTATAGTACCTAAAAAGAATGGTAAATGGAGGGTATGCATTGATTACAGGGAATTGAACAAAGCAACTTTGAAGGATCACTTTCCTTTGCCTTTTATCGATCAGGTATTAGATACATTAGCAGGTAAAAAGTACTTTTCATTTTTGGATGGTTTTAGTGGCTATAATCAAATTCAGGTAGCACCTGAAGATCAAGATAAGACCACATTTACTTGTCCATGGGGAACTTTTGCCTACCGAGTGCTTCCTTTTGGGTTATGTAATGCACCGGCAACATTCCAAAGAGCAGTACTAGGAATTTTTTCTGATCTAATCCATGATTGTGTAGAGGTTTATATGGATGATTTTACAGTTTATGGTAATTCATTTGAAGAGGCATTAGAAAATTTGGAAAAAAGTTCTCATAAGATGTAAAGAAACAAACCTTTCATTAAGCCATGAAAAATGCTTTATGATGTTTACTGAAGGGATTGTTTTAGGACATCATATTTAGGGAGATGGGATTAAGGTTGATAGATCGAAAGTTGAAGTCATCTCCAAGTTGCCTATTCCAAATTGTCAAAGAGATGTTAGAAGTTTTCTAGGATTTACTGGTTATTATAGAAGATTTATAGAAAACTTCACTAAAATAGCATCTCCACTCTTCAAGTTGCTTACAAAAGACTGTGAATTTAAATGGGATCCTGATTGTCAATCGGCTTTTGAAACTTTGAAAACAAGAATATCTGAAGCACCTATCTTGAGAGGACCAAATTGGAAACTCCCTTTCCATATTTCTACGGATGCTTCAGATACAGCTCTAGGAGCTGTGTTGGGTCAAAAAGATTTAGTTCCTTATGCCATTTATTATACCAGTAAAAATTTGACTCCCACGGAGTTGAATTATACTGTGACTGAAAAAGAGTTTTTAGCTGTTGTTCATGCAATTAATAAGTTTAGACATTACATAACAGGCTATGAAACTTTTATTCATACTGACCAGTCTGCAATTAGATATTTAATGAACAAACCTGTTACTAATGGCAGAGTGACAAGATGGCTTTTACTTTTGCAAGAATTCAATATTACTGTGTTGGATAGACCAGGAAAACATAATACAGTAGTTGATTTCTTGTCTAGGATTCAGAATACTAAAGAAGATTCTCCTGTAGAAGATAAGTTTCCTGATGAATACTTGTTTGCAGTAACTATTAAGACCCCTTGGTATGCAGATATTGCTAACTATTTGGTTACAGGGAAACTACCTTCACATTTATTTCAAGAGAAAAACGAAAAATTATTCAGGAGAGTTCAAAATATTCATGGATTTCTAACGAATTGTTTAAAACAGGGCCAGATCTTGTGATCAGAAGATGTGTCAGGGAAGATGAAATGCCTGATATTCTTAAGGCATGTCATGATGAACCATGCGGCGGACACTTTGCGGACAAAAGGACGGCCTATGAAATCCTTTCCTTGGGATATTATTGGCCTTCTCTCTTCAAAGATGCAAAACAATATGTCAAAAGGTGTGATAGCTGCCAAAGAGTAGGGAAACCTACCCTTTCAAATGAAATGCCACTGCAAACACAGGTACTCATTGAACCCTTTGAAAAATGGGCATTAGATTTCATTGGACCAATTAATCCGCCATCGAAGCAAAAGAAGTATATATTGGTTTGCACTGATTATGTTACTAAATGGGTAGAAGCTAAAGCATTAGTATCTGCTACTGAAAATTCAGTTTTTCATTTTCTTTATGAGGATATTTTTACTCGCTTTGGTGTTCCAAGAGAAATTGTAACAGATCAGGGGAGCCAATTCACATCAAATTTGGTGGAGAAGTTGATGGAAGAATACAAAATCAAGCACAGAAGATCTACTCCTTACCATCCCCAAGCAAATGGTCAAGTGGAGTCCACAAACAAAGTTCTTGAAAGTATCATCACCAAAACTGTTCATCTACATAGAAGAGATTGGGCAGAAAGGCTTCCAGAAGCCTTGTGGGCCTACAGAACTACATGGAGGAATACAACGGGACATTCTCCCTATGAACTTGTTTATGGGAAATAATTCTTGCTCCCCATTGAGTTCCAAGTCAAGACCTTCAAGATAGCAGTTCAGTTGGGGATGGACTTATCAGAAGCCCAAAAGCATAGAATGGAGCAGTTGAATGAGCTAGATGAGATCGGACAAGAAGCAATTCTAAGAACTGATCTAGTTCAATATCAAAGAACTAAATGGCATGACAAATATATCAAAGAGAAGAAGTTTCAAGAAGGAGATTGGGCATTGTTATTTGACTCCAAGTTTAAAGATTTTCAAGGGAAATTTAAGACTCATTGGCTTGGGCCATATGAGATTGACAAGATCTTTAGCAATGGAGCTGTAAGAATCAAGACCATTGATGAGTTTCAAACTCCTCTTATTGTGAATGGCCATAGATTGAAAGTTTATCATAAGCCACTCTCTAAGGAGGATTTTGTCAAGTTGTTTCAAGAAAGTTCTGCAATCAGGCTGGTACAGAAGAATTCTTCTTCTCCACCAGCCTAGCTTTTGTTTTTCAAGTTAAAAAAAAAAAAAAAAAAAAAAATGGTATAAGCCTGAAAACCAATCATTGATTGGCAGTCTTATGCAGAAAATATGGGGTGAAAATCAGGGACACCTGACACTCTATATTTTCCAAAAAAAATCTCTCTTTCATTTCATTTCATTTCACCACCCACTCCATTTCATTTCACTTCATTTCATTTCATTTCATTTCATTTCACTTCATTCCACTTCATTTCATCCATTCCATCAATAAAAATCTTTTTTATGACCATTTCCACATGGTCATCTGTCATTTGTTCATTTCTATTCAACCAAGTAATAGCTGTGTCAGTTTCCGCAGCTGACATCTGTTTCCGCAGCTGACTCCAGTTTCCGCAGCCAGAAGCAGATTCCGCAACTACTACTCTGCTTTCAAAGAGAATGTACAGTTAGTTGTTATTTCCATAATTATGAAATAAAATGCAGGGGAGAGGATCAATGGAACATTCAAGACACCAATGGAGATCAATCAGTTGAAGACCAAGGGCAAAAGCAAGGATTCCAAAGGTATGAATAAATTTTATTTCAAATAGTATTGAAAAACACATTTTTATATAATTTTAAACTATGAGCTCGACCCATAACGCGCAATGATTATATTGACAGTCCCGTAACCTTCCACGATCTCCATGTTATCCTCTTGCATTTATTCACAAACGGTTTCATCATTAAAATTTCGATTCTCACTCATGTTCCAATATCCCACCGTAGATAATGAGACGTATTTGAGTTGACAAAGGACTCTTACAAGCCGCATAACTTCATAATCATTGATTGAAACGTGTTCATATTTATTACACAGCCACCAAAATTCAAAACGCGGCGGAATGCATTATACTTTGTTAACCTCTTTGTCGTGTCTCTGTCGTGTTTACAAAACCCCACTCTACTCATTCTCACTCCCTGTTTCACTCCATTTCGTTCCTTTTGCTCACTCTCACTCCCGTATATCTACCCACAGTCTTACTCCATTCTGTTTATGGTACTCATTTCCATTCTATGATACATTCCCACAGTCACTGTGCTCGATCCTGTGTATTCCATCATTCCATTTCCACTTAAACCCTCACAGAGGCAAACTTGTGAAGCACAGAGAAGTGAAATGGGAAAATTATTAAGGGCAAAGCCGGAAGGACCGAATTTTATAGAGGGATATCCGCAAGCAAAAGAGATGTTGAGGAAAGCTAAATGGCTGCGTTTTATTCAGAAATTCAGGGGTTACCACAGAGAAGTTACAAAAGCGTTTGCAAGATCATTTGATGGCTCGGAAGCAGAAGTGGGAGACCTCAAGTTTTTGGTCAATGAAGCATCAATAGCAACAACCACATAGCTTCTTCAGGAAGGAGAACGTTGGTTCAAAAATAAAAGTATCGGTGATGAGGCATGGAGAACAATTCTACGAAATCAAGGTATGGATATCACTGTTTTTAAAAGAGGAATCCCTGTGCATGCAATAAAAGAAGAATGGGCCACTTTACTACTAATTGCTCAGAAATTTATTACATGTGAAGGCCGTTTTGGGTCTATGTACATGTACCATACCAGGCTATTGATGAATTTTCTTGAAAACCAAACTCTCAATCTCCCTTATTTTCTATTCAATAGCTTAAAGAAAATGGCTGTGACTGTTCAAAAGCACTTGGGAGATGTAGAGCCTCATCTTTATCACCACGGCCTTATAAAAATTCTGATTGAAAAGGAGCTAAAGGAAAGAAAAGATACATGGGAACAATTCCTAGTTAGAAACTTCTTTGAGGAACCTCAGGAAATTCCTGAAGGTAGTTCAATTAGGAGGAGTAGAAGAAAGAGAATGAATGTTGAAACCCAAATTGCTCCTACTCAGGAAATTCCCGCAGCTAGCACAGCAAAAAGAAGTAGAAGGAAAAGAACAATAGATGAAATCCAAAATACTTCTACTACTACTATGAAAAAAACTGATAGAGAAGAGAGATTGGTAAAAAGGAAGAAGAAGGAAATTAAAGCTAAGAAGCCAATAATACCAAAAGGGAAAGAAATTATTGAGGCTGTCCATAAAACTCCTTCTTCTGAAGAAGAAGATCACCAAATACTATCTGAAAGATTAGTTTTTCTTCAAAAACAGTCATCTATATCCAAGAAGGCAGAGACAGGAAAACAAGAACAAAAGGGTAGTGTACCACGGCATGTGAGGAGAAGCAGCAGGCTTAAGGGAAAATTGAGAAAAACACAAATTAAAGGTCCTCATTTCATTGATTTGGGTGAGGAGACATCTGAACAGTCTCCAACTGACCATAGTCCATTTCAGTCAGTTAGTGAACCTGATTCCTTTCACTCCCAATCAGACAATGAGCATACTCCATCTTATTCTCAGCAAAATATTGATGTAAGCCCTCCTCGGCCAGATTTTGAACATAATTCTCCTTTGCAGCATTTTGGGGACAGCCCAATGAAAATGACACCGGAAGTAGACCCCAAACAGCAGGAGGTATATGACTATATAGAATCCTTGGAAAAGGCAGCCACAGGTCCAAGTACCTCTTCCATTCAACCTCATACATTGCAGGATGATTTAGTTCAGTCATTAAAACAGGAAATTTTTGAGCTGGAGCTTTTGAATCGGCACATCAAAAATGAAAATGAAACACTGAAAGAACAAGGCAAACTGGACAAGATCATCCATGACAATACTATGTTACATTTGGGAATTTGGCAAAAGAAGAATAAGAAATTAAAGAGGAAATGCCAGAAATTGAGCAGAGCACTTGTGAATATCAAATTTAGGTGCTTAATGAAGAAACCCAGAATGATGGCAGTACCAAAGAAGAAGAGAAGGGGTTTGGATGTGCTGGCTGAAGTATCAAGGCACATGAACTGAACAAAGAGTATCAAAATTTTGGTTGCATGAGGACATGCAACACCTTCACAGTGGGGGTATGTTGAGTCCCGAATTTGCATCTTTTCCATACACTTTTCCATACCTTTTTCACCCACCTAAACCTCCCAAAATTGTCAATATCATGTGCAAAGGGTATCTAACATGGTTTTTAATTATGTTTTTGTGTTTTCTATTTGATCTAGATTTTGTTCATACAGCTGCGGAATCTTGCCACTTTCCGCAGCTGCTGCAACTTTCCGCAGCTATTTTGTGGAATTATATGCTACAGGTGTCTACAAGGGAAACGAGCCACATGGGCAGGCTAGGAATGACGTGGACATGGTTCGTGTCCTACTGGTTCAAGCAAACTCGTCCAAAGAAGCCGCGGTCAAAGGCGTCCACGTGGAAGTCAACTATGGAGTTTCATGTCGGCCGGACTCTGTTTCGTGGCACATAAACATCCATACGGCCGTTTCTAAGCTTGCGGAGGTTAAATCGACATCTGTGCAGAGCTCTGGAGTTGAATTCAAGCATCCACCTTCCGTAGATTCACTTTCCAACACGGCCATACTCCTATATCCATGGACGTAGTGGTCTACGTGCTCTCTGCCATCATGAACTTTAGGAGACAGTTACAGTTTATTGTTATATATAGAGCGTTTGCATACGCACATAAAGTTAGTTGTTAGTTGTTAGTTGATAGTTGATGTTCGTGAATGTACTCTGTTATCTGTTAGTTTGCTTTGTAGTGATTACGCAGCCCTTGAGCCGTAACACTACCATTCTGTAATGAACTGCTTGTTAATATGAGAAGACTCTGTTTTTCAACTTAATTCGTGTTTGAGGATCGTTACCAAGGCTGTGTAGAGGGCCCCTGCTCAGCTAAGGTTTTGTGTATTAGTGTACATTTCTCATTTCATTTTCTTTTAAAAGTCATTGTATCATAATCCATCATATGTTCATACTTTGTAGTTGTTTCATTTCTGTTTATACATTTCCATAATTTCCATTTCATTTCTGTCTTTCATGTTTTATGATTGTTAATCACTGATCAGTTTTCTTGATTGCAGGTTTTAGATAGACAGCCCGGGCATTTTTATAGCATTTTGACTAATGACATGAAACTAACATTGTTCTGCTGCTAGTTTGCTTTTCATAGCTTTTGTTTAACTTCGGTCTTGCTTTGTACATTTCAGTTTTGCTTATCTGATTCAGTAGTTAAATTTAGATATATTAAGCTGCTCATAGCATCTTCAGTTGCCTCCGAAAGCCACAGCTGGACTGATGGTGAGGGAGTGCATTATGAAATGTGTAGTTTAGTATTAGTTTCTTTTCTGCAAATTTAGATATATTAAGCTGCTCATAGCATCTTCAGTTGCCTCCGAAAGCCACAGCTGGACTGATGGTGAGGGACTGCATTATGAAATGTGTAGTTTAGTATTAGTTTCTTTTCTGCAAATTTAGATATATTAAATCATGTATGACATCTTCGGTTGCCTCCGAAAGCCACAGCTGGACTGATGGTGAGGGATTGAATCATGAGTGTATGGTTTAGTATTAGTTTACTTTCTGCAAATTAAATATCAATTACACAAGTTGTTTATGATTACTTCCGAAAGTCATAGCTGGTCTAATGATGAAGGGTCAGAAAATGAATTGATGTAATCTGATTTAGATTTATTTTGTTGCAATTTTGAATTTCCATAAGCATAGTTTCTTTTGTGTTTAGTTGGCAGCAAGAATAGTTTGGTTTTCATGTTCACTAGTTTACTGTTTTGATTCATTAGATTAGCAACACCTTTTCATTTCAGCAGTACACTTTTACTTTCTTTCAAGTCTTGTCATTGTAATTTTCAATTTGTTTTTAAAGTTTCAAGTTGGTAAATCATTATAGGGGATATCATTTCCTTGAACAAACATAACCAAACTTGTTTTCATTTTAGAATTTCCATTTCACCTTAGAAAAACCAAAAACGACAAAAAGTTAAGAAATAGGTTATCTTGCACATATAGTGCGCCGCACTTCATCAGCTTACGATTCCCGGATTGACAAATTAAATGCAGCAATTTAGGACACACTAAATTGACCAAACACTTGGTTCGATGGTAGCCCCTCCAAGAAGTTTGGTCGCTTCCTTTTATTGGAATCGATTTGTGGGATACTGCCTTCTGTCCTATGTGCCTTTCGAGATAACGGTACAGGATTTTGGTCTGGTCGTACCCAACACCATTATAGATGAAGGTGCATCTGTTAGTGTTCTATCCTCAACTACTTGGCAAGATTTCAGTTCACCACCGCTTGTGCTTGTTACGCAGAATCTGTTGGCATTTAACAGAAGAACTAGTCAACCATTAGGGATCCTTCCAAGGTTACCTGTTACATTGGGAGGTAAAAACGTCCATATGGACATGATGGTTGTTCTACACCCCTTGGATTTCAATATGATCTTGGGGCGCGATTACACCTATGCCATGGGGGCGCTTGTCTCCTCCCTTTTTCATGTGGTCTGTTTTCCGCATGAAGGACGCATCGTGACCATTGATCAGCTTTTGTTCTTTGGTCCTGATATGGCAGCTGGCCCGCCATCATCCCTTCCAGGTTTTTATCCACCTGTTGTATCTGCCCCACCATAGGTCAACTATGTCGCTACCTACCCCATGCCTGTACTTAGTGATAGTGCCGTTGTGCATCAGGTGCTGGGGGCATTGGGTCCTGACTTCCAGGATGTTTTTCTTCCATCGAGAGTGGAACTCTTGGAAGCGATGACTTCTTGTTCATTATGACGAGGTCAACCAGAGCACAGTTCGTTTTCTTGTGTCAAGCTCCTTAAAAAATGAAACAAGGTGTTTGGAGCACAGTTCGTTTACTTGTGTTAAGCTCCTTAAAAAATGAAACAAGGTGTCTGAAGCATAGTTCGTTTTGTTGTGTCAAGCTTGTTAAAAAATGAAACAATGTCATCTGAGGATAGTTCTTTTAATGTGTCAACCTCATTAAAATAATGAAACACTTTCCTATTCAATTCGAGTATTTGATAAGATCTCGTAAAATCCCAGTCGAGTCTTCCTCTTGATATCGTAACTTGAACCTTCACTCCATCTGCCTTTCATATGGATTGAAGCTTGGGGGCATGTACCTCGAATTGAGTCACCATGCCGGGGGCATGCCTAAACTTTTTCAAGCATAGTTTGTTTCCGTTTCAAGCTTGTGTAAAAATGAAACTGGTTTCAAGCATAGTTTATCTTTGTTTCAAGCTTGTGTAAAAATGAAACCAACTTCAAGCAGAGTTTCCTGATTTCAAGCTTGTGTAAAAATGAAACCATTCCCATTTTACCTCTTGTGATTGCCGTTTTATTAGCCTGTTTTTTCCAGATGAGCCTTGGTTTTCTTACTCCATCGTCACTATCTGCTTGGCCGATCATATGCCTTCACTTGGCTGTTTCACCCATTCCTGAGTAACTGCTGCGATCAGTGGTCTTGTTAGCCAACCTCTTAACCTTTATTTGTTCAGAGCAGTTCCACCATCACCGGAACCAGTTGCTACCCTTTATACCACTCGTTCTTCCAGGAGGAGTCATCTTTAGGCTCTTTTCTGACTCTCTAAACATGAAAAGATTTCCGAGTCGCTTGTCGTTTTGATCTCGTTAAAGTGGTCATGAAACGACATCTACCCAGTATACGTTTACCCCTTTTTCGGGCTGGGATAGATTATTTACGAAAAAGGAATACCCTAGCCTATCGCGACTAGGAGGTTTTTCTCAGACTTATTTTTCTAACTTTTCGGATCTGAGGAACTATTTACGAAAATGGACTATTGGAGTTTACTTTTCTGCTGTCTTTTCAAACTCTCTAAACATGAAAAGACTCCGAGTTCTCCCTTTGTTAGACTCGTTAAACCTTGATGACATCAGATTCAGTCATAATGATGATATTCGAGTTTCTCCTTCATAGGGCTCGTTAAATGTACTAGGATGGATTCGTCCGAAGGACGAACTTATATTACAAGCATATGGTATCCTCTTCAAGCTTGTGTAAAAATAAAGAGGTACTCGCCAGAAATGGTGGGGAAAAATGGAACCAGTATCGTTGTCGTGTCGGCAGTATGTCGCTCTTGAACATGGCACTTGTCTGCATTCGTGTCGAGTTGGGGACATCTCATCTCATTTTCTGTTTGCCTCCATGGGTTTGGGTGATCCTTTTGACCTCTCATCTTCTCTTTGCCTCGTCATCATGACCTTTGATCTTTTGATGTCGAATACTGCCAAATTCACTGTCGTGCCACCGATATGTTCAAGAGAAGTTGACCTCTACAAAGTTTCAACCTTCCTCTGTTTCTCATCTAATCCTGATTCAAAAAAATTATTTTCCTCTATCTCACATCGATGATGTGGGAAACACTATGGTCCACTTTCAAGTTCACTTCTTGTTGACTTCAGCTCATTATCCAGGAAGCTGATCTAGAGACTCCCTTCTGGTACCTTGGAGCCTGCATGCCTCAATGGCAGGTTCTTCGCGTTCGACGTGAGGTTTTCATCATTGGCCTTTGATCGAGTGATTCTACGGGTGTTCGACGTTAGCTCACTTATTCACATGCTTGAACTTGTACTTTTTTCAGGTCGAGATGGAGTGCAAGACCCTGGGTTTTGTCTGTTAGAATCTAGGCTGCGATTTTGTGGATTATTATGATTGGTTACATGACTCATTGATTGGATGGATGCGACCATACCTGAGTCTATTGATTGATCCTTACTGGATGGCTGCATCCATCCCTTGGATCTTGATTATTGTATACTCTGTTACGGATGGCTGCGCCCATACCACGCATATATCATGTATTTGAGATATCAGTTGTACTTGTCTACGCAGGTTTTCCGACGGCAGTGTTTTCAGTTGGACACATTCTCGTAAAGCATTTCACCCCTCTCTCTCTCTCTCAGGCCTCATGCTTTAGGGGGCATCAGAGTGCCAAAATCCCCTCTATGGAAAAAGGCGATCCCTATTAGCCCAGATCGGGTCTAGCAACAATTGTATCACGGTAAGGTGCAAGTTCCTAATTGCAATAGACCAAATTTCGAGAAAGGCCTACCTTAAGTCCAACACTGTTGTTCATAGAGAAGATAGCACTCCCGTTTCCTTGCTCTGGTAGATCACAATTCTCCCGCTTGTCGTGATCAAACACCTACACATACAAGAAACACGATGAACACACAAGCGTAAAACCCAATATATGCAATTATGTATCATTCAGAGAAGACACAGCTCATGATCACAATGTATGAACAATACGAGTGGAACCATAACCAAATTCGGTTATCATTAATCAATACAAACAAAGACACAACTTGTGCTTTGACGGTGGATCTTCCTTCGGCGGGTTGACAGTGGAATACGTCTCAGTAAAGCTCGTCAGGAATGGGACAAGCCTCTCTCTTCGGTTGTCTTGACAATAATCTCCTTGCTACTGATTTGGCTTTATGAGGACTATCAAGGCTCTTGCAGCATTCTCTAGGCTATGAAGGCTCTTAAAGGCTAGCTTGCAAAGGAAAATGGAAAGCTTATATAGATGGTGGAAGGGGAGTTGGGATCCCTATAATCATGGGATTGGCCCTATCCTCAAGGAAGCTTCCATGAGAGGTGGGAAACCACTTCCTCTACATGGAGATCCGGAGCCAAACCTCCCAACTCAATTTAGAGACCAGTTCAGGAATTGGTTGGAGTCAATCTTCTGCCATTTAATTTAAAAAAACAGTCCTTAATAAGCCTGGCACAGCTATAACACTGTGACAGTGCGCCAGGTGGTGCGCCCGCTTTGGAGGATTTCCCCCATTGGCGCGAGGACATAATGGGCTACCAACACCAAGGCAAAAACATGTGTTTTTAGGGGTCTGCTCAGGAAATGATCGACAAAAGGAATGTTGTCCTCATGGCAAGGGATGCAATGATGGTATTTGCAAGGCATGACACTGCTTATTGGTCACAGAAATGACCCTCCAATGGGTGAGATGGGGATTGCAGGGATGGTGATAAATTACTATGTAACACACACGACCCAAATTGGCCTCCCATGCCCACAAAGCTCCCTTCAGATATACCAAAGTTCGAAGGTAAGCAAGAGGAAGAATCAGGTAATCATGTAATGACCTTTCACCTGTGGTGCTCATCGAATAACATCATTGATGATACTATTTGGTTGAGGCTATTTCAACACACTCTTACGGGAGTGGCCGCAAAATGGTACATGGAGAAATTGCCTGCTTCACATGGAAACTTTAGCGCCCTCACTACCGCTTTCCTCACATAATTTCAGTTGCCCATTCACCATGATTCGGGAATGGAATTACTGAGTGACTCATTTCAGACAATCCCCCTCCATCCATATCTGAGACCATCTCCATGAATGGAGGCGGCGTCGCAGTTTATGCAAAGCTAAACTTGACGACCGAGTCCTCTTAGATTTATTCTTGAAAACTATGATGACAGACATTTCAAAGGGTGTGGCACAATGAAACCCCACATCCGAAGAGGATGCAATCAGTAAAGCCCAACAACTTGAACTGATTTATACGCAGTCAGGATACATCTACAATATCCTCCCTAATGCCTCGCGTCTGCAATCTTATCAATAATTTCCAGGCGCGTCTAACCCCGCAGACGGACTAATTGGGTCAATGACCCAAGGGTACCTAGGCAACAACAGTCAAAATACCGGTTACACACATAATTCTACCCAGAACATTTCTCAACCCGGATTTCAAGATCATCATATGTCGGAGTAAAATTTGACTAATAGGGCACAAGCGTATCACCAAGGAGGACCTTATCCTCCGGCTGACGGGACCCAGTACGCAGGAAGAAACACTGAAGGAAGAGCTCCCCCCCAAAGGCCAGGTGCAAGCACGGGACAACATTATGCTCAGTCCCAAGAACACAACCCACCTACGCAAACTAATGCATAGGTGAATTTTGTGCAGCCATCCCAAAATCAACCACACTAGTATGATCAGGAGAACTACCCTCCTAACGTGGTTAAGAAAAAGACAAAAAAAAAACCCAAAGTGAACCCTAGAAAAAGGGGCAGCAACCAACAAATCCCACCGCGATCCCAGGCTGGAGGTAACTCCAACTGGAATCAGAACCAGGAGCCAAGCACTGCCCCAAGGCAAGGCAAAAGGCCACCTCTATAAACAAACCATTCTTGTTCAATATGTGGTGAGTACGGGCACTATAATCACCACTGTACCGAACTCCTTGAGCTTAAAAATCTTCAAAGTAACCAAGGACAAGGAGGGTCTTCCCATAAAACTATGGTGATGCAAGAAAATTTCCCTCATCAAGGGACGGTCAGCACTCAATAGCAAAACCCAGACGATTTCGGCAAAAGTAACCATGAAATTTACATGAATGGGGAAGAAATGTTTTTCCAGACTCGGAATCGCAGCTACAACACCCCACCAGACACCAATATGTCAGGGGCTAGTACTAGCGCGCCGACTGCACCTTTGACCATTCCAAAAATCCCTATAGAACCGTTTCCAAAGATGGCAAAGGGACCTAATAGGCGAGCAGGTAACTACTCCAAAGCGGCCCATAATTATAGCATCGTGGATGATTTAGCTCAATCACCTGCTGCTATGTCCACGTTGGAAGTACTGCAGTCGAGCCCCAAGTAATGGAAAGCCCTATTTTCCGCTTTAGGCGCTATTGACCCCACCGACACGCGCATGATGGCGTTTGACTTAGACAAAGCCACCCCTAGGCTTCCTTCCATGGTCACCTTCCAGATACCAGTATCATTACATAATATCACTATTCACCGATGTGTCATTGATGAGGGTGCATCAATATGCATCATGTCAAAAAATGTGTGGCAGAAGTTAGGATCCCCTGAACTTAAACCTTATGTTATCACACTCAGAGCATACGATGGTCGTCCCTCGGCTCCCGTCGACCTCTACCAAAATCTACCAGTCTGCTTAGTCGACAAGATGGTCCACATAGACATCGAAGTCTTGGACGGTCACTTGGATTACAACATACTTTTCGGGCATAGTTACATGTACGCCATGCCTGCCATAGCATCCTCCATCTTCCGCATTATGATGTTCCCCCACGAGGATCGAATCAATACGGTAGACCAGCTGACCCACAGAGAAAAGCATCCCCTAACCAACACGGATGTAATTCTACCCTACGTAGATATAGTCGCAGACGGTCTTTCATAGTACCAAGAATACGAACCTGGACAATTCAAACCATCGTCCATCCTAGGGTCTTTCCTAGGATATCCTCCCATTCTCCTTGAGGTATCGCCCGATGCCACAGGGGCCCTGGTGTGCATGATGTCCACATCAAGCACCGAGGTTAGTCAGGACACAGACTAAAGCAATAACGACATTGAGGCATGGGCCATGGTAGCCTCTCTATCCTACACCACCTCCCAAACCCCTTTCCTCTACCCTCCAACTGGCTTCGTCTCCCAGCAGGTTTTGGAAACATTGGTGTTACCCAAAATATCGTTTTCATTCCCAGTTTGGCACCTCATTCCCCCTTCTGGAACAGGAGCCACCAACGTTACTACCGTAGGGTTAAAGCCCCTCAGCCCAGAGGAGCTGCCACCCACCCAATAAATAGTCATAACCGCCCCCGCAAGGGAAGTTCCCATTACGAAATCGGTTATCACGACCAAGAAAACAACAAAAAGAGGAAAGAAAGCGATGACCCCCACCATGCAAAGGGATTCATCGGCCTGCGCTATATGTGATTTCATATGACACCCTACCCACATATGTCCGGAGTTGGACGAGTTAAAACCACTCCTTGGCTCTGAATTAGACGTCTCGACGCCGCATTCCCACAAAAAGGAACCTGCCACAAAAAGTACATGCAAACTGCTGCGTACCAATCACGCATGCACTCTCTGTGACACTTGTGGGCATTATACCCACCATTTTCCAGAAATACCATGGTATAGGGACACCTTACACGTGATCGAGCAATCCTATCAAGAGGATCCCTCCCTCCAGTCTATCAATGACAAGCCACGTGCCATCCTATACTTACAAGAGGAACATAGAGTTGTAGAAAGACCCCCAGTAATTCCCATTATACATTGTACACTATGCGATAAACGTGGCCACTACCTTAAAGAGTGTGCAACATTGGAAGTCATTCACAGATGATATCCAATCAAAAGGGTTTACTATGTGGGGCTACGGGCGACTCAATTCACATGCCCGTTATGCGCTGACAATCACCTTTTAGAGGATTGTCACTACGTACCTCGCTTCCATCTAGCCTTGGCTAGCCTCCACTTAGCCATAGTTCACCTTTCCCAAGAAGATATGGATGCCAAGTCCACAGGTAGCTCCATGACCCAAGCAGAGGAGATGAGCGGGTCTATCATGTTCTTGTCAGCCGAAGAACGGCCTAGTAGGGAACCCCTAGTTACCCCTAACGGAACTTCACAAAACACACCCGCAAGCACGTTATGCAAAAATACAGACCATATAGTCGTCCATTGCCGTGACTTAGCAGCATTGCGACGGTGGTTCCCTGCCTGGCCTCAGACCAAGCACGATGGGATCCCCACATCATGGATATTTTTCCTGATATGTCAGGGTAATAATTACGAGAAACATTGTACTCATGTATCGCAGATCCGTCCCACTATCAACATGATTAATTCCATAGAAAAGAGACAGGACGATCTCCGAGAATGGCATAAAAGATATATCACTGGCTCAACATCCCTGCCACTGAAATGGTGTGTCAAGCGCGATAAGACCACACACCAACCACGTGTACCCCAGGAAAAGCCTAGGATAACATGCGGCCTTTGTGATCTGAACGATCACTGATTCAACCAATGCAGAGAACTCAAGCCCCTTGCAAATAGTCTCCGCATAGTCTCTTCGCTCCCTCAGAAACTTCTCTCCAATCAAGAGAAGATCACACGCACTTATTGCCAAATTTTCTCACACTTTCATCATACGTTTAAGTGTGAGCATCTCCCCAAGCTGAGAGAAGCTCGAGTGGCATTAAGCCTACCATCCACCAAAGAGGAAGACAAGTCTAAACCAACGACACAAAAATGGAAGTAGAAGACGACCTATTCTACGATCGACCCTTTCCAAGCGTCCACATCAGGGACATCGAGTAGCATAGAATCTCACACTATCTACTCTGTCAATGATGTGGTACCGTGCACCATTTTCACTGGTCAAGATCATGTGCCAGAGGTATGCCCACTACTGAAAGCATTTAGGCACCTCTATGATAAGAACATATTCCACCTACCGGAAATTAACTACCCTGGTGGGAGACTCGACTTTATGATCAAACAGGACTCCATTACCGAGATCCTTCCCCCGCTGCATGCCAGTGACACAATTCAACACATATGAATTGTCTCATCGCAAGCCCAAGACAGGATTCCCACCACCCCCTCGTCCGAGGATTTCCACTTTAATCCTATCGCAAAAGACCAAGGTATCTTGCGATTTTGCATTGATTTTTGCAAGATCCCAAACTTGCACGCCACCATCAAACTCCTTGATGACACCCAGCCTCTAGAACAACGATTAGTATAACTAGAGCTAGTTGACGAAAGTCGGCGACAATCGCCGCAACACAATGAGGCCCATAAGAAAAGGGTGAAAGCATCATTCGACCGCCACATGACCCCTCGCTCATTTACCAAGGGAGAGTTAGTCCTTCGCTATGATGTCGCAAAAGAGGCCTCAGGGCCAAGAAAATTCGAAACCATGTGGAAAGGACCCTATATCATCAAACATTGCCTCCGACAAAGGGCATACATCTTGACGAAATCGGATGGGACCTACCTCGCTAACCCCATTAATGGCCTTTACCTCAAGAAGTTCTACCCATAAGGGCCCCAACATCCCTTGTCCCCTAGAGTTCGAGTACACAAAAACCCCATTCATGAAAATATTTTTGACCCGAGGACTTACGTAAAAAACATGCTCGAAGTGCCACCATGAATCACCAACTCGAACCCTATTTCGGATTTGCTGATGGAGCATCAAAATGGTCGCAAAAATTAGCTGCAACCTCTTGGGTCATCTACCACCCTGACCGATCACCACTGTGTTCAAATGGCGTGTGCATGAGATCAACAACAAACAATGTAATGTTCCTTTTTCAGGAACATTGTCAATTGACAAGGAAATCTATTGCAGAGATAGACTGAAGGGGAATTTACTGGATTTGTCACCTTCATAAAGAAGGATGAGCTCCAGAGGCTTCCTGGCCCACTATCAGACTCTGTCTATAGAGTGTTGTCAAGGGACAATGTTCCCAAGAGGGAATACAACAAGATTGGGAATCTCTTTAAGATAACCCCAACATTGCAGCTACAACAATAAGAAAATGCATCAAGTGGAAAATAGCAGTGAATCCATGAACACATAAAATGCCAGAAAACTCAATGGCCATTATATTAGATCATGGCAGCAATAAAATATACAACTTCTTGAGGAAATTATCACTCAAGCAAAGCACTGGAAGCCTCAAGAAACCTGTACATGTAAACATGAAATGAATAGATGCATAAATAAAGCCCTAGGCCATGACTCAAATAAAGGCTCAAATAAAGTGGGGGAGCAAGCTCTCAACCCCTGAAAATACATAACATCAATCCTCTAAAAGGATTGGCTGAGATCTATACAAAAATGGCATTTTGCAGGAATGCCGGAGTAGCTGGGTAGCAGCTACTCAAGAATTGGAAATACATGGAGAAGGATGAAATGGCTGCAACAAATATAGAATCCTCCTCCAATAGAAATCTAAAGTGAAAGGCTGATCCTTTCACCCAAGACTTCTCCTCCAAAATCTGCAAATCCCTCACAGCAAATATCCATCCATGAAAACGTTGTCTAAGAGAGGGACTGCGCTGCCTCTGATGGAAAGTGGTTGGCATAATGCCAAATATGATGGGATATGCTCTAGAACCACCTTTTCTGATTTCCCAATGAATAGAACATCTCTCCACTGAAAAACAAGCTCCGGATGATGTATGGAAACCTCCCCAGCAACACCCAGCAACACTGCACAATCTCTGCTGCAGAAACTGCGCTGATGTAGATGACTGAAGCTATGGATTGAATGCCTGAATATGGGGAATGGAGTACAATCCTTCATGAGCTACTCAAGAAGGATAGGAATTCCTAAACAGGACTCCCTTGCGCCCGAAGGCACTACAGCTCTACTGAACAACAAGAGGCAGAAACAAGTCTTCAAGACTCAAATGTAAAATGATCAAAAGATGTCCACAATGGCTACCTTGCTCCTCTTTTATACAATGAGATTTCCCTCCATGAACCCTATTTCGAATTAGGGTTTCCTTTTCTCTATAATCTTTCCCTCCTACGTTGTCCCACATAGTGCTTTCCAACTCAAGCCAATGCAGTTTGACTTGGTCAACCTTGGCCAAGCATGTGTGCAAAAACCTCCTTTCACACATGGAAGTGTGAAATCCAGCTCCAAATAAGATCCTCTTTCATACTTAGAGGATTTTTATTATCTAATGATGCAAATAATGGGTCCCCTACCCATTTTATTAATCTCTTTAACAAAAATTAATGTTCCATAAAATTTGGGACATTACAGTCCTCCCCTCTCAAAATATTGCTTGCCCTCAAGAAATTGCAAGGATGAACTGGGTTTCTTTCTGCCCTTCCTCCTGTATCATCCTTATGTGATGATATACTCAAGAAAAGGATGCCATACCAGTAATCAAGTCTTCAAAACTGTCCCTCCAACATATGCAATCTAGCCTTGGGGTGAACATTCCCAGAATGGCTAACATGTAGAAACAACATCCATGAAGGAAAAAGAGCTGTCCAAGGGCTTCCTTGAGGCATGAGATCTGATATATAATGGGACTTATCATCCCCAATATGAATCTCTCATCCCAAGCCATCAATCATAAAATTAAGTTGCCTCCCAACAAGACAACTCATGAAAAATCTCCGTCCACCTTGAGCTTCGGAAATGAAGGTGGGCTGAAATATGATCATGGAAAGCACTATAAATTGCCCCATGCTGTCCTCTCCCCCACTTATGATAAGTGTGGAGTGGATGCTGATCCTGGGCTTCAAATTTATTGCCCTCAAATGGCAAAATGAAGAGTATTTCCCCAAGAATCTCCCCTCCATCAATGAAAATTCACCTGGCCCAAGACATGCCATCTATGATGAATAGGACAAGATCACCATAGAATGTCCCCATGAAATGTTTGCTGTAGGTTATACCATGTGAAGAAAGTTCAAACAATTCCTCATAGGGTTATAATGCAACCTCATCCACTGCATCTGCAGAAAATAGCATGGAAGGCATTGCACAACATCAAATATCACATATACTACTAAATAGTAAATGGATGAATGAATCAGCAACATAATGTAAAACACATGTCCATATACATAAAATGGATGGATAACATTACCAAGGCCATGTATTTCCCCACAAATGAGCAAATATGTGGCTGTGGCCATGCCTCCTTTCATGTTCCCTTTAGAACATGCACTGCAGAAAATGTGAGAGTTTTTCTCACTCAAAGACACATCCAACTTATGTGCCTTTCTCATAATCATGCTTCTTTCACAAATCTGATCCATATCAGCAAGTAAGTCATGATCAGCAATATAAGGAGGAAAATGCTGAAGGTTTCATGTGTTGCAATAATGTACCAACATTTTTCCTTGAAGTGAGAGCGCAGTTTTCCAAACTACTGCTTTAGAAAATCACATGGCAAGTTGTTTCAGCTCATGAATAACAATGTATGTTCTTACATCTAATAATGCATGGTAGTGGTTGAATATAAGTGCTGAACATACATGGAATGTAACACTTTCCGAAGGCCATATAAAGATGGCTGTCTCCATCATACAAATTGGCCCAATTTTGATCCATGGAGCAATCTAAAGCTTGCCCTCTTGTAGATCCATGCACTGCAACATGATGGTAAGAGCATACAAATCAGCCAATGTAAAAAAAATTTTCCTACCACATGCAGAGAGTAATATGATGTATGGATCCATGAATAAACCCTCCATGGTTGTTTAGCATGCTCCCACGAAGAGAAATGAACTAGATGCTGCAAGAAGATCCTTCTTCTCATGCTTGGGATCCAAGTCAAGAAGAATGTAGCGTAGTAATGTATCTACTACCCCATCCATCTCACCTCCTCTTTGTCCATCAAGTGCAACAGATATGAAATGATCCTGGGACCTATGGGTTATGGATCCACCACACTTCCGCTGGGCACACTTTATCAATAAATCACTGCTCCAAAGAGAGAACGTTGTTGGCCTTCACACATAGGCTCTCATCAATATCCATCTCCATTCTTTGACATGTTCTTTGTTAAAGATATCTCTCATAATGCTAAAATATATAAGAAGTCCCTTCCAAGGTGGAAGTACCTCCCTATCAACTAAATTCAAAGAGGGAATGCCATCTCCTCCTTCCACAACATCATGAATCAGGTGAGAGCGAATCTGCTTGTGCTCTCTCCCATCAATGCCAAGCACTCAAGTGCTTGCTGCCCCATTATGCTCACATCATATGACTGATGTGATGAAGGTATCATGAATGATATATATGTCATATCAGCAATATGTATCCCTTATCCTTGCTTCCCAATGATGTAAACGTCCTGCCATCTCTTCCCCATCATTTTGGTACTCCTCCCATGAGGGCTACCATCCTCCCAAACCAATTCTTGCTCCTTGCATTTCATGAGAGTTTGAAATGCATCTTCTTGGAGACATCTTAGGAAAGGCCTCTCTCCCATGACTATGTTGGATCTATGAGGATCCAAATGTGATGGAGGTGATGTCTCCTCTCCACCCATGTTCAACAGCGTCGCTGGTTCCTCCAATGATATAGCAGCTGTCTCCTCCTCCGGTTCACAAATTGTTTCATGATTCTTCATGGAGGTGTCATGGTTTACTTCATCCTCCAAAATTTTGCACTCCCACCTTGAATGATAAATGAAAATCATCAAAGATGTATGAGGATGAGGGTAATTCTACTCCTTGAACCCTTTGCACATCGTAGTGCAAACATGAGGCCCTAAAGTGGGCATGTGATTTGATACTTGGACCTCTTCATATGAAATTCCACCATCCTTAAGATTATTTGCTGAAATAGAAAGTGGAACTTTACTCATACCTTGGTGGATCTTGGGACCTCCTTGTGTGGCTGCAATGGCTTCTTCTTCTAATGCAATGGCTGCCTCATCCATAGATGTAGAAGGCTGCTCCTCCAAAGCTGTAGCAGCGTTGGTGCAATCCTCCTCTCATGGTGGTGTGAGCTTCTCTTCAAAGGTTGGGATCAAACTTTGAGCAAAGACTGCAAAATAACTCACCCTCGAATGGACCAAGGGTTTGAAACACCAAAAAAAGGCTTTATCCTCCATGTGCAGCGTTTCCATCTCCACTGCTTCTTTCTCTGCCACTGGTTGCAGCAATAAAAATGCCTCCATATTTTTCTCCCAAGCTCTAGCTGAAGTAACCCCATCAAATGTAGACAATAGAAGCCTATTGCCTCTGATTTCTCCTTTTCCATAGGGCCTTCTCTTCTCCATCTACTAAATATACTGTGAGAACACTGTAGCTCTCCTGAATGCTGCAGAATGGGGTTTATAGTCACCTCGGTACTTGCTTAAGATCTGGAAATCCAAGCATCTTCCATGCTGGTCTTCAAGAGAATAGGAAGTGCACGGACCTTCCTCTTCTCCTCCTCCTCAGGGAGGCTCTTCTTCATTCCAAAATTAGATGAGATCAGTCTTATCTTCTTCATCATTCTCCTCTCAAATCGAACTCACAGGCTGTGCTAGTTCGATGCTTTGATACCATTGTAATGTTCCTTTTTCAGGAACATTGTCAATTGACAAGGAAATCTATTCCAGAGATAGACTGAAGGGGCATTTACTGGATTTGTCACCTTCATAAAGAAGGATGAGCTCCAGAGGCTTCCTGGCCCACTATCAGACTCTGTCTATAGAGTGTTGTCAAGGGACAATATACCCAAGAGAGAATACAACAAGATTGGGAATCTCTTTAAGATAACCCCAACATTGCAGCTACAACAATAAGAAAATGCATCAAATGGAAAATAGCAATGAATCCATGAACACATAAAATGCCGAAGAACTCAATGGCCATTATGTTAGATCATGGCAGCAATAAAATGTACAACTTCTTGAGGAAATGATCACTCAAGCAAAGCACTGGAAGCCTTAAGAAACCTGTACATGTAAACATGAAATACATAGTTGCATAAATAAAGCCCTAGGCCATGACTCCGCAGTTATAGAGCAGAACTGCTGCATAAATAATGAATACACAAAGATATAGCAATGATAGGCTCAAATAAAGTGGGGGAGCAAGCTATCAACCCCTGAAAATACATAACATCAATCCTCTAAAAGGATTGGCTGAGATCTATTCAAAAATAGCATTTTGTAGGAATGCCAGAGTAGCTGGGTAGCAGCTACTCAAGAACTGGAAATACATGGAGAAGGCTGAAATGGCTGCAACAAATATAGAATCCTCCTCCAATATAAATCTAAAGTGAAAGGCTGATCCTTTCACCCAAGACTTCTCCTCCAAAATCTGCAAATCCCTCACAACAAATATCTATCCATGAAAACGTTGTCTAAGAGAGGGACTGCGCCGCCTCTGATGGAAAGTGGTTGGCCTGATGCCAAAGATGATTGGATATGCTCTAGAACCACCTTTTCTGATCTCCCAATGAATAGAACATCTCTCCACTAAAAAACAAGCTTCGGATGGTGTATGGAAACCTTCCCGACAACACCTAGCAACACTGCACAATCTCTGCTACAAAAACTGTGCTGATGTAGATGACTGAAGCTATGGCTTGAATACTTGAATATGGGGAATGGAGTGCAATCCTTCTTGAGCTACTCAAGAAGGAGAGGAATTCCTAAATAGGACTCCCTCGCGCCCGAAGGCACTACAGTTCTGCTGAACTGCAAGAGGCAGAAACAAGTCTTCAAGACTCAAATGTAAAATGATCAAAAGATGTCCACAATGGCTACCTTGCTCCTCTTTTATACAATGAGATTTCCCTCCATGGACCCTATTTCGAATTAGGGTTTCCTCTTCTCTAGAATCTTTCCCTCCTACGTTGTCCCACATAGTGCTTTCCAACTCATGCCAATGCAGTTTGACTTGGTCAACCTTGGCCAAGCATGTGTGCAAAAACCTCCTTTCACACATGGAAGTGTGAAATCTAGCTCCAAATAAGATCCTCTTTCATACTTAGAGGATTTTTATTCTCTAATGATGCAAAGAATAGGTCCCCTACCCATTTTATTAATCTCTTTAACAAAAATTAATGTTCTATAAAATTTGGGACATTACAAACGATCAGGCAGAATATGATGCCGTCATCGAAATTATATGCGAGGTCCTCCATCAGGGCATCCACCATATGCATGTCTACCTCGATTCCCAGTTAGTAGTATCACAGTTGAACCAAACATTTGAGACTAGAGACATACACCTGTCTAGAAAATATTTGCATGCCAAAAGATTAAGCAGACAATTTGATTACATTACATTTTCACATGTATCAAGGAATCAAAACCAAGCAGCTAATCGCATAGCTAACAATATCCTAGACTGGAATGCATCGTGAATAAACCATCATATTGTTGGGTATGGAGCCTGATTATCTTGTTTACTTTGTATCACAGCATTGGACCCCTGTACCTTAAAAGGGGCGGCAACGCCGCCCGTAATTAATCACTGCCGTGGGGGGTCCAGGGGGGGGGGCGGCAACAATTTTTGGAGCCCCCCCTGGCAGGGGCTTTCGGGGGCAGCACCCTCGAAGCTAAAAAAAGATGTAAAATTGCCTTGTAAAAGTATAGTAGTTTCTAGTCAATCTGGGCCATTCATTAGGCAAATGATATGACGGTAGAAGTTATGTTTAGTTTAGGGTTTTTTGCCCTAGAAGGCAACCCCTCGTTTTTATGAGGGTATTTTATTGCGGCTGTGTATGGTATGTGTATTCTTGGAGCGAGAAACAGAGAGGGAGACTGTGAGAGAGAACAGAGGATATTACAACGGATTTTTTGTCGGTTTTGTCTCTTCTTTTTTGCTGGATAATAGAAAGGAAGGACTGGCTGTTTGGGGTGGACGTAGCCCAAACTGGGTGAACCATGTATATCTGTGTCTCTATGGTTTTATGTGTTTTGTGAGCTTATGTTTTTTGCATATTTTATGTGTTTCATTGCTCTATAATATTTAATTTTTTAACAACTGGTATCAGAGCCGAAGGTATATTTGACTGATAAACTCGCAGGAAAGAAGGGTTCTTGGTTTGAGTGGGAGCAATGGCGGAAGATGGTAAGTTTAGGGTCGAGAAATTCAACGGCCAAAAATTCCCGCTATGGAAGATGCAGATGGAAGATTATCTGTATCAGAAAGATTTGTACCTACCATTGAGCGGAAAAACAAAGAAGCCGGTAGCCATGACAGACGCGAAATGGAAAATTCTCGATAGAAAGGCACTCGAAACAATATGGTTGTGCCTTGCGGCGTCAGTCGCCTTCAATATTTCGAAGGAAACAAAAACAGAGGGTTTGATGCAGATGTTGGCGAAACTATATGAGAAACCCTCGACCTCAAACAAGGTATTTCTTATGAAACGATTATTTAATATGAAGATGTCAGAAGGTGGATATGTTGTAGACCATTTAAGTGATTTTAATACAGTTACCAGTCAGTTAAGTTCTGTAGGGGTAAAATTTGATGTTGAAGTTAGAGTTATGTTATTCTTGTACTCGTTTCCAGAGAGTTGGAATGGTTTAGTAATGGCCATTAGTAACTCTGTCTCTGGATCTAGTACTTTAAAGTTTGATGATGTTGTCGGTGCTATCCTTAGCAAGGAAATGTGACGGAAAAGCTCCGGTGAGACATAGGGTAATGCTTTGAGTGCAGAGTCTAGGGGAAGAAGAATGGAAAGAGGAAAGAGCTCGGGATATCGTAGTAAATCAAGGAAAGGTAGATCCAAGTCCAGATCAGGGATAGTGTGTTGGAAATGCGGAAAGAAAGGACACCTAAAGAAAGACTGTAGATCTCAGAAGGGAAAAGAAGGAGATGCATAACAAGAAAACAATCATGAAGAAAATGTGACAGGTGATGTGTTACAAGATGCTTTGATTCTTTCTTTCGAAAATGTTACTGATTCTTGGGTTGTAGATTCAGGGGCTTCATTCCATGCCACACCTGATAAGAATATTTTCATGACTATGTTCAAGGAGATTTTGGACAAGTTCGTTTGGGTGATGATAAACCCTGTAAAATTGTTGGAATCGGTAAGGTTCTTGTAAAACAACAGAATGGAAACCAATGGTTATTAAAGGAGGTAAGGCATGTTCCAGATCTAAAGAAAAATCTAATTTCAACAGGGCAGTTAGGCGGTGAAGGTTGTGTGTCAACTTTCACAGATAAAGCTTGGAAGGTCACCAAAGGAGCCCTGGTAATAGCAAAAGGTGAAAAGGTTGGTACATTGTATTTATGCAATGGTATTTCTAACTTTGTTAATGCTTTAACTTCCAAAGGAGCAGATGTAGCATTATGGAATCATAGGCTTAGACACATGAGTGAGAAAGGGATGAAGATTCTTCACTCAAGAAATTTGTTGCCAGGTTTGAGGAGTGTTGATTTGGATTTCTGTGAAAATTGCATTTATGGGAAACAAAAGAGAGTCAAATTTCTCAGAGTTGGGAAAGAAAAGAAAAGTGAAAAATTAGAGCTTGTGCATACAGATGTATGGGGACCTGCTCAGGTATCATCTCTCGGTGGCTCTCGTTATTATGTTATTTTTATTGATGATGCAACTAGAAAAACATGGATTTATTGTATTCAGAAAAAATCTGATGTATTTGATACTTTCAAGAAATGGAAAGCTTTGGTTGAGATTGAGACAGGAAAGAAGTTGAAGTGTCTCAGATTAGACAATGGAGGTGAATATTGCAGCAAAGAGTTTGATAGGTACTGTTCAGAGTATGGAATTCGTAGAGAGAAGACAGTTCCAAGAACACCACAAGAAAATGGTGTGTCAGAAAGGATGAAAAGAACAATTATGGAGCGTGCAAGGTGCATGAGATTGCATGTAGGATTGCCTTTACAATTTTGGGCAAATGCTGTAGATATTTCTGTTTATCTAATAAAGAGAGGGCCTTCAAGTTCCTTGGATGGTGGTATTCCAGAGGAAGAATGGACAGGTAAAAAGGTAAACTACTCTTTTTTAAAGCCTTTTTGTTGTGAGGCCTTTGTCCATATTAATAAAGAAAATAGAACAAATCTTGAGGCAAAATCAAAGAAATGTACCTTTATTGGATATGGTGTTAATGATTTTGGTTATCACTTATATGATTATGAAAATCACAAATCATTAGGAGCAGAGATGTAATATTCAATGAAAAGGTGTTGTATAAGAATCAGTTGCAGGAAAAGAAACAGGAAAAATAAAGCAAGGAATACACAATTCTTGATGAGATAACTGAAAAAGTAAAGGTGCCTGAAAATAATAATAATCAACAATCACAGCAGAAGCAACCACCACAACAGCAACAGGCACCTCAAACACCTAAAAGTGGTGTTAGAAGATCTACGAGGATAAGTAGACCCCCTGAACGATACTCTCCTTCATTATATTATTTATTGTTGACTGATTCTGGTGAACTTGAATGTTATGAAGAAGCAATGTAGGTTTAACGTAGGAAGAAGTGGGAGCTAGCCATGGAAGAAGAGATGGACTCCTTAATGCATAACCAAACTTGGGACTTAGTCAAGTTGCCTACAGGTAAAACTACATTGCAGAATAAATGGGTTTACAGGCTAAAGGAAGAAGATGGAGGAAAACAAAGGTACAAAGCTAGACTTGTGGTGAAGGGGTTTGCACAAAAGAAAGGTATTAATTTTGATGAAATATTTTCTCCTGTTGTTAAGATGACTTCAATTAGAACTATTTTAAGTCTTGTAGCAGCGGAAGATTTACATCTTGAACAGTTAGATGTAAAGACAACATTTCTCCATGGAGATTTGGAGGAAGATATATACATGCAGCAAACAGAAGGATATGAGGTCAAAGGGAAAGAAAAATTGGTGTGCAGGTTAAAGAAGAGCTTGTATGGCTTAAAACAGTCTCCAAGGCAGTGGTATCTAAAATTTGACAAGTTTATGTCTGAACAAGGTTATACTAGAAGTCACTCTGATCATTGTGTTTATCTGAAAAAGAAAAATGATGGCAGCTATATTATATTGTTATTGTATGTAGATGACATGCTTGTTGCAGGGTCTAACATGCAGGAAATAAATGTGCTCAAACAAAAATTGGCAAATTCATTTGCAATGAAGGATTTGGGAGCTGCAAAACAAATCCTTGGTATGACGATAACTAGAGACAGGAAAAATCGCAAATTAACACTGTCTCAGAATGAGTACATAGAAAAGGTGTTGAAAAGATTTAATATGCAGAATGAAAAACCAGTTAGTACACCTTTTGCTAGCCATTTCAAACTTAGTAGGGAGATGTGCCCAAAGACCCAAGAAGACATGGATTATATGTCTAAAGTTCCATATGCATCAGCAGTTGGAAGCTTAATGTATGCAATGGTCTGCACAAGGCCTGATATTGCACATGTAGTGGGAGTTGTAAGCACGTACATGACTAATCCAGGAAAAGAACATTGGATGGCAGTAAAATGGATTCTCAGATATTTGAGAGGTACCACAAATCAAGCATTATGCTTTGGTGGTTCAAATATTGCACTACAGGAATATGTTGATGCAGATATGGCAGGTGACAGAGATAACATGAGGAGCACTACAGGATATATATTTACTGTGGGTGGAATAGTTGTCAGTTGGGTTTCAAAAATCCAAAGTGTTGTTGCACTTTCAACAACAGAAGCAGAGTATGTTGCTGCTACAGAGGCTAGTAAAGAAATGATTTGGTTGCAAAGGTTTATGGGTGAATTGGGTAAGAAGCATGATATGGGCACGTTATACAGTGATAGCCAAAGTGCCATTCATCTTGCAAAGAACTCATCGTTTCATTCCAGGACTAAACACATACATCTCAAGTACCATTTCATACGGTCGGTATTGGAAGATGGAGAGTTGAAGCTAGAAAAGATACACACTAGCCAGAATCCTACAGATATGTTAACAAAGGTTGTAACCAGGGAGAAACTAAGAATGTGCTCAGTTTCAATTGGTCTTCAAGGATGACGATGAAGATGAGGAACAACCAGGTCCAAAGAGGAGTCATTGTCCAGCAAATGAAGCAGCGGTGGAGTTGCTACAATCAGTCTCCAAGTGGGAGATTGTTGGGTATGGAGCCTGATTATCTTGTTTACTTTGTATCACAGCATTGGACCCCTGTACTTTAAAAGGGGCGGCAACGCCGCCCGTAATTAATCACTACCATGGGGGGTCTAGGGGGGGGGGGGGGGCGACAGTGCTTTTTGGAGCCCCCCCCTGGCGGGGGCTTTCGGGGGCAGTGCCCCCAAAGCTAAAAACAAATGTAAAATTTCCTTGTAAAAGTATAGTAATTTCTAGTCAATCTGGGCCGTTCATTAGGCAAATGATCTAACGGTATAAGTTATGTTTAGTTTAGGGTTTTTTCCCCTAGAAGGCAACCCCTTGTTTTTATGAGGGTATTGTATTAAGGCTGTGTATGGTATGTGTATTCTTGGAGCGAGAAACAGAGAGGGAGACTGTGAGAGAGAATAGAGGATATTACAACGGATTTGCTGTAGGTTTTGTCTCTTCTTTTTTGCTGGATAATAGAAAGGAAGGACTGGCTGTTCGGGGTGGACGTAGCCCAAACTGGGTGAACCACGTATATCTGTGTCTCTCTGGTTTTATGTGTTTTGTGTGCTTGTGTTTTCTGCATATTTTATGTGTTTCATTGCTCTGTAATATTTATTTTTTTAACACATACATAAGAAACCAAAAACATAGATATCCATCAACATGTATAAACCGAAATAGATAACACACCATGTAGAGCTGCAAAAAATATCTCTCACATACATATCATAAAATTTGTGTTTCTGAGTACAAAAAATAGGGTCGCTGGCCCACTGGCTAGCCCGAAGATACAAAGGTTTTCAAAAATAATGGAAGCATCCTCATAACGGGTGCTTTTCCTGTGTACAAAACTACTCTAGGTGGGTGCCCCCTTAAGAGGAGCACCTGGACCCACCACTGCTCTTGGTGCCACCACCAGAGCTGCTGTCGCCACTGCAATAGCTACCCGTGGTAGAGTGGGCCGATAATCCCTCTCACAGGCCATCACCATCTCTAGCCACACCTCCTCAAAGTCATTCATAAAATCTTGAGTAGGCATCCCCTGGGTCAAACGGTCCACTCGACCCCGGAAGTCCTCTAGAGTAGCCACCTGAGCCGTAAGTACTGCAATGCGTGCCTTAGTCGCATCTGCATGAGCTCGCTCGACCAAAACCCTAGCTGCAGCCGAGATGCTACCCTCAACAGAAGGGCCAACACCATCCCTGCTAGGTCCACCAACACCACCACCCAGTCCACCTGCGCCACCTCCCCCCTGGCCACCATGAGGTCGTAGCAGAGGATCATGACCCACCAGTCGGGCCACTGGGCCACCTACCTCGCTAACATCTATAGGAGTAACCAAAATAGTGTTAGTGTTAATAACAAAACACACAAGTACATAAAAACTCGAACAAATGCAGAAAAATATAGCATATACCTGCAGGAACCCAAACATAACCAAAAGGGAGACCGATATCTGGATCACCCTAAAATTCCATCCCTGCGTACGGGTATGGCAAGAACATCTATGGGTTGGCCTCAAACCAGGCCTTTGTCGTGTCGTTCCAATAATGACCCACCATGCCACTATTGTCGCACGGCATCACCGGAGCCCACCTCCTCATGTGTCGCTCCTGCGACCCCCCAATAGGCACCGCCACAACGGGCCTCAACAACATTACCCTCTCATACATAATGCTGCATAGGATGCTAACGTACGAAAATAATTTAGATCCACGTTGGACCCTGTTTAGTTGCAACATCATACCATCAAAACAAAAGTAGGCAAAATCGAAAAAATGCCCGCCCCTCAAGCAGCGTAAAACTCCCACCTGCGGGCCCGATGCTCGATGTAGAGAAAACGACCCCACCAGTCACACAATAATAGCCATAGCACACTGCTCAGCCACATCTGTCACTGATGCAATATTGATGCACCCCTCAGTCAGAGGCGCACCACCGCAATGCCACCGCTGGAATTTGTCTAGGTTCACTCTCCCAGCAGGGAGTGGATACCTCAGAGCCTCACCCTGCGGCAGTAACCTAGTCACGAAGTATATATCCATCTTCGGACGGATAATCAAGTTCGTCCCCCTCAATACAAATGTATTTCTCCTCTTGCGCTAATGTTGTATAATATAACGTAACAGTCGATCATGAGACTGAAGGAACTTGTTCTCAGCAAACTTTAGAAGGCCCCATGCGGCCAACTGACGATGCGCCCCAGCATTAGCAGATAGAGCGGTCTAGATCTCAGGTTAATATCGCTCTCTCCACACCAACCTGCCAAGCAACACAGGCACCCATCAGTACAGAGAGAAACATCAAAACAAACAAAAAACCAAAGTTTTTCTGTCACCCTGCCCTTTACGCGCCTGTTTTCTTCACAGGCGCGCCCTTGTGTGCAAAAAATAGGGAACAACGTGCTCTCGCATGCCTATCCCTCAGAAATGCGTACAAGGGGGGTGCCGCTTTTCCTAGATCGCCCACACAATCTAGGGAAAAAAGTCCCTGCGAGGCCGTAAAAACCCGATTTGTATGACCCCCGGCACTGTCAAACTGAAAAATTGAAATGCAGGACGTCATGAAAGTTAGCTCGGCATAATATCGCTAATCCCTGGTACACAGGATGACCGCAACGGCAAGAAAGGCTCTATAATCACCTCTGATCTCCCAAAACTCGGGAAGTACAAATGAACAGGATTAAGGCCATAACCCCATATTTATTGCTTTTTTCCATAACTTCAGAAGTCCATAACAGGAGATCAGAAGGTCCATTCTGCAAACCGTAAGTTGCACCATCATCAATATGCCATGACAAACGAAAGAAATGCCACACATTCGCCTTCCAGAAAAAATAAATTTTCGGCGCTGGCAGGTATGCACCCTCCCGTATTCCTTTCTTAAGTTCATTTTTTTCAATAACATTTGATGAAAAGAAGATGCTTTCACTTGAGGTAGTTGGTTTTTGCAGGAAGAACCCGCAAACCATTCACAACACCGTATACTAAAAGTTCCGGAGCAGGTATCATCCATCCCCCAGCATGATAGAGTCCCACAAAACTTTGCATATCTTGACATCATTTCTCCATCAGAAATAAACCATAGGGTGCTCATACTCGACTGCGTTTATCACCACCTCACCCTGCATATGATAAATGTCTGTGTTGGTCGGTAGAGCCTCCCCTCCATGGCGCTCGTCACCCAAAGTAGAGCATATATCACAACACAAGTGATGCCATGACCTTACCATTTCAGTTCGGGAAGCACCTCATGCCCATCCATCTATCGTGCATAAGGTCAAGTTTTCCATTCAAAGTCAAAACCCCCTTCCCGGATGAATACCTCCATCAACATAATCCCATCTACGACATTTTCTGCTTCATCAACCCCGCACATGAGACCAACTAATAGGACCCCTACCCCCAGCAAAACACCATCCTCAAAACTATAGTGAGCGACCCCCTTTTCATGTTTTGGGGTACCCGTCTCTATGTTTTGTACAAACTAAACCCCATTATTTTATTCTTTTGGTAAGTGTACAAAGACCATAAACGATTCCCTTCGCCCTCATATTTCACCTTTTCCCCCATGGCAGCAGTCCCTCATTACCCTTGGTCGGATTATTTCACCCCCATGCATGCACCATCATGACATTCATAGCCGGTCCACACCCGCCCTGGAAGTCCTACCGACTCCAGGGATTTTCCCTTCAGAAATAACTATGACTGCCGCCAAACTGCTAAAGTATACTTTGACCTCGAGCCACTGAATCCCCATCATCCGTTTTCAGTCACCTCTCACCAACATGCCTATGTTAAACCCATCACATCTAGGTCCCTGACCCCTCAGGTCAGCGACCCTTGGTTTGGTTAAGGCTTCCTTTTTGTCGACCTCGACACCTCTTTTCCAAAAAGGAAGTGGTACCTTGGATTACCCCTCCCCATGTAAAGGGGTATCCTTGGGTGGCACTGTGGGAGACACCATTTTCCATAGACATAATTGATCCTCCTAACATTCGACTACAGCAAAATATTTCATGTCATGATGGTATCGTACCTTACAACCATTGCAATTTGATCAGATCCGTCGAAGACCCGTGCCTCCATAAGCGTCTTTGACAACAATGCTTACACGGGAAGGTCCCAACCAGTACATATGCGTACATTACACAGTGATATGCCATACCAAGATTACGCATATGGGTACCACTTTCCACCTACATCAAAGAAAAAATGCCCCTGAGGGCGTCAGCAGTCGTCGTCAACAACCACCAAAATCACTACCATAGTAGTGGCACAGATAGCACATGTATCTGTCAATTTTGTTTAACTAGCCATAGCATCACGAGCATGGGACATGCCTGCCTCGTTGAAATTTTGTAAATATGTTGTATACTTTGTCTGCTTGTAGGGGGTCCCTTAGGCCATGGTTATCTCGGGAACGGTGCAAGGTGTTGTCAATTCCAAAATCCACACAAGCCTCTCTCTCTCTCTCTGCGTACGATACAGAAAAGAAACTATAATGTATTTCGGCTATACAGTTCTTCCTGGACCTCACACATTAGGGGGAAATTATTAACATTGTAAAATCATACAATAGAATATGACATCAATTAATGTCAAGCCTAAGGATTTACAGGGCAGGAACACATTATGGAATCAAGAAGTATTTAAAATCTCTAAGGTTTTGCGAAAATCAGATTTGAACTAGTCATAAATGCTGAATTGCACGCTTTATCCTTCGAGAAGAGCACCTTCTGCACACCTTTTTGCCCGATAAGCGTGCATTCCTAGAAATGGAAAAAAGTGGCTTTCCGAGACCACACCAAGCAAAGTACAGTTACTCCTTATGTGAAAGCCGCCTAAGGACAGCCACTAGCGCCTCCTTAGACACTATGTGAGCACACAAAAGAATATTTGAGCACACAATGGAATCATACCTCTCCTTTGGGTCATTATACATCATGTACCAAGGGAGGGAAGGAGGATTTGAAACTCACCTATATAAAGCCACCAAGTGATGAAGAAATGGTGATCACATTGTTATGCTGGCCAAAGTTTCTCAAGCAACACCAGTAGTGTGTGACCCGGAGCTCGAGCTAAAGAGGATTCGATCGTTGGCCACCCAACATCTTAGTCCACCACAGCAGAGAGAGAGAAGGATACTACATTAAAGGTAGAGCTTGGAAGGCAACATCCTTGCATCAGGACCTAGAGCCATTGCCTAGGGGCCCTTTGGCAAGTGGGTAAAATTTCTTCTCCATTTCAAAAGTTTAATAAGAAGAGGCCATCGAGCCATCGTTTGCATTATTATCGTTTTGACTCTCTTTATAGCTTCTGTATATTTGTGTTTTAGTTTTAGTTTAACCGGAGCATACTTTAGCATACTTTTTTTCATTAAATGTTATGCTTTTGAGCTCCCCCACTTTCTGCTTGTAACCAATAATTTAAAGAGTAGACCACACGCTTTAAACTGGTGCAATTTCGTACACCTGTGCAAATAATCCACCACAACACCCACCATCCCATCACATGTCTCGTCACACCTGACATCAATCGTCCCCACTGGCGCCAACCACCCCACAAATCCCCATCATCCCTGCTCCCCACCACACATCCGATGGACCATATTACATTTCGGACCCCCCTCACCCTCCAAACATTAACAACGAGGGGGGGGGGGGGGTGCGGTTCCAAAATCGGAGGTACCTGATATTGCCTAACATGCTACGTGTTGCGCCAAGACGGTATTTGCTCCCCCACACTGCCCCCCCCCCCCCCCAACCCCCCACCAATATCGCAAACTGCCACCACCCTCCGAAAGCAATTCCCATTACCAAATAGAACCATTCCACCCGCTGACCGTTGGATTGTCCTTTGCCTTCTCCCGCCATGCCATGTCCTTGCTTACCCATCCCTCCTGTCCAATCGCATTCACTCCCGCCAAAAGGTCATTGCACTGTAAATGGTCGGGCCGTTGTCCAATGGACCTGCACCATACTAACGCCTCACCAATCATAAATTAAAATACAAACTCATGCCTGATACAGAGTTTACTATGCTCATTTTGATTGAAGATCGCCTATATCAGATTTACAGAGAATTACAAAAGAACCTGTTTTCATCAAAAGGATCGATAGCTCTCGACCAACTGGATTACAGTCTCACCTTCAAACCTGTTCCGTTCTGACCGTGGTCCCTTCATTTTTTCCCTTCCCCAATACCAATTGATACCACTTTCCCTTCTCTGCTCGCTTTTCTTACATCCCATTCTCCATTGCAAGTTGAAAATAAGCTACAGAAGACAATCATGCCTCCTAAGAAGGACCAGGAGCCCTTCAACCCCATGTTTTACCCTCAGTAGGATTTAGATCATACAACCCTGGTAGACCGAGATTACAAAATTCACGAGATAGAGTCAGACTTCGTCTTGTTCGATGTTTACTCCTAGCTCGAAGAAAAATTTCTCGATGAAGCCGATGACATTAGCCTATGGGAGACCCAGCTACCTCTGTACATATTTCCCAAAAACTATAGTTGGACCAAATTCATCAGAAAATTCCAGGCCTGCTATGACATTAATCATAGGACCATAGTCACCTCAACAAGAGAAATATTTTTCACCATTAATGCCCAATCCATTTAGCAAATGATGCAGGCCCCCACTCCTCAACAAATAGTCCCATTCTCTTATGAAGCCCTTAGGGAACTTTATCAGAGAATTGATTTTGCTAGCAAAGCCAAAACTCTGCAACTTTTCACGACAATTGATGCACCAATACCTATCAAAAATCCACCCTACCCCTCATCTATTTTTCTCGAAAGGACCAAGCATATTATCACTGTTCTATCTTATTTATTAGGTTATCACTCTGATCAATGGGTCGATGAAGCTGTGATAGGATTTTTGTTCATTCTCTCCTGAGAAGCTAAGCCCGCAATCATATTTAATTATGCCCAGTTCCTAGCAGATGCCATTCATGAAAAATTTCTAAGGTTTAACACATAGGAGGTTTTCAAATACACCTCTATGTTGGTGTATATGTTTGTTTATTTCCAATCCGGCAAGTTTCAATTTCAGATGGCCAAGATAAATGAAGATGTTGAGCCTCAATCTGTTATCTTTTGGACCACCCTACTATTTAAGGAACATGAGAACTATACATATAAGGATTTTATGGATTTGTTTGTGCATCCAGCCATCAGCATGCTTAGCAGTGCAGCAGAGCACATGATAAGTGAAGAAATCAAGATAATAAAGCAGCTAACAGAGCAAGTGAAGACATAAGATTGGTACTTGTACCAAAATTACACAGAGATTCGAGTCTATGGAAGTGAGCTAGCCCCTTACAAATTTCCAAAGTTCCTCTCCATGAGGGTCTTTGCACTAGAGTACATAAGGCAAATGCTAGATGCAGATGAGCTCCACGTTGTTTCTGCAAAGAAGAGGGCTTAGTTCAAGAGCAAGAAACAAATTGGGCCTTTCATCTGCAACAATAGAGTAGTAGGGGAGGAAGCAGATAAGATACTGAAGGGGATGGGTTTTAGTCACAGTTTCACTTGGTCTTATGACCCTGCAGGGTTTATCTCCAAGAAAAGGGTGGAAAACAGATCTACACCCTATGTTCATACACACATACCTGCAATTGAGTAGTATGCGAGCCAAAAAGAATGGGTGACCAACACCCTCCAAGAAGATGAAGAATAGGTGATCTCCACTTCAGGCATTCATACCCCAACACCACAAGAAAGGAGGAGTGCAAAAGAAAAAAAAGGCAAGGGGAAAGAACCAGAGAAAGAGATAGGGAGTAAGAGTCCAAGAGAGGATCAGTCACCTTCGGTGACTGATACCTCTAGCAAAGAATTTAAGCTAAAATATAGGAAAAGGGCTTGAATTCATATAGAGATTGATCAAGAGGATGAATCAGAGCAACAAACAGTGATTGACATCATGGACACCCCTAAGTCATCACCAGCAAGTGGATAAAAAAATGACCTTACCTACATCATCAGCCACAATGTCTATTCAACAACAAGGTATACAAGCATCTTCTTCCAGACATGCCATAGAAGGCCAAAAGAAGTGTTTCTTTGAGATATTCAAAGAGATAAAGTTGAGGAATGAGGTGCTGAAGACTAATACATACAATCAGTTCTGGAAGCAGACCTCAAGTTCACAAAGTAGGCTACTGTTTGTTTTGACACTGAAAAAGGGAGGATGCATATGGCATTTCTAGAAGCCTTTGTCCCACAACCTCAAGGAGTAGGAGATTATAAGAAAGCATCATTCAAGTTCAATGCCAAGGACATCCATCCTATTCAGCAGATGGAATTACACAAACAAGCCGAGGAGATGGTAGCTTCAACCTTTAGAAGTGCTGCTATGAGCTTGTCAAAACTGCAAGTGTCTTTATCCAGTACCCAATCACAACTAAAGATGGAGAGGATATCTTCCATTGCTAGAGAATCAAGAATCAAGACTTAATAAGATTTAATAATGAAGCTTGGGGATGACCTAAACAATGTTCAAGCTATGGAGGAGCTTTTGAAGAAAAAGAATGCTGACATAGCAGCCCTCAGGAAACAACTCAAGATGCCAGTGGCAGAAGACCCCTTAGTAAAGGGTATTGAGGAAGATGAGACACATACGGCATAATTGATGAAGTTAGTTATTGAACAGTTTGCCCAATTCAAACAAATGGAGACCGAGATGGAGAATCTATTGAAGGAAAAAGAAGAAGCAGATCGAAGGGCACTCATCCAATTAGAAGATATCTCTATCTCATCAATTCCATCAGCTGTTCTAGCAACTGTTGGAACATCCAGTGGGATAGATCAGCTGTCCAAAGCTATGGAAATCATGACCCTGCAATCACAAGAGATCAAGAAGTTAGAGGCACATATTGGCATCCTCAGGGATAAAAAGGCAAGAATAGAAACTGCCCATGAGATAGCCAAGAAGCAGATTGATGAAGTTGATGATTTGGGTAAATATCATAGAGTTAGTGGATGGAATCTCGCATTCCATCTACATTATTTTTGAACGGAAGGAGTTAATTGACACATGCAAAGTGGCTATCGAGAAATCAACTCAGGAGTTGGGAGATATGCCAATAAGAGCCCCAAAGATCATAAAATTCTTGAATTCCAACACTAGTTTTGAGTTGGAAGAGCTGGATGTGTAGGACAGAACAACAACCATACTAGAGTTGAGAAGGGTCCTCACTAAAAGGAATTTGGTGAGGCAAATGCAGGAGAAGTGTCATGAATTGGACATGGCCATCAATAGATTCTTAAAAAAGATTGAGCCCCTGAGGGCAAAGGGACTCCCCTCACTATATGTAATTAACAACAAGCTGGTCCAGAAGGGAGCTTATATGACCAAGCTCAGGGAAGCAGCCAAGGATACCACCAAATTTTCCAACATTAAAGGGAATGTGACTGTGAAGGTTGTCTTGGATCTCTTGAGCAATGATATCTTCATTCAACATGAGGTGAAGCACGTTTTTCTCACCAAGCCTACATTTAGAAAATATACAAAAGTGGATGAAGTGTACCAACATGTCATAGTTATGAGAATTCCAAGCAAGAAAGAGTGGGGCAAATTGTGCATGTACCAGGGATGAATATTTCGGGTATGTGTTATATTCTTTCCACGACTAGCCCCACGCGCTGTACATTGCGTCGAGTGCAGCAGGGGGGTCACAAGGGGGGAGGTAGCCCCCAACGAATTTTTTTTTGGTGTGCGGACCCACTCATAGGCGGACCCACCCATGTTTTGTGCATGGGTTTGCACATGGTTTTGGGGTATGATTGTTTTCGACCCTTGGTATTTTGTAGATCCGGTCAAGGGAACTACATTTATGTTCTAATCCAGGGTTAATGGATTGGGGTTTATGTATGCTTCGACATGTATATATATGTGTTGTAACACTAAAAGGAATATAATGAAAAATCAAGCTGGTCGTCTCGATTTGGGATCCAGGGGAAAATCTCTGTGTTTATCTGGTTTATGTTTTATGCTCTCGCTATTGTTTATTTTCTGTTATAAGATTTGTGTGTAGATAATTTCTGTTCAGGGTTAAAACCTACATTTGGTATCAGAGCTGTTTTGGCTTCAAGGGGATGCCTTTGCTGCTGAGGGTTTTTTTCTCGGGCCTAAGGTAGACCCTATTTAGTGGGAGATCTGCGAGATCGATTCTTGCGGTGAAAGAAGATGGCGAGCCGCGGAAAGATAGAGATCGAGAAATTTTGGTCAAAGTTTTGAGTTGTGGAAGCTCAAGATGGAGGATCTATTGGTGGATAAAGATCAGTGGATCACGGTAGATCCAGGTACTAAACCAACGACAATGTCAGATGAAGACTGGAAGAAATTGGATCGGAAGGCTAAGAGCACAATACGGTTGTGTGTCTCAGATTTAGTATTGTTGAATGTATCTGGGGAAGCTACAGTGAAGAATTTGTGGGAAAAACTTGGGACTTTGTACCAATCTAAGTCTCTGGTGAATAAGCTGTTCCTACGGAAAAAGCTGTATAACCTGAGGATGAAGGATGGAGACTCGGTGACAGAGCATATGAACGCCTTCACTACTGTGGTAAGTCAATTTTCATATGTTGATATTAAAATCTCAGATGAAGATAAGTGCATCAGTTTGTTGTGTTCTCTACCAGACTCGTGGGATAGTCTGGTTATTGCAATAGGTAGCAATACAACGACCTTGAATTTTGATGACATTGTCTCAGCCTTGCTGTCAGAGGAAATGAGACGGAGAAATATGGAGGGCCAAAATGGAGATGCCTTATCTGTACAAGGAAGGTCCCAAAACAGAAACAAGAATAAGGTTTCGAGTGGGAGATCCAAATCTAGAGGGAGATCTAAATCTCCTGGAAAGTTTGTAAAGATATGCTGGAAATGCGGAAAGGAAGGGCACTACAAAAAGGAGTGCAGATCTAAAGCTCCTGAGAAACGAAAGGGATCTGATGATGCTCCTTCTGTAGAGGCAAAAACCACCTCGGATGAAGGTGGGGATGTGTATTTGGCTTCTTCTTCAAATACACATGTAGATCATGAGTCATGGTTGAATGACTCAGGTGCATCCTTTCACTTCACTCCACATAGGGAGTGGTTCTGCGAGTATGAGAAATATGATGGTGATGTCTTCCTAGGGGATGATAGGAAGGCCAAAATCATTGGACGTGGAAAGGTCAAGCTGAATCTACAAGGTGGAAGGATTAGAACACTTCTTGGTGTTCTGCATATTCATGCATTGGCCAAAAATCTGATTTCTGTAAGCAAGATGGATGATGCAGGTGTAAAAATAGTGTTCGAGAAAGATGCCTGCAAGATGGTTTGGGGAGCACTGGTATTAATGCGGGGAGTTCAGACTGGAACTCTGTACAAGCTACAAGGTAGCACTGTTATTGATGGGTGTAATAGTTATGTGGTTCCTGAAAGTGGAGCGGAAAGCCTAGTTGTCTCTGGAGAAAACATTAAGCTTGTCTGTGCTTTGGGTCCAAATTATGGCTCCTAGAAGAATCTTTACCTGATCTCATCTTGACCCAAATCCTCCTGAAATAGTTGACAATTTAGAGAAAATTATGAGAAAAACCTCCAGAGCAGAGATTCCAACTATTAGCAAGCCTCTTCACAGAGCAAGTTCCCTCCCTGAAAACCTTGCAACCGTACAGGACATCCAGTTCGACTTACATTTTGAACAAAGCTTGTTTAGGACCAAATCTCAGAATTGGATAGCCCGGAAAATTTTTTACCCATCTATCTTACAACAAAGTCCAGTTGGGGAAGCCTCCACCTCCACCCAAGCAGACCTTCAGATTTTCCAAAACTTTGACTCCCTTCAAGGTTTGGTAGCAAAACTCACCTCAGCTATTGATGATGCTTACCTTCAACAGTCTGTAGAATTATCTACTCTTACTACATCAGCTCCCTCTGTTATTTCCAAGTCTTCTCATCCTTAATCAATTTGTCCAGGTGTATCTGCAGCTCCTACCATTTCCCTAAACATTTCCCACCAAAGTGCCCAAACCCCCACACATATCCCCACTGCCCACCTTCCTCCATTTAATCCTCCACCTCCCTTGGTTAACCTTACTCTTATTAATCCCCCTTGGGTTCCCCCACCAACAATTATGGCAGCTTGGTATGCTCCATTGGCACTACCATTACCTGCAGCGCCTATGCCACAAGATTATCAGTCCAAAATCCCACATTTTGATGGAATTGGTTCTGAAATTGCTCAACAACATGTGGAAAAAATGAATGACTCTTTTGACCACCAAGAGATAGATGATGAAACTATCAAATTGAGAATGTTTTCTCAAAGTTTAGGGGGAGAAGTAAAAAAATGGTTTAAGGGCTTGACCTCAAATAGTGTCCATGACCTCCTTGCCCTTCACCAGCTATTCATAAATAAATGGGAAGTTACGAAAGACCCTCTCAAAATATTTTCAGAATACGAAAACATCAAGAGAAATGTTGGAGAGTGTGTCCAAGACTATTGTACTAGGTTTAACAATGTATATAACGCACTCCCTCCTCACATGAAACCCCCACAAGGTTTAGCTTTGATGAAATTACCAGATGGTTTCAATCCAGAGATGGCTTATCAGCTTAGAGAAAGAGATCCTGCTACATTAGAAGACATGCATAGGGGTGCAATAATTGTAGAAGGCAACTAGATTGCAAAGAGGGCTAGAATGATAAATTAAAAGAGAGTCACTATTAGGGAAGAGCCTGCAACCTCCACTTGATGCCAAGATTGATAGTTTGGTTAGAACCATGGAGAGAATGATGGAGAGGATCAACTTGAATGAGAGAGCTATCCCTATGGAAAATCAGGCAACTCCTTAAAATAGAAACCAAAACTTTAGAATAAACCCCCCTCAAATAAGACAAAGAGAACAAAGAGGCCCTGACCAACAAATTAGGCCTCCTTTCCAAGAGAATTACGGTGATGAAGATGAGGGGGTGGTCGAAGAACTAGAAGAAAGTCAAATTAATTTAATGGGAATTAATGAAGAGGATTATGTTTTCCTTATTGAAGAGAACAAGATTTATTTTCTCAGACTCAAAATGAAGTAGAAGTTGAAGAGTCTGAAGATTATAAACAAGGGTTTGAGAATGCCATCATGGAGGTACATATACAATATAATCTTAGAAGCAAAAAAAAACTATGATAGTTACAAGAAAAAGAATTCTAAAAATTCTGCTAAAAAGGTTCCTGAAATTGGTCCCAAGGAAACAACAGAAAGTTAAAAGAAAGTTGTTAATATCCCTGGAAAGAATGATATAGAAAGCAACACTAGTAAACCAATTATCAATGCTAGCAAAATTGTTCAAGCTGATATCCCCACTACAAGTCAACAATCTAAATTTGTTGCTAAACTAGTGTCTGAGAAGACTGATTGTTCAAATCTACCAAAAACACAGACACCATTCAGCATTGAGAACGAAATTGCTAAAATAAAAATCTCAATCCCTCTCACTGAATTGGTAAACAAGGATATATACAGATCTCAGGTCCTAAAGGCGCTGAACATAGGAGAAAATACTGACACTGTTAATCTAAATGATGATAAACCTGAACTGTTGTTTGGGCCAGAAGTAGAGGGTAAATCCCAAGAAGGAGGTGTTCCCCCATTTTATATCAGTTTCAATGTTCATGATAAAATCCTACATAATTCCATATTAGATTCAGGTGCATCTCATAATCTTATGCCTAAGGAAGTCATGGAGAAACTTGGCCTTGAGATAACTAGACCCTACAAATACTTGTACTCATTTGACTCCAGCAAAGTTAAATGTATAGGCTTCATCAAAGATCTCTGTATTACTTTAGCCCAAATACCAGCCAAAAGTCTAGTGATGGATATAGTAGTGGTTGACATCCCTCCTAAATATGGCATGCTTTTATCATGCTCATGGGGAGCCAAGCTTCAAGGGATGCTCCAAATGGATATGAATTATGCTACCATACCAGTGTTTGGTCAACAAAGAAGATTGCATAGAGATACTTTAATGAAATACATGGTGAGGAGTAAAAAAAAACCACATAAATACCCCCTTTACTCTGTTCATTCTGACCTTGATTAATTCATTCTTTACAATGATGAAGACATTAATGAACAAGTAGCTGCAGATGAAGAGGACCATAATAGAGAAAAAGTAGACCAAATGGAAATTGTACAACACAAGTCTGAATCTGAACCTTTTTGGAACATGAGTTTTGATGGCTCTTGTGGCAAAGCAGGCTCAGGAGCAGGGGTATGGGTATGCAATACTGAAAAAAGCATGCAGAGGGTCATTCCTAAAAACTAAATTTTTAGTGCACCAACAATATAGCAGAATATGAGGCACTCCTTGTAGGTTTACAACTACTGAAGAGATTAGGAGCCAAAATTTTTTTGTTCATGGGGATTATGAGATGGTTATTAGACAAATCAATGGAGAGTATTCAACCAATCATCCCAGATTGAGAGCATATAGGAACCCTGCCCTTGACCTCCTACAAACATCTGAAGAGTATGACCTTGCTGCAGTCCCAAGAAATCAAAATATCCTTTCCAATGGGTTAGCATTTTCAGCCAACACTTGTCAATTACCTCATCCTAACAAACAATATACAGTGCAGATTAAACACCGCCCAATAGTCCCTGATAATATGAGATATTGGCAAGTATTTGGAGATGACAAGCATATTGAAAATTTCTTGCAATCTAAAGGCGAGTTTTAAGATTCCAGCTTGGGCCTAGATTGTGAAGAAGATTGTCCCACTGAAGAACAAATGTGTTGGGATGAACCTCCTCATAATTATAATATTAATATTTCAGTAAATAAAGATCTACATAGAACAAAGATACATGAAGACCCAGAAAAAGAGGAGATTGAAGTACTCAAATTTAGAGATAACATCCTGCCTAGAGGACTTGTCCCTTTGGAGGAACTATTTGATTTCAATGATGTGGCCAGAAAACCAAAGATGGAACCTACAAAAGAAAATATTGAGGAGTGCAATCTAGGAAGTGAGCAGGACCCCAAAATGATAAAGTTATGAAATACACTGTCAGCATCCACAAAACATAAATACATTTCTTTGTTTAAGGATTTCATTGATGTGTTTGATTTGAGCTATGAAGACCTGAAATCTTATGATTCTAATATTATCCAGCACAAGATTATAGTCAAGGAGAACCAGAAGCCTTTCAAACAAAAACAATGTAGGATAAATCCTGTCCTAATGTCCTTGGTTGAGAAGGAGATCAAGAAGATGTATGATGCTAATATAATAGTCCCAATTAGGTACTCTAAATGGGTTTCCAATATTGTGCATGTAAGAAAGAAAACATGTGAGATTAGGCTCTGCATTGACTTTAGAAATATGAAAAAGTATCACTTAAGGACAACTACCCTTTACCAAAGATGGACCACATATTGCAAAAGGTAGTGGGCTCCAGAAGGATCTCTTTGCTAGATGGCTTTTCAGGGTATAATCAAGTGCTGGTGCATCCGGATGATCAACCCAAAACAATTTTTACCACTCCTTAGGGAACCTTCATGTATGTAAAAATGCCTTTTGGATTAATAAATGCTGGTGCCACTTTCCAAAGAGTAATAGACATTGATTTTTCAGAAGAAATGGGTCTTTTTATTGTGATATACCTTAATGATATTACAGTATATTCAAAAACTGATGAAGAACATTTGGCCCATTTGAGAAGAGTTTTTGAAAATTGCAGAAGATCCAGACTATCTATGAATCCTAAGAAATCATTATTTGGTATTGAATAAGGAAAGCTTCTAGTCCATATTATATCTGAAGAGGGAATCAAAATTGACCCCAGCAGGATTGAGGGCATACTTTAAATCAGTCATCCCAGGAACATCAAAGAGATTCAATATTTCATTGGAAAGATAATTTTTTTGAGAAGGTTTATTAAAAACCTAGCAGAACTACTGAGAAATATCACTAACATGCTCAAGAGAGATTCAGGAGTTAAGTGGACCATGGAAGCTAAACAATCCTTTGACCTGGTAAAGCAGGCACTCACTAAAGCACCAGTTCTGATCAACCCTGATTTCACCAAGGATTTCATTATTTTTTTTGTTTGCATCAGTGCACACTATTGCTGCTGTATTGCTACAGAAAAATAAGGAAGGACAAGAGCAACCCATAGCATTTTTCAGCAAAGGTTGAAGAGATGCACCCTTGAAATAAAATATCATGGAAAAGCAGGCCTTTGCTTTGATCAAAGCACTGAAGGATTTCAGAGTTTACATTCTACATTCACATATAATTGCCTTTGTGCCCAATATAGTTGTCAAATAAATCCTAACACAGGATCTTGATGGAAAAATAGGCAAGTGGATTGTTGTTATCTTGGAGTATGATTTAGAGATCAGACCCACCAAACTAATTGAGGGATAGGGATTAGCCAAATTGATGGCTAAAACCAATTTTCAAGCACTAGATATCAACATGATCCATTTACTGGATGAACAAGAAGAGTTGGTGACTCCACATATTGAGGAAGCAGTCCTAAATTGCCCCTGGTATGAAGATAAATTGTATGTTCTATTTAATTTAAATGCTCCTTCTAGTTTGTCCAAAACAAAAGCTAGATTATTGAAATTGAAAGCTATAAAATTTGGCATGCTAGAAAATGTCTTGTACTGGAAATATTCTGGGTGCATATTGCTTAAATGTTTGCTTAAGGAAGATGCATATAGGGTTATACAAGAATTTCATGAAGGGGATTGTGGAGGCCATCTCTATTGGAAAACCACTACTAACAAGTTCCTTAGGGATGGTTTTTATTGGCCTACTCTTTTCTCAGATATCCAAAAAATGGTAGCTACCTGTCACAAATGTCAAATTTTGAGGGAAAAAAAAAGTTGTTTCCTTTGCCCTTGCATCTAATCTCTGTTGAGGCTCCTTTCCAACAATGGGGTTTACACTTCATTGGAGAAATCCACCCCTCCTCCTCTGCCCAACATCAATGGATCCTTACTACTACAGAATATTTTACTAAATGGATAGAGGCCATTCCTTCCAAAACTGCTACTAACTCAGTCATTATCAAATTCCTTAAAGCCAACATCCTATCTAGATTTGGTTGTCCTAGGAAAATCATTACAGATAACGTTGCTTCTTTTAAGTCCAAGAAGATGGTGGATTTTTGCCACAGTTATCACATCTCGTTGGGGCATTCAACAAATTATTACCCTCAAGGTAATGGACTAGCTAAATCCTTCAACAAGAGTTTGGTTAACATCATCAAGAAATTACTGGAAGACAATAAGAAATCCTAGAAAAACAAATTGGTGCATGCCTTGTGGGCTGACGAATTGACAACTAAGAAATCAAATGGCATGTCACCATACCAGTTGGTCTATGGGATGGATGCAGTTTTCCCAACATCCTTAGGAGTTCCAGCCATAAAAATCATTCAAGAGATACAAGCTAAATAAAATGATGTACAAAGAAGAATTAGTCAGACAATTCAGCTACAATAGTCCAAAGAAGAGGTTTACAACAGAACTCAGGTGGTGCAAGAAAACATAAAGAATATATTTGAAAAAAGAACAAAAGCAAATGATTTCAATATTGGAGATGAAGTACTGAAATGGGATTCCAGAAGAGAAGATAAAGGTAAGCATGACAAGTTTGACAATCTGTGGAAGGGCCCATACATTATTCATTCTTTTAGGGGGAATAATGCATTTTTTCTGCAAGAAATGGATGGAACAGAGCTGCCTCGAGGTCCTATCAATGGCAGGATGTTGAAGCATTAATTCTCCTAAATATAGAGGAATTTCCCACTCCATTGTAAAGATCACAATTTTTGGCTCGGATCCTTTTTGAAGCTACCTTTTCGTGCTGACAAGAAAAAAAGAAAAGTTATAAAAACAACAAGAGAATATTCATGGAAATTATTGCAGAGAAGAAGTATGCAAGGCTATTGGTCTTGGTGTTCTTGACATTTCCCTAAACAAAAGTGCCATCCCCAGCTGGAGTCACTATTACAGTCCTTTAATTTATAGTATCACAAGGTGAATGTGTATTTCTTACTTGCAACTTTTCATATTGTACATATATTTCAATGTTCAAAAGAATTTCCAAAGAAGATAAAAATAAACAAAAAGAAGAAGAAAGAGGGTGTTAAAAAAGGAAAAAGAAAGCCCCACACAAAAATGAATATTTCTGAAAGTGCTGCAAATCAAAATTCCACTACTATTTAGAAAAAAGTTTGTTCAATTATACAACTCAAGCATGATTGTACAATTTTTAATTTTCTGTTGATAGGTTAGAAAATGAAGATTTTCCATACCATTTAATCTTGGCTTATTAGTAGATAGGTAGAAAATGACATTGGTTCAACAACTTAATCTGAACCAATAGGAGAAATAAGGGATAGGTGGTAGGTTAGAAATTGCAAAGAAAAATGATTTCAAGGTCTGCAAGTATAAATGCACCCTAAAAAGAAGAAAAAGGTTAGATTTGTAGTTTGGGTAGGTAGATTTGCTGGAAAAGAGAAAGGGAGAAAAATGTAGAGTTTATCCTACAAATAAGCATCCTAAACAACTGCTTGTTGTTTTACTATGATAACAGAAGAGAAATCAAATTGAAAGGAAGAATTATGCTCTAAAGGTAAGGAAAAGGGGTGATTTTATTAAGGTTGAGAACCTTATGGTATTTTTTTGATACTAAGTACCGACCACATTAATTTCTACTTATCCCCCACCCTATGCATATTTTCTTTATCCTAAAGTTTCACATTACCCCTCGGCTTTCATATCCTGACCCCACCATCCCATCACATGTCCTGTCACACCTCACATCACTCGTCCCCACCAATGATAACCACCCCGCAACTCCCCATCATCCCCTCTCCCCACCACACATCTGACGGCCCATATTACATTTTGGCCCCCCCTCACCCTCCGAACATCAACAACGGGGGGGGGGAGTGTCCAAAATCTGTACATCTTTCCCAAAACCCATAGTTGTGCCGAATTCATCAGAAAATGATAGACCTGCTATGACATTAATACGAGGACCGTAGTCACCCAAACAAGAGAAATATTGTTCACCAATAATGCCCAATCCATTCAGAAAATGATGCAGGCCCCCACTCCTAAACAAACAGTCCCCTTCTCTTATGAATCACTTAGGATTCTTTATCATAGAATTGATTTTGCTAGAAAAGCCAAAACTTTACAACTTTTCATGAAAATTGATGCACCAATGCCTATCAAAAATCCACCCTACCCTTCATCTATTTTTTCTCGAAAGGACCAAGTAGATTATCACTGTTCTATCTTATTTATTAGGTTATCACTCTGATCAGTGGGTCGATGAAGCTCTGATAGGCTTTTTGTCCATTCTCTCCTAAGAAGCTAAGCCCACAATCATGTTTAATTATGCCTAGTTCCTGGCAGATTCCATTCATGAACAATTTCTAAGGTTTAACACATAGGAGGTTTCAAATACACCTCTCTGTTGGTGTATATGTTTGTTTATTTCCAATCCAACAAGTTTCAATTTCAGATGGCCAAGGTAAATGAAGATTTTGAGCCTCAATTTGTCATCTTCTGGACCACCCTGCTATTTAAGGAATAGAAGAACTATACATATAAGGATTTTATGGATTTTTTTGTACATCCATCCATCATCAAGCTCAAAAGTGCAGCAGAGCCCAGGATAAGTGAAGAAATCAAGAAAACCATGCAGCTAACAAAGCCAGTGAAGACAACAGATTGGTACTTGCACCAAAATTACATAGAGATTCTAGTCTATGGAAGTGAGCTAGCCCCTTACAAATTGTCAAATTTCCTCTCCATGAGGGTCTTTGCACTATAGTACATAATGAAAATGATAGATGAAGATGAGCTCCACTTTGTTTCTGCAAAGAAGAAGGCTCAGTTCAAGATTAAGACACAAATTGAGCCTTTCATCTGCAATAGTAGAGTAGTAGGGGAGGAGGCAGATAATATATTGAAGGGGATGGGTTTCAGTCATAGTTTCACTTGTTCTTATGACCCTGCAGGGATTATCTCCAAGAAAAGGGTGGAAAACAAATCCACACCCTATGTTCATACACACAGACCTACAATTGAGCAGTATGCCAACCAAACAAAATGGGTGACCAACACCCTCCAAGAATATAAAGAACAAGTGATCTCCACTTCAGACATTCATACCCCAACACCACAAGAAAGGAGGAGTGTAGAAGAAAAAGAAGGCAAGGGGAAAGAACCAGAGAAAGAGATAGGGAGAAAGAGGCCAAGAGAGGACCAGTCACCTTCGGTGACTGATACCTCTAGCAAAGAATTTAAGATAAAATATAGGAAAAGGGCCCAAAACCATATGGAGTTCAATCAAGAGGATGAATCAGAGCAACAGATAGTGATTCACATCATGGACACCCCTAATTCATCACCAACAGGTGGAGAAACAACGACCTCACCTACATCATCAGCCACAGTGTCTGTTCAGCAGCAAGGTCTACAAGCATCTGCTTCCAGACCTGCCATAGAAGGCCAAGAGAAGTTTTTATTTGAGATATTCAAAGAGATAAAGGTTAGGAATGAGGTGCTGAAGATTAATACATACAATTAGTTCTGGAAGGAGACCTCAAGTTCACAAAGCAGGCTACTGTCTGCTTTTGACACTGAAAAAGGGAGGATGCAGATGGCATTTCTAGAAGCCTTTGTCCCACAGCCTCAAGGATTAGGAGATTATAAGAAAGCATCATTCGAGTTCAATGCCAAGGACATCCATCCTATTCAGCAGATGGAATTACACAAGCAAGCAGGTAGATGGTAGCTTCAACCTTGAGAAGTACTGCTATGAGATTGTCAAAACTGCAAGTGTCTTTATCCAGTACCGAATCACAACTCAAGATGGAGAGGATATCTGCCATGGCTAGAGAATCAAGGATCAAGACTTTAGAAAATTTAATAGTCAAGCTTGGGCATGACCCAAACAATGTTCAAGCTGTGGAGGAGATTTTGAAGAAAAATAATGCTGACATAGCAACCCTCATGAAACAACTCAAGATGTCAGTGACAAAAGACCCCTTAGCAAAGCGCATTGAGGAAGATGAGACACAAAAGGCAGAATTGATGAATTTAGTTATCGAACGGTCTTCCCAAATCAAATAGATGGAGACCAATATGGAGAATCTACTGAAGGAAAAATAAGAAGTAGCTCAAGGGGCACTCATCCCATTGGAAGTTGCCCCTATCTCATCAATTCCATCAGCTGTTCCAGCAACTACCGGAACATCCAGTGGGACAGATTAGCTATCCAAAGCTATGGAAAACATGATCCTGCAATGACAAGAGATCAAGAAGTTGGAGGCGCAGATTGGCATCATGAGGGATCAAAAGGCAAGATCAGAAACTACCCATGAGATAGCCAAGAAGTAGATTGAGAGGTTGGAGAAGGCAGAAAAGGATTTTTCTGCCAGCAACATTTTGGGCGAGATGAAGCTGATGATTTGGGGAAATATCATAGAGTCAGTGGATGGAATCTAGAATTCCATCCACATTATTTTTGAATAGAAGGAGTTAATTGACAAATGAAAAGTGCTATCGAGAAAGAAACTCAGGAGTTGGGAGATATGCCAATAACATCCCAAAATATCAAAAAATTCTTGAATTCCCAAACCAGTTTTGAGCTGGAAGAGCTGGATGTGCATGATAGAACAAAAACCATACTAGAGGTGAGAAGGGTCCTCACTAAAAGGAATTTAGTGAGGTAACTAGAGGAGAAGTGTCATGAATTGGACATGGCCATCAGTAGATTCTTAAACAAGAGTGAGCCCCTGAGGGAAAAGGGACTGCCCTCACTGTTTGTAATTAACAACAAGCTAGTCAAAGAAGGGAGATTATATGAGCAAGCTCAGGGAAGTGACTAAGGATACCACCAAATTTTCCAACATTAAAGGGAATGTGACTAGGAAGGTTGTCTTGGATCTCCTAAGCAATGATATCGTCATTCAACATGAGGTGAAGCATGTTTTTATCACCAAGCCTACCTTCAAAAAATACATAGAGGTGGATGAAGTGTACCGATAGGTCAAAGGTACAAGAATTCCAAGCAAGAAAGAGTGGGGAAAATTGTGCATGTAGCAGGGCTGAAAAGGCAGGATGGATGCGTCAGGAGAACCATCGATTGATTAGAAGTGCCAACATCGTGTCATATTTAATGATCCAACAAAGATGACCTAAAAAGTAGAGCCACATGTCACGACCACTATCATTGCCTCTTCATGACCACCTCAGTCACCTTCAGCCTACCTTTTTTATTTACGAAGAGCTGCCAAAGTTAATGCTACAGTCGGTGTTTTTCCAGAAATTTTTGTTCGGGCCTTGCATGGCCACAATTGTATATTTTTAGTTAAATTTTAATTAATAAAGGTTGCCGAAGTGGATTAGGGCAACCGACATAGTTGCAGTTAAATACTTCTTGTATTTTCATTATCAAGGGTTGGACCTTGTTAGACTCTGTGTTGTAAGAATCATTGTATTGGAGCATTATATTTTTTGAGTTGGGCATAAATAATAAGAGACCGTTCACATGATTCTTGAGTTATGTTAATGGTGATGTTTTTTCCTTTCTGTTAATGTTTTCTTTTTCTTTCATGAATCGATTTATTTTATTGTAAAACATAGAATTCAAATTAAGATTTGTTGAGAGAGCACCTTAATTCTGTCTGTGTTTACTATCTTAAATTTTTCTTCTGAATTATAGTTAAATAATTTTGAATTTCTCTTTAGCTATTACTGAACTCACTGATTTCTTTTATCTCATATTCACACTTCTAGTAAGATCCAGTCTGCATAGTTAGCTTGCCATGTGAATTCCCTTGAAAAGTTGATGCACAATTAAGCCCTTTATGACTCCATAGCCCAATGGATTAAGTTTCACAACTCTATCTGTCCAACCACATAATCAATCAAAACAAACAACCCTCATAATTTCTATAAATAGCCTAATATCAACATTTATAACCATCAAACTAAATCATAAAAACAGAGAGAGCCCTCTCTGAGTCTAGGATGGCTAAGTCTTGGACTCCAAAGAGGTTTGATGTTGTCCTCTATCATTTATTCTTGCCAATATTATAAATTATAGGGTCACAACACTATCAACCCTTTGTTACTGTTTCAGACACCTTGTTACGCTTCTGTACACAAGTGTTACGCTTCTGGAGGAGAGGAAAATTTGGGTTTTGGGCTCCAAAATCATCAAACCTGCTTGAATCTTGTCATCATTACCTTGTGAACCCCTCGTAAAAGGAAAATCACTACTCTCATGTTCTCTTTTGGTCAATTGTTGAGTGTTCAAAACATTTTTATGCCAACTCTCTTTTTCTCCATATTATCACTTATCCATGGTATAAAAAAAAATTCCATTTGACAAACCCTAATCTACTATAGCTTCCTAAACCCTAACCCTAGTATATAAACTGTAACTCACACCTCTAATATAAAGTATCCCCACATTTCCCATCATTCACACCATCCTTAACATTTCATTTCACCCAAACCCTAGATTCTAGCTATTTTCACAGTGAAAAACTTGGAATTTTCTTGTGTTTGTTAGATTTCATCACCCTCCCCACATCCATTTCCCCTCATTCCACCTACAATATGGAGCTAAAATTCAATCCTATTCACTCATTTTTTTATATAATTTTTCTCAGCTCCATGAGCCTCCATTTCACCTTCTAAACCTACTCCACCTCTACGCTAGCTATTTTCACAGTGTTGAAATTGAAAATTCCGTGTCTTTTCATCATTTCGCCACCTTCCTCACACCCATTTCACTTCATTCCACCCACAACTTGGAGCTAACATACAACCCAACCCACTCAATTTTTTCTAAAAATTTTCTTAGCTCCATGATCCTTCATCTCACCCTCTAAACTTACACTTTTTCTACACTTTGTTTTTCCTGATTTCACTACAGCTACGTATCCCATCAACACACTAGGTTTTCGTCACTCCATTGACAAACAAGATGGAAAGTGAGAAGAAGAGTTTCAAGGGAGGGTGCCACCCCAGGTTAGAACCCTTCACAATACATGAAATCAATGCCTCGCCCTTGGCCAGAAGATGTTTTGAGAGGGCTGAATGTTTGAGATTTTGTGAAAAGCTCATGGAAGAGGGGTATCATCTTCAATTGACTAGCTTATTTGTTACAAGCTTCAACATGGGAAAGGTCACTATTGCAGGTATGGAGATAAGCCAATCAACAGAACTAATTTCTTCAGAAACATGTATTCCTTGTCATGGAGAGCAGTGGTTCAAGGGCATGGAGTTAGACAATGAAAAATACAAACAGTTTCTTAAGCCTCATGCTAGAGAAGAGCTAGATTACCTCTTCCCTTTTAGACACCTCAGAAACAAGTATGCTCCTTTGATGATGTTTATAATGAAGTACTTCACATGCGGAGGAAGATTTTCCAGGTTATATAGGTACCATATCAGGCTGTTGATGCATTTTTGCGGCTAAGTTTGCCAAAAGTGTTCATACTTGGCACCATTGTGGAACAAAGTGAGATAAAGGAGCAACCTCTTTTGCATCAGCATGGTTAATAAACACCATTGGAGGTTGAGGTAGCAAAGCAAGTGAAGGTCAGATCAATTGAAGAGATCACCAGAGAGAAAGATAAGGAAATAGCATAATTGAAGAAGATGTTTTCCATTGCTAATTCTCAAGTCACTTTCTTGAAGCAAGACAAATTTCAATTGAAATTGAAGCAGCTCTTACAAAGAAATCCCAAGGCATACCTAGAGGCAGTCAAAGGTAAAGGTAAGGAGGTTATTGATTTTGACCAGATGTAGGACATGGAGACTGAAACACAATCAAGAAGGCCAAAAACAAGAGGCTTGAAAAGGGCATTGGAGCTAGAAAGACAGTCAACTCATCCACTTGAAGAGTTGACCTTTGATTAGCTTATAGCCAAGGAGATTAATGAAGACATAGAGCTTTGGTTGTCAAGGGTAAATGAGCATTTAGAGAATCTCTTGAAGGGGGCTAAGAGGGACAATAAGCTGCAAAGACACATGGCAAATCATTATCGCACCAGGAACACAATTTCTTAAATAAGGCTAAAACAATTGAAGAAAAGGCTAAAAGAAGCACAAATGAAGCTTAAAGAGAAGGATAGATTAGATTTGTTGCCTGAAGCTTCCTTGGTTGTTTAGCCCATCACTCACAGGTGCTACAAAACCAATTTTGAGAAATTTTGAATAATTTTGGTATTTTTTGTGATTTTTGCACAATTTTGGAAATTCCTCCTCACATAAGCGTAGCAAAATTTTGCTACGCTTATTTTGGGGGAATCCAAATGATGGTTTATTTACATGGATGGATGTGTTTTTATGGGTAAATTATATATCAGGAACCCCCTTGGCATTAATAGCTTTATTTTTTAATCAAAGGCCAAAAAAACCAGTCATTTTTCATGTTTTTGCCACCTTTTTGGAGCCTCTGCTATGCTTTTTGAGTAACCTTGGGATAATGGATTTTTGAAGGCCTTCTCATGGGTCATTTTGAAAAATTCAATATTTCTTGGAAACTATACATAGAGGTCTAGTTGGCCATTCTTTCAGACGTGGATTTGGCTCCTAAAAGTGCCTCAAAGGTTCCTTCAAACTTTTGCTACGCTTCTGTAAAATTCCACTACCCTTCTGTCAGAAATTTTACAAATCAGCATTGGATTCCTCAGGACACTTGTTAAGCTCAAAAAATGTCACAAATTCGAGGTTTTTTTTTCCTATGAGGTTGAATTAGAGTTATTGAGTTTATTTTTTCCTCCTATCATGAGGGAATATGCAATGTAATGTAAGGGACAAACACTCCTAGTTCATAGCTGAAATTTAGAGAATGGTTTCCAACCTCCTTAGAATCAAGGAAATGACTCCTCTTGTGTATTTATGATCCATTTCAGATGGAATTTCGACCTTATGAGGTGTCATAGTCCATATTTTCTATAAGTAGACTCTCTTTAGTCTTTTTTTTGGTTGGATAGTCTTATCTTGCAATGGAGCTTTTGTGATCAGCATTATGGAATGAAATCAAAGACAGATTTGTAGAACTTGTGTTGAGAATCTTGTGGTATGCGTTGGAGCATTTTTTCTTCTTATGTATGTTTATCTATTCATGCTAAATGATATATCTTCTTCTTTCATATATGTTTATCTTGTAAGCTTATGATTAGAAATCATGCTTGTTCATGCTCTGTTTTAGACAAGGTTTACATTGCTATGTCTATTTTCTTCTAAATGAATGAGTTCACCTTATTGATCATTAAAAATATCTTCCACTTCATCCTATACTAAATGACCTATTAAACATGCTAGCAAACTACCTATCTAGTCTCACATATTCTCGACAAATTGACCTTGGAATTCAGACCTAAAAAACCTCCTTTTCTTATGTGACTTTTCTATCTGATTCTGACCCTAAAAACTACCATATAGTCTATTCTTTGGAGTTATATCCTTTAGCTAGAATCAATAGATACTCGGTCATTCTTTTATTTTAAGTAGCTAAATAGAGCCTAGATTTTGTTGTTACTGAGACTAGAGCCTAGTTTGTTGTTACCTTTCTTTAACCCCATTTTCAGCCTTGGGAAGTTGGGGAGAGTGATAACATTATTGGTGTTCTTTTCAGGGATTTGTTTATCATGTCAGCATTCTATTAAATTCCGTTAAATTCTGACAAACAATCCCCTTTAAATCCCCTCTGTTTGGCCTAAAAAAATCGTTTTTCCGCCTATCATTCCCCTTTTCTAAACTCAAAATGGCATTAAAAAGGGAAAAAACCCACACTTGAAAATATATATGGTTTGGCACCTTTCGGCCCTAGCCCCTCAGTGTTTTTCTCCACGTAAACTGGGTGTTAGACCAAGCCGCAACCCAAAAGGCGCTTATCAAATGAATATCGGGCGTGTTCATAACCGTCGATCTATACAGATCGGACGACGTTCGTTCATCTCTGCCGCGCCCGTAGCCTACCTGCCTACCGTCTGATCAAACCATAAAATCAACGGCCCAGAGTCTATCTGTCCCGGTGGTCCCCGCCCCACGTCCACTGTCCAAAATTGCCCGGTATCTATCGCACCGCCTTTTGTAGGCGAGCGATATTTCTCAATTCGGAGCGATTCCATACATCACGCGACACGTGGCTTCGTCACTATTCCAAAACCGCTACCTCATTGCGCGTTATCGTTCGACTAAGGATACGGAGCAATATGCATTATAGCCGTCCGATCTGGGGGTCTCCATCCAACGGTCATCGCACTACGGAGATGCACGGGTGTTAATCCAAGTGTACAGTGCCCCTGGCCCACTGCCCATCACCTCCGATGCATTCACAGCCGTCGATCTCCTCCTGAGATCAGACGGTTCAGATTTGATCGCCCCCGCCTTAACCCGGTCTTCCTCCACGTCACCGTCCCACGTGTTTATCGCATTTTTCCTCCGCCATTTATATATTCCATTCATATGTCATATTTTAATTTTTTACATTATAACTTTGGCCAGTCCATCCACCATTGTTCCACTTCATTTTTCATCGCCACCCCGCATACTTCCACCATTTCATCATGCCGCGTTGCTACACAGTCATCCCCATGCATTTGTTTTCTTGATGAGTTTGCGGGTTTTGCAGGTTTACAACGGCGGAAAACTATCATGATTCACAGTCTCTATTACTGTGATAGAGAGCACGTCAAAGGACCATTTTTCAGAGCTGAATTATGAATAAAGGCCTGGGAAGGTATGCCGACAAGACTTACATTAAAGTAATAGAGTTAAAATCTGTCAAACCCTCCGAAGTCATTCAAAGCACAGATTTTGCAATCGGAGACATTAATGTTGTGGCAAAGAGTATCAGTGGGAGATGGAAGAATTCAACATTGACGTCAAACCTTTAAGCCTTGATAAAAGTTTAGAAGGCGAAGGGTACAATGCACCAGAACTCTTACCTCTCGTTCATTTCGCTGGTGCCTTTCGGAAAGAGACAGACGGCCATGAGGGTTTTATTCCTCTACGTGTTCTGAGGGAACTTTCACCAGGTACATTTATTTCAGTAAGCAGGTAGCAGGGTACAAACAACGCTACAAAGTCATTTAGTAGTATGGGTGTGCATGTTTCAACCATCCTGTCTTTATGAAGAAAATTAAATATTCATCACCTACTCCCTTTTTGAGATTTCTTTTCTCCTATAAAGCTCCCAAAGAACAGAGGATTTAGGGTTCCATATTTTATCAGAAAATTATGCAATGAAAGGATTTTTGTATACATTTTGTTGAACTCTTGTATGAAGGCTCAGAGCCCAAAGGGTCTCAGTGAGGAGGAGCTCCATCTGTTAAAGAGGATTTTGGTCTTTGGTATTTCAAAGACTGTAACTTTGTCTTATGTGTTATTTAAATAGATCATTTCATTTCATCCATCTTTCCTGTATCATGTTTCTGGAATGCGAGTGGCTCACTGATTTTAGTATGGATTTATCCTAGTTGATACCCATGCTTGGATTATTCAAGCACTTTAAATATGGCTCAGGCATGATATTCTGTTCCACTATTCATCTAAACCGTATTTCTACTATATTAGTTTCTTTGGGAGGGTGTTTTTAAAACGTTATTGTCATGTATGGATTCTTAGATTGGTAAGCCCATGCATGGTAGGTATTGTCATGTCTGGATATCAGCTCAATGATAACTAATATCTTCTCAATATTTCATTCACTACATACACCTTCTGATAATTTATTTCTGTGAGGTATTTCTGAATTGGCCCTCTTTGCAGTAAGTTGTCTCTAAATTGTCTGTTGCTTTTACATTGGAGTTTTGCATATTGCCTCTGCAGTACTCCTTTCTATGTGTCAGTTTCTGAAGGTCTTGGTCCCATTTAGATTAATATTCCTTGTTTTACAAGAGATAGCATGAGAGATTTTATTTGTTGACTCCCTCTGTCATACCATATGCTCCTTGCTATATAAGATGTCCTAGGAATTCGTCTATCACAACTCTAGGCTGTCTCTAGGAGTGACAACATCTTTTTGGCGCCGTTGTCGGGGAACGAAGTTGAGAAAATTTAAATCCCTGGGCCTTGAAAAAACCTAATTAACTCTTCAAGTAGGTGAGTATGGAGAGTTGAGAGTTGTAGATCCCTCACCTTGGCGACTCCACAGTTCCTAAAAAAAAAAAAAACAAAAAAAAAACAAAAAACAAAAAAAAAAACAAAAAAAATACCTCCACTGGTGATCAGTAGGCCGCTGATTATAATGGTTTCACGAGACTCCACTAGGAGACCATGCCGCAGTACATCATCATCCGTGCTGAAAACCAAGCCACTCCACCAATAGAAGACTCTGAGTAGTTTGCAAAAATGCATCCAAGTTTCATAGCAGAGTGTCGAGATGAAATGTCATGTGGCTTGGAAAAACTGGAAGTGGAGGACCTTCCACGGATTACTCTTCTCATCCCAAGTTGTACACCCGTGCCTAAGAAAATATTTCTAAGATTGATGATTGAAAGATATGAAGCTGAGATCAAACTCTTGAAATCACAAGAACAAACTCGAGACCTAGATAATGAGCAAGACATGTATGATGCTTTAAAACCTATGGAAGATGAGGAGGAAAGCAATCAGGAACTGCCTGATTGCTTACCCATGTCTTGTGTTACGTTGATCAGAGAGTATCAGGACCTAATAGCAAAGGAAAATAGGGAATGTTGCTTGTAGGAAACAAGAGACCACATAGAAGATGCAAAATCTAATGTGGAGGTAGAAACCACTCATGAGCCTTGTAGTCTAACCGAGTATCATCAGGTTAATGAGGACTGGTCTGAATAAGAGAGAGATCAAGAAACATCAGAAGATCCTCAAGTTTTTCCTGCAAGCATAACTGAGGATACTTTAGAAGAGGTTCAAGAAGACACCCTACCTCCAAATCAACTAGTACAAGAAACAGAGAGCTGCTACTCTTCTACACAAAGGAACACAAAACAATATTCCCCTTTAACAGAAGAAGAGATTGATCAGATATTAAATCAACAGCCCACCTCAGAAATATTTTATGGAACACACACTCTTGCCCATTCATCTTATGAGTTTGATTTTGCAGATCCAGAAAGCTCCTCTGCGGATCAAAGTGAAGAAGAACCTGCTGATAATCCAGTATGCTCTGTTGGAAGTATTACTTATATTCATGTTTTTCCTATTTCTGATCTATCTGATGATGATGTTTCCCAAATACAAGATAATCTTGCAGTGTCATCATTAGTATATCTATGGGAGGAAAATCATTTCCCTTTACTTCTAGAGAGTAATAAGCCAATGCAGGCTATTTATGATACTGATGGGGAGAGCTACGATAGTATAATAGCAGATGAAGATTCCTTGAATCTTCATTTTGCTTTACCACAGATCATCAGTGAGACTGGAAGCCATCAGCCTTCCTTTTCAGAAGATGAGGAGGTAAGAAAAGAAGAAATTCCTGAGCAGATTGAAATTAAGGGGAGTTCTCTTGAAGAGGAAGAATAAATGAAACATACCCCTACTCAAGAATACATAGATCTGTTCACAGAGCTTAGCTCATCAGATCAGAACGTATCAGAGCTCCAAGAGGACAACACTGTCATATATGATGATTCCTCCTATTCAGAAAGTGAAGAAGATGAGGGAGATCCTCTCTCTCAAGAGAGTCTTTTTCTTGATCCAGTGGAAGAAGAAGAGATCCTGGTTGAAGCCTGCCTGCCAAATATTCATAGCCAGGTATCTTTTCATGATCCTTATGTTCATTTCTTGCACACATTTGAAGAAGGATCAAGGGTCTTTTTGAGCAGCATGTTGCAAGCAAAAAGAAATTTTTTCAAAGCTGCTATTATGGAACAAAGAGAGTGGGAGCTACCCTGCCTTTCCAGCCTGCTCAAGGAGCTAGGCAGATTAGACCATTCATGGGATCACTTGATGGACTGGTTGCATTGGAAGACAATGTTTGTAGGATATACTTATAAATAATCCAGTTAGAGTAGAGTAGGTAGGAAGTCTGAAATAAAGCTCAGCCTGGGAGCATGTAGTTAGTTGTTTTAATTTCTGCAAAGTCTTGCAAGCCAGACAGTCTAATCCTGGCTTGGCTATTGTTCAATTTCTATTTTAGAAGGTAGAGAAGAAATCTTCTAGACAGTTTAATCCTAGCAGATGTAGTTTAGGTAGAGAAAATGTGAGACCAACAGTTTAATCTGGTCCCATGGAGTAATAAGGGTAGAAGTAGAATAGATTTATTTTTTCTGTCTATGAAAATTGATGATGTAGGTGGTTTGCGAAGTTCTCGACATGCCCAGGGATGAACGTGCTATCCCCAGGTGGAGAAAATGTTGATCATGTCAGCATTCTGTTAAATTCCGTTAAATTCTGACAAACAATCCCCTTTAAACCCCCTCTGTTTGGCCTAAAAAAATCATTTTTCCACCTATCGTTCCCCTTTTCTAAAATCAAAATGGCATTAAAAAGGGAAAAAACCCACACTTGAAAATATATATGGTCTGGCACCTTTCGGCCCTAGCCCCTCCGTCTTTTTCTCCACGTAACTTGGGTGTTAGACCAAGCCGCAGCCCAAAAGGCGCTTATTAAATGAATATCGGGCGCGTTCATAACCGTCAATCTGTACAGATCGGACGGCGTTCATTCATCTCTGCCGCGCCCGTATCCTACCTACCTACCGTCTGATCAAACCGTAAAATCAACGGCCCGGAGTCTATCTGTCCCGGTGGTGCCCGCCTCGCGTCCACTGTTCAAAACTGCCTGGTATCTATCACACCGCCTTTTGTAGGCAGGCGATATTTCTCAATTCGGAGCGATTCCATACATCGCGCGACACGTGGCTTCGCCACTATTCCAAAACCGCTACCTCATCGCGCGCTATCGTTCGACTGAGGATACAAATCGATATGCATTATAGCCGTCCGATCTGGGGGTCTCCATCCAACGATCATCGCACTACGGAGATGCACATGTGTTAATCCAAGTGTACAGTGCCCCTGGCCCACTGCCCATCGCCTCCGATGCATTCACAGACGTCGATCTCCTCCTGAGATCGGACGGTCTAGATTTGATCGCCCCCGCCTTATCCCGGTCTTCCTCCACATCACCGTCCCACGTGTTTATCGCATCTTTCCTCCGCCATTTATATATTCCATTCATATGTCATATTTTAATGTTTTACGTTATAACTTTGGCCAGTCCATCCACCATTGTTCCACTACATTTTTCATCGCCACCCCGCATACTTCCGCCATTTCATCATGCCGCGTTGCTACATAGTCATCCCCACTGCATTACCGTCCCCATGCATTTGTTTCTTGACGAGTTTGCGGGTTTTGCAGGTTTACATTGGCGGAAAACTATCATTATTCACAATCTCTATTACTGTGATAGAGAGCACGTCAAAGGACCATTTTTCAGAGCTAAAATATGAAGAAAGGCCTGGGAAGGTATGCCGACAAGACTTCCATTAAAGTAACAAAGTTAAAATCTGTCAAACTCTCTGGAGTCATTCAAAGCACAGATTTTGCAATCGGAGACATTAATGTTGCGGCAAAGAGTATCAGTGGGAGATCAGAGGAATTCAACGTTCAAAATTAAATATTTTAAGCCTTAATCCAGGGTTTAGAAGGCAGAGGGTACAATGCACAAGAAACAATACCCTCCAGGTTTCATTTCAGCAGAATTTTCTTTCAGGAAAGGACAGACTGCCCATGAGGTTTTTATTCCTCTACCGTGTTCCTGAAGAGACTTTCACCCAGTGCATCTATTTCAGAAAGCAGGCCACAAAGTACATGCAACGTTGCAGAATTATCAAGCAGTATGGGCATGCACGTTTCAACCATCCTGCCTTTATGAAGCAAATTAAATATTCATCACCTACTCCCTTTTCGAGCTTTATTTTTCTCCTATAAAGCTCCCGAAGAATAGATGATTTAGGGTTCCAGATTTTATCAGAAAATTATGTAGTGAAAGGATTTTTGTATACATTTTGTTGAACTCTTGTATGAAGGCTCAGAGCCCATAGGGTCTCAGTGAGGAGGAGTTCCATCTGTTAAAGAGGATTCTGGTCTTTGGTATTTCACAGTCTGTAACTTTCTCTTATGTGTTATTTAAATAGATCATTTCATTTCATCCGTCTTTCCTGTATCATGTTTTGGAATGCGAGTGGTTCATTGATTTTTGGTATGGATTTATCCTAGTTGATACCCATGCTCAGATTAGTCAAGCGCTTTAAATATGGCTCATGCATGATATTATGTTCCACTATTCATCTAAACCGTCTTTCTGCTATATTAGTTTCTTTGGGAGGGTGTTTTTAAAATGCTATTGTCATGTATGGATTCTTAGATTGGTAAGCCCATGCATGGTGGTATTGTGTATCTAGATATCAGCTCAATGATAACTAATATCTTCTCAATATTTCATTCACTACATACACCTTCTGATAATTTATTTCTGTGAGGTATTTCTGAATTGGCCCTCTTTGCAGTAAGCTGTCTCTGAATTGTCTGTTGTTTTTACATTGGAGTTTTGCATATTGCCTCTGCAGTACTCCTTTCTATGTGTCAGTTTCTGAAGGTCTTGGTCCCATTCAGATTAATATTCCTTGTTTTACAAGAGATAGCATGAGAGCTTTTATTTGATGACTCCCTCTATCATACCATATGCTCCTTGCTATATAATATGTCCTAGGCACTGGTCTATCACAACTCTAGGCTGTCTCTAGGAGCGACAACAGGAGCGATTTATAAAATTTCCCTGGGAATATTTATTTAAGCCTCTGAAAGTTAGACTTGTAGGTGACAAACTCTAGCGTTTGAAATATGCTAAATTCTTAAATCTGAGCCAAAGTCCAAAATTCCTATCTTAAGCTAGCTCCTAAAAGACATACTAGGTAAAATCTAGACCCAAATCCCTCACCAATTGGGAATGACCCTGAGATTATTTTTAGAAAGCATAAAACCAAGTCTTGGAAGGTTGGAAGAGCTATTCCTCCACTTGTCAAATCAAATTTCTTGCCCACGAGATTTGTTTCAGAAGATTTGTTTTATAATTCATAATCTAAAAGATCTTTGTTTAGGAATAAGTCTGAAACCTTTCTTTCAGAGACCACCTTTGATCCTTTTTATTTCAAGACCTTTGCACCATTTTCTAAGTCTTTTTATTCCAAAGTTGATAGTGAAGTTTGGTCTAATTTCCACAAACTTAAAGGCTTGGTGGATAAGTTTCAAGAAACTTCAGAAAAAGGTTATTTCCAATATCAGTAGCAGGCTTTTGCTTCACCTGTCATTACACCTTCTCATACTGCTACATCATCAACCCTTCCTTTCATTCCATCATTACCTTTGCAAGTTTTCACTCCATCAACACCTCCACCACCTCCTCCATTAGTCATGGCCAAATTTTCTCTGTTGATCTTACCACTTCAGTTCACTCCACTATCTCAGAACTATGATCAGAGAATCCCCCTTTTAAATGGAACATCATAGGTTACATTTTTTCAGCACATTGCCAAAGTGATTGATTTCATAGGTCTTGAAGAGATCGTCAATGACAATGCTAAGATGCGCATCATTGCACATAGTTTCTCTGGAGAGGTAAAGAAATGGTTTCTCTCTCTCACAGCTGGTTCAATAGGTACTTCACAACAAGTGATGGACTTGTTTATGGTGAAATGGGAAGAGAAAAAGAATCCATTATAGATTTTAGCTGAGTATAATTCCTTGAAGAGGAATCCCAATGAGTCTGTTCAATAATTTACAGCTAGATTCAATAAAATCTATGATTCAATTCCTGAGAATATTAAGGCTCCTCTAGGCCTTGCTTTACTTCACTATCCTGATGGTTTCGATCCTAACATGGCCTATCAACTGAGGGAAATAAAACCATCAATTCTTGAATAAATTTAGAGAAACGCAGTCAGCGTGGAAGCTAATTTGATCATCAATAAGTCTAAATCAAGATGGAGAAAAGAGTCACTATAAAAGAGGAAACATCTACTTTATTAGAGGGAAAATTAGATAACTTGATTAAGACCTTAGAGAAGATGATGGATAAAATTTCCATCACTGATCGACAAGCTGAACCCTCCATTATAAATCCCAATTTTAGGGGTCAAAATTAGCAGCCTCAATACAAGATCAAGCAAAGGGAACAGAGGGGTGAGGATCGACAAAATCAGCAGCAAATGCGCACTCCATTTCAACATAATTATACTGAAGGCCCTAATGAAGATGATGAAGAAGAAATTTCTGGCGAGAATCATTTATTTGAGGAAAATCAACATCATATTTTCCTCACTGAAGAAGATCAATTTTCTGTAGAGATTTGTGCACCAGATGATCAACAATATGTCTTGTTAAATGATGACATGTTATCGGTGCATACGAAAGATTATTAGAGGGGATATCAGAATTCTCTTTCTCAAGTGCAAGTATAGTATGGTTTGAGGAGTAGGAATGTTCCTATAACCTCCAATCGGAAAAAACATAACGCTCAAGTAGATGCTCATCTTAAAGAAGTTGCTGCTCCAAATCAAAGTAAAGACAAAGGAATTGTTGTTCCTAATCATGCCAAAGGCATTGAAGCTTCCTCCAGCAGTCAGATAAAGGATAAATAAGTCCAAGATGGAGGACATAAGAAAGAGTCTTCACACAAATATTAGCCCGAAAATAGAGATGCACCATTGAAAGAGGTAGAAAAACATTTTTCTCTTTTTAGTCTTGAAAATGAAATTGCCAAATTGAAAGTCTCCATTCATTTAATCAAAATAGTCAAGAATGGTTAGTAAAAAGTTCAAGTAGCTAAGTTTCTTAGAGTTGATCAAATGTCCGACATGGTTAATGAGAGTGATGATCACCCTGAGCTTCTTTTTGGTCCTGCTGTTGATGGTGATCTAGAAGATAGTGAGGTTCCTCCATTTTATCTAAGCCTCAAAATCCATGATTTTATCCTTCATAACGCCATGCTTGATTCCAGATCCTCTCACAACCTCATGCCCAAGGCCATTATGGACAGATTAGGATTGGATATCACAAGACCTTATCATGATATTTATTCATTTGATTCAGGGAGGGTGAAATGTCTTGGCATCATCAAGGACCTAGTGGTGTCATTAGAGAAAATTCCAACCAAGAATGTCCTCATGGATGTTTTTGTGGCTCATATACCTCCTAGATATGGAATTTTTCTCTCTTGGTCATGGGGAGTGAAGCTTAGAGGTACCTTACAGCTTGAATTTTCATATGCTGCAATTCTCGTCTTTCGGCAACTTAGGAAATTATACCGGGAAAGTAAAATGGAGTACATGATCAACAGCCGAGAAAAGCCAAATAATAATCCCATACATGTTTTCCATAGATATTTAGAGTCCTTTATCTTGTTCAATGATGAATGTTCAACATATTCTGAAGTTTTGATTGAAGAAAAAGCAAAAGATTCTGAATTTTCAAATTATGTTTTATAATTGGAAAATGCAGAAATTTATGAAAAAGTGCCAAGTGGTTTGGGACCAAGTGCATTACATAGAAAAAGTGATGAAACAGTGAAATAAATATAAATTTTTGGTACAAAATAACTCTCTCAAGCAGCAAAGAAAGTTCAACCATCTGATTTGCAGCTTCCTGATGAAGAAAGTAGTTTGTGGACCATGGAATTCGATGGAGATTTGGGAAAAGAAGGGGTTGGCATTGGAGTGTGGATTCAAAACCCTATAAATCAGTCACTAAAAATTCCTCCCAATGTTCAAATGTGCTCCTACAAGCTGGCTTTCGATTGTTCAAACAATGAAGCTGATTATGAGGCTTTGATAGCCGGTCTGAAAATTCTCAAGAAGCTAGGTGCTAAGAAGATTTTTCTATATGTCAAATCTGAGCTGGTAATATAGCAAGTCAAATGGGAATACCATGCAAAGCATACAAGGATGCGAGCTTACCTAAATTCAGTGCTATACATCCTTAAGACATTCACCGAGTATACCTTGTTGTTGATCCGAAGGGACATCAACGCTATTGCTGATTCTCTTACTACTTCGGCTAGCATGTTTAAAATTCCATTGTATCATAATAAGAATTATGAGATAAACGTCAAACACCACCTTGCTATCCCAGATAATTTTAAGTATTTCCAGGTTTTTCAAGATGATAAACTGATCATCAACTTCTTGCAAACAAAAGAGGATTTTGTGAATTATCAAATGGATAACCGGTGTTGTGAATATGACCATGAATTCCATGCAGTAGAGATGCAAGTGCTTCAGATGAAAGATAACTCCATTCCAAGAGGTTTGGTACCTTTGGAATATATTTTTGATCAAGATGATGTTACCATGTTACCAACAGAAGTGGGAGTAGAGGATCTCAATCTTGGCACTGCGGAAAAGCCAAGGATGTCAAAATCTTTGAGTGCAAAAATGAAATGTAAATATGCAGTGCTTATGTCTCAGTTTGCTGAAGTATTTTCTTGGGAATATTGTGATTTGAAATTGTATGATAAGAGTATAATTTAGCATACCATTCCCTTAAATCCGGATCGGAAACCTTTCTGCCAGAAGTTAAGCATAATGAATCCCAAGTTGTTGCTCTATATTAAAAAGGAGGTAAATAGATTATCTACTGCTAGTAATATAGTTCCTCTTGATTTTTGAAATTGGATGTCTAATATAGTGCCAATGAGAAATAAGACAGGAGATATTCGCTTTTGCATTGATTTCAGAAATATGAATAAAGTGTCATTAAAGGGCAATTACCCACTACCAAAGATGGACCATATTCTACAAAGGGTAGTTGGATCTTCCATAATTTCATTGTTGGACGGATACTATGGGTATAATAAGATTTTAGTCCATCCAGATGATCAAGGAAAGACAAGCTTCACAACACCACGAGGCACCTTTATGTATGCCAAAATGCCTTTCGAATTGAAGAATGCAGGGGCTACTTTTCAACGAGCAATGGATATTGCTTTCACCAATGAAAAGGATGTGTTTTTGGTAATTTATCTTGATGATGTCACTGATTTTTCCAAGACATATAAGCAGCACTTGCAGCACTTGAAAACATTTTTTCAAAGATGTAGAAAGTTTGGCATATCGTTGAACCCAAAGAAGAGTCTTTTCGCTATGGAGGAAGGTAAATTACTGGGCCATATCATATCAAAATTTGGATTTAGGATAGATCCTTCAAGGATTGAAGAAATTCATTCCTTGGACTATCCTAGGAGAAAAAAGGAAATTTATTCATTCAATGGCAAAATCAAATTTTTGAGAAGGTTTGTCCGCAATCTTGATGAACACTTAAGGCAAATTACTGATATGCTTGTTATAGCCCAAATCCACCTTAGGCTGAAGGAAGGTGGGATTCAGGGTAACACCAAACCACACTCAGTCTGGTAACTAGCCCTACCAGAACAGGAGAGGGCTCTCTCCGGGTCAATCTCAGTAAAAATGTATCAATAGGGCTTGAGATGACTGAAATGAGTGCTAATTTTAGGCTAGGTATATGAATCAAGGAGTTTGGAATGATTTTTAGGGGTTTTTGTTGGAAAAAGGAAAAGGTAGTTTTGGGCTTGGGGATGAGGCCAATTTCTTGCAGAGTTCAAGTTGGGGCAGGGAAAGCAATGGCTTTGATGTCTTCGATTCAATGAATGGATAGAAAAGACTGCTGAAAAGCTAAAGAGGGCAAGAAGGTGCAAGGATCCTCTTCAAACGGAGGAAAACATATAAAACTAAACAAAAGTTTAAGGCAGAGCACCAGCAAACTTATGAATTCTACCTTAGTTACTCATTTGTTTAATTCAGAAGCAAAGAGAAGGGAAATGGCATACACATAACATTAATAGAAATTATAGATACATGTAGAAAAACATCATCAAAACTCAGAGCCACAAGTATCCCAACAAGTGCTGCAAAACTCTGGTCTTTCCTTTGCCAAAAAGCTGAAATGAATATACAATGAGGTGCCAAACTTTTCCCAAGAGTCCAACCCTGAAAATGTCTCAGAAAATACAATATATAGACCATCCTAACCCCTTCCCATGCCTCTAGGGGTAGATCTCATCCTTATAGGAGCTGTTTCAACCAATTCTAAACATGGAACTGAAATCTAGGCAGCCAAACAACTTGTCTCTATAAGGAAGGAAACTAATTCATTCATTTAATTTTCACTTTTTAGTGAATGAATCTTCTAGAACAAGTAAATATGAGCCAAAATTACATCATAGCCATAAAATTACATCAAGATAGATAAAAAATTACATCACAAAGTGAAACTAGTCAAACTGGCCGAATTTCTGAGCTGAAAAGTAAAAATTAGACCAAAATCCTCTATGCGCCGCGCCCAAAAACTCAATGCATCGCGCCACTTTGAGCCTATTTTTGAGGCACTTCCTGAAGTCCAAATTGAGCTCATGATAGCTTGTTGGAAATCCCTGGATGTATACTTTCCAACCCAAGTGGAATTTCTGGATTTGGATGTCATTTTCCCCTCCAAAACTTCAATCTCCCAAGACTGGTTCCTGTGTGTGCAAAAGGTGGCAGAAAGGCCATTTTCAAGGTGTTTTTGACCCTTTAAACCACCCAGAACTTGATGAAATCTCTCAGCCATTCCTGAGCATGCATAAATTTTCATAAAAAATCCAAAAATTTAAAGTTTTTCTCCAGAATGTCTCTCAAACGTAAGCGCGCGTCAAGTGGCGCGACGCGTCGGGCGGAAAAACCTGTTTTGAGACCAAAAAATTCAAAATGGAAAAAATTTTCTCCAAATTCCTTGAAATTTGAACTGAAGGTTCACCATCAAGTGCCATGCTCAGCCAATGAAGCTTCGGCTAATATTCGGAGTCTATCCCCCTTTTTTAACGTTTCAGTGTCCTCCTGGTGCATGCATTTTCAGTCGTAACGTCCCTGTCTTGGTCATATAATGTATCGGTGTTCGTCATGGTGCTTGCAAGTTTATGCCCAATGTATGTTTGGTTTGTTGAGAATGAGAAATGAGAACTTGGTGTCTTGTTTCTATTGCCAAATATGCCAAAGGGAAATGAGGGACTGTATGATGATTGGGGAATGTGAACAAGTGATATGAGTGGTATTTTAGGATATAAGGAGAAAAGGGATTGACAATAATGAATGACAATATTTCAGTGATGGAAAAGGAGCCACAGGTGTGAAATAGGCTTTGAACTAATTGGCACCAAAATCAAACTTTAACAATCAAACTCCAACCCTAAGGAGCAGTTTGAACAAAATGATAGGGTTTATGTTTTCACCATTCGAACTCTTATATGTAATCTCAATCTACACCAAACATTGGCAAATAGCAATGACAAAATCTCATAAATTGCCTTGGTGCATCGGAGAATGAGTTAATTGGGTTTTTCTTGTGAAGAAATGGCAAAAATTCTCTTTTCAGGCCTGTGTGCCACGCACCAGCCCAACGCGCCGCGCACGCCATGTGCATTGCGCCAGTGTAATTTTACACTGTGTGAAACTGCCCTACACCGCGCACCAGCCTAATGCGCCGTGCCATGAACCCAACGCATAGTGCATTTTTCAGGAGGCTTTTGGAGGCCTTCCTGGTGTCCAAATTAGGCGTGTGATAGCTCGTTGGAAATCTTATTGAGTCTACTTTCCAAATCAACTATAATTTTTCAATTTTGAGTTAATTTGCCTTGTCAAAAGTCAAATATCCCAAGAATGGTCAAAATGAGCAAAATGAGGCTACCTCAAGGCAGAGTGCCGTTGCAGTCAAATTTTGGAAGTCTTCCTCAACTCCAAATTGAGCTCATGATAGCTCATTGGAAAGATATTTGTGTATAGTTATCATTTGACTCATCAAGAAAGTTATTTGGCCAACCAAGATGAGAGAAATCCTGATTTTCCCAAGGTCACTTCAGAGGTGCATCAATTCTCCTGAGGCAACGGTATTTTTGAAATTTCTCTAAAACCATGACACCTGTGTCAAAAGTGAAGGAAATTTTTCTTCCTTGGACTGTTTTGGACAAAAACCTCTCTCATGTTTTCCAAATGCATCTTTTATTTCTCATAAACATCATTTTAGTGAAACCTATCCCGATGTGTGGAACAAGGGATTTGTCGAAATGAAGCGAAATGAAGGGGATAAGGGGCTTCTAAATTCTTGAGAAAATTTTGGGAAGTAGGGAGGGATGTTAGGAAGCAGGGGAAAGTGTAATTTCAAATATTCAGTGAGGGGAATGGGTCCAAAAGGGCAAAACACAGGCCTAGCCTAGAAAATTGCCAAGTTGTAGCAAGAAACTAGGGTTTGTGCGAAAATGAGGAATTTGGGGGATCTCAGTGATGGGAAGTGTTTAATAAGGTAAATTAAGGATATGGGAAGGTGTATGAACATCAGGATACAATTTTTGCTGATTATTTGACCATCCAAGAGAAATTACCTCCAAAACCCTAGGAGAGGGAAATGAACCTTACCTAGGCACAACTAAAGCATGAACAAGGTGTAAAATGGCCCAGTGGAACTTGACATGATGATGAAAACCCTCTAAATGATGGTACAATCAGCTGAATGGTGACATGGACTAACATTTGGACAACTTTGAAAGGAGTGAAAGCAAACCTTAGTCCTAATACTTAGTGACCAAATGTTTCTTGAAGACTCACTGAAATGACAAAATTTGACCTTGGCACCTTAAAATTACTTTGTAAGAGCATGTTTGATCACTAGAGGAGGGCTGCAAATATTGAAACTAACATTGGCTCTAATGGGGATGGTAGCTCCTTGGAGGTGCCAAGAACTACAGATATTTGGAAAGCAGACAGTGCCTTCATCCATTGGGCAATGGAGTCAAAAACTCAAGTTGAAATGCATGACTGAAAACTGATGACTTGATGACACAAGTTGACTCTCACTCAACTAAAAACTGCCTCGTTACTTAAACACAACTAACAAACTGTAAAATATGCTCAAATTAGAGCTTATTCATCAAAACCTACTCTAACAGTTTCATTCATCACCTGATCAAGTGAAATGAAACAACCAATGCAACCAAGTAAGTATTTTGGCTGCTGTTTGAATTCTCTGCAAGTGCTCGGTTATGAACAACAAGAGAGAACTACCGAAAGGCAACTCCCATGAAAACTTGGAAACAGGTCTGTTGAATGAAATGGATCCTCTATCTGCCTCCAAAAACACTGCATAAGGATCTTGAAGTTCATGCACACTGGGACTTAGCTCATCCAATGGATTACTTCTCTTCTCCTCATACCATGAATGCAAAATTTTTTTGAGCTTTGTGATGAGACTCCTTCTAAAAATGACAAAGAGACTGGCTGCCAGATCAAGTTTATATCAGCACACATTTCAAGCTTACATGTAATCAAGGGAGAAAGACTTTGACTGCAGACATCATCCAACACATCAGCTATTGGGTCGTGAAAAACTTGAAAATATTGCTGCAACCCATTTTCTATTGTTTCTGATGAAATTACATGATTTTCTATAAGCTGCTCATTTGAAGATTTACTATGCCAATTTCCCTTCAAAAACTGAAATGATTCAAAACAGAAAGGTACGGAATCATCTTGCATCATTTGATCGTATGTGCCAGCTTCCAAGTCCTCATTTGCAACTTGACAATCAATGGCATTCGAGGGCTGCAAATCTGGATATGAGAAGTCTTGAACAAGGTTTTCATTTCCCTCAATAATCACCTTCACTGCTGACTGCAACAGATTTGCCAATGGATCCTGAAAAGCATGAAGATTTACCTCCTGCTGAAGAAACAAGGTGGCCTTTTCTCTTGATTCTGATATGTCTTCATAATTTACTTCAGTAAGAGTATGTTCTTGGTCTTCAAAAAATTCTGAACAAGTAGATGAGCAGATTTCCTCTTGAAAAAACATTTCAAAGCATGAGAGATAGGAAGAAGAATCTGAATGGCAATCCTGAATGTTCTGAGCTTCTGTAGCCTGAATATATTGTAGGTCATCTTCATATTATATAACAGCCAAATTATCATGTTTCTCATTACATTCATCAATCATGAGAAAAGAAACTTCAGATTATTCTTGAGGCCCAAATATGACATTTCTATCATCTACCGACGATTCATCCAAGGAAACTTTTTCACTTACTTGAGCGAAGATCTCGTCTTGTTTTTCATAGAGGGAATGGACTACCTCCTCGTGAAGATCTAGTTCTGGTGGGATGAGAGCATTTAGGTCTGTAACTCTGTTTTCTTCATTTGAGGCAGCCTCAACAATACAACTCTCTTTTATGAGATCTAGAACAACATGTTTTTCCTCATCACAATTTATCTCACGATTTGATTTATCGTCATCACTATCTGAGATTGGAACATCATTTTCCTGCGTATCATCCTTTATTTCAACCAGATATGAAATAAAACTTCTTCTTTCATTATCTTCAGTCATATGGAAATCTTCAACTTGCTGATCTTGATAAGTATCCTCTAAGATTTCTGTGTGCTGCTGAAACGAACTTTCATACAATGCTTCCATGATATATCCATCCATCAATTCATTATCTGCATAAGAATTCTCAAGATCTTCAATGAAACTACAAACGTGTTCACAACAATTCTGCACTAATATTAAGGATGGACAAGATTCTTTATAACTTTCAAAGAATATTGTATGAAAATCTTTTAGACAATAAATAGAATTAGGTGGCAAAATTTCATACCAAGATCGAGCTTCATCTTCCAGAGTAGCCATAAACATTTTCATCAAACAGTCTTTAGGAAAATCGATTTTTAATTTATGCACATGAATGTGAAATTTCACCAGATGAAAAGCAGCGTCATTACCTTCCACATTTCTGAACATAGGCAAATTCTGAAGCCAATCCACCTTGGGCATTTTATTTGGAAAACCTGGGATGTGATCTCGGCTCATAGGAGCGTATCTTCTTACAACCCGTTCCATCTTGAAAATCTTAAAGCTACTGATCTTCCTGCAGTGGAGTCACCATGAAGCAATGATTTCTGGATTTTTCAGTGAATGAAGTCGCCAGGTGAATGATTTCAGCCTTCCTATGTCTGATCGTTATCCACCATCAACAATCAGATCTAACTTGATACATGTACTGGGAAAAACTACAAGTTAGATGTTACGTTTACAAACTAGACCGAAGATTGACTAAAGCAGCGTTTATCTACTTTCGCTAATGCAAAGCAAGAGCGTTTCGAAGGCTACCTGGCTAACTTCAGACTCCGTTTGTAGCTTATAAATCAATTAACACCAACGAGCAAACCATTTTATTCCCCAGTATGGTCGCCACTATGTTATAGCCCAAATCCACCTTAGGCTGAAGGAAGGCGGGATTCAGGGTAACACTAAACCACGCTCAGTTTGGTAGCTAGCCCTACCAGAACAGGAGAGGGCTCTCTCTGGGTCAATCTCAGTTAAAATGTATCAATAGGGCTTGAGATGACTAAAATGAGTGCTAATTTTAGGCTAGGTATATGAATCAAGGAGTTTGGAATGATTTTTGGGGGTTTTTGTTGGAAAAAGGAAAAGGCAGTTTTGGGCTTGGGGATGAGGTCAATTTCTTGCAGAGTTCAAGTTGGGGCAGGGAAAGCAATGTCTTTGATGTCTTCGATTCAATGAATGGATATAAAATACTGCTGAGGATCTGAAGAGGGCAAGAAGGTGCAAGGATCCTCTTCAAACAGAGGAAAACATATAAAAATAAACAAAAGTTTAAGGTAGAGCACCAACAAACTTATGAATTCTACCTTAGTTACTCATTTGTTTAATTTAGAATCAAAGAGAAGGGAAATGGAATACACATAACATTAATAAAAATTACAGGTACATGGAGAAAAACATCATCAAAACTCAGAGCCACAAGGATCCCAAAATGTCTCAGAAAATACAATATATAGACCATCCTAACCCCTTCCCATGCCTCTAGGGGTCGAGCTCATCCTTCTAGGAGCTGTTTCAACCAATTATAAACATGGAACTGAAATCTAGGCAGCCAAACAACTTGCCTCTATAAGGAAGGAAACTGATTCATTAATTTAATTTTCACTTTTTAGTGAATGAATCCTCTAGAACAAGTAAATATGAGCCAAAATTACATCATAGCCATAAAATTACATCAATATAGATCAAAATTTACATCACAAAGTGAAACTAGTCAAACTGGCTGAATTTCTGAGCTGAAAAGTAAAAATTAGACCAAAATCCTCTATGCGCCGCACCCAAAAACTCAATGCGTCACGCCACTTTGAGCCTATTTTTGAGGCACTTCCTGAAGTCCAAATTGAGCTCATGATAGCTCTTTGGAAAGCCCTAGATGTCTAATTTCCAACCCAAGTGAATTTTATTGATTTGGATGTCATTTTCCCCTCCAAAACCTCAATCTCCCAAGACTGGTTCCTGTGTGTGCAAAAGGTGGCATAAAGGCCATTTTCAAGGTGTTTTTGACCCTTTAAACCACCCAGAACTTAATGAAATATCTCAGTCATTCCTGAGCATGCATAAATTTTCATAAAAAATCTAAAAATTTAAAGTTTTCCTCCAGAATATCTCTCAAACTTAAGCGCGCGTCAAGTGGCGCGACGCGTCGGGCGGAAAAACCTGTTTTGATACCAAAAAATTCAAAATTGACAAAATTTTCTCCAAATTCCTTGAAATTTGAATTGAAGGTCCCCCATCAAGTGCCATGCTTAGCCAATGAAGCTTCGGCCAAGATTCAGAGTCTATCCCCCTTTTTTGACGTTTCAGTGTCCTCCTGGTGCATGCATTTTCAGTCGTAACGTCCCTGTCTTGGTCATATAATGTATCGGTGTCCGTCATGGTGCTTGCAAGTTTATGCCCAATGTATGTTTGGTTTGTTGAGAATGAGAAATGAGAACTTGGTGTCTTATTTCTATTGCCAAATATGCCAAAGGGAAATGAGGGACTGTATGATTATTGGGGAATGTGAACAAGTGATATGAGTGGTATTTTAGGATATAAGGAGAAAAGGGATTGACAATAATGAATGACAATATTTCAGTGATGGAAAAGGAGCCACAGGTGTGAAATGGGCTTTGAACTAATTGGCACTAAAATCAAACTTTAACAATCAAACTCCAACCCTAAGGAGTAGTTTGAACAAAATGATAGGGTTTATGTTTTCACCATTCGAACTCTTATATGCAATCTCAATCTACACCAAACATTGGCAAATAGCAATGACAAAATCTCATAAACTGCCTTGGTGCATCGGAGAATGAGTTAATTGGGTTTTTCTTGTGAAGAAATGGAAAAAATTCTCTTTTCAGGCCTGTGCGCCGCGCACCAGCCCAATGCGCCGCGCATGCCATGTGCGCCACACCAGTGTAATTTTACACTGTGTGAAACTGTCCTGTGCGCCGCGCGTGCCCAGTGCACCGCGCACCAACCCAATGCGTCGCGCCATGAACCCAACGCGTAGCACATTTTTTAGGAGGCTTTTAGAGGCCTTCCTGGTGTCAAAATTAGGCATGTGATAGCTCGTTGGAAATATTATTGAGTTTAATTTCCAACCCAACTATAATTTTTCAATTTGGAGTTCATTTGCCTTGTAAAAAATCAAATCTCCCAAGACTGGTCAAAATGAGCAAAATGAGGCTGCCTCAAGGCAGAGTGCTGTTGCAGTCAACTTGTGAAAGTCTTCCTCAACTCCAAATTGAGCTCATGATAGCTCATTAGAAAGATATTTGTGTCTAGTTATCATTTGACTCATCAAGAAAGTCATTTGGCCAACCAAGCTGAGAGAAATCCTGATTTTCCCAAGGTCACTTCAGAGGTGCATCAATTCTCCTGAGGCAATAGTATTTTTGAAATTTCTCTAAAACCATGACACCTGTGTAAAAAGTGAAGGATTTTTTTCTTTATTGGAGAGTTGTGGACAAAAACCTCTCTCAGTTTTTCCAAATTCATCTTTTATTGCTCACAAACAACATTTTAGTGAAACCTATCCCGATGTGTGGAATAAGGGATCTGTTGAAATGAAGCGAATGAAGGGGATAAGGGGCTTCTAAATTCTTTAGAAAATTTTTGGAAGTAGGGAGGGATGTTAGGAAGCAGGGGAAAGTGGAATTTTAGAGATTGAGTGAGGGGAAGGGGTCCAAAAGGGAAAAATACAGGCCTAGCCTAGAAAATTGCCAAGTTGTAGCAAGAAACTAGGGTTTGTGCAAAAATGAGGAATTTGGGGGATCTCAGTGATGGGAAGTGTTTAATAAGGTACATTAAGGGTAGGAGAAGGTGTATGAACATCATGATACAAGTTTTGCTGATGATTTGACCATCCAAGAGAAATTACCTCCAAAACCCTAGGAGAGGGAAATGAACCTTACATAGGCACAACTAAAGCATGAACAAGGTGTAAAATGACCCAGTGGAACTTGACATGATGATGAAAACCCTCTGAATGATGGTACACTCAGCTGAATGGTGACATGGACCGACATTTGGACAACTTTGACAGGAGTAAAAGCAAACCCTAGACCTAATACCTAGTGACCAAATTTTGTTTGAAGACTCTCTAAAATGACAAAATTTGGCCTTGACACCTTATAATAACCTTGTAAGAGCATGTTTGATCACTGGAGGAAGGCTGCAAAGGCTAACACTAACAATGCTGAAGAAAGATAGTGAAGTAAACTGGTTTGAAGAGGCAAATAAATCATTCTATCAAGTTAAATTGGCTTTATCTCATGCTCTTATTCTTATTAGTTTAGATTATACACTTGATTTTATCATTTTATCATTTGCCTCAGAGCATACTCTTGTTGTTGTCCTTATGCAAAATAAAACTCAGAACACGGAGCAACCCATCTTCTTCTTCAGTAGAACCATAAGAGACACAACCTTGAAGTACAACATCATTGAGAAATAGGCCTTGGCGTTAGTCAAAGCATTGAAGGACTTTCGGGTCTATATTCTCCACTCTCACGTCATTGCATATTTTCCAAATGATGTTTTCAAAGATTTTCTTACGTAGAATGATCTTGAAGGGAAGCGAGGTAAATAGATCACTGCTATGTTGGAATATGACTTGGAGATCAAGCCCACAAAGCTGATCAACAAACAAGGCCTAGCGAAGCTTATGGTGGATACAAATCACCTTGCTTTGGACATTAATTTTATTGTTGCATTATCTGAAGAGCAAGAGGCTGAAACATTACCTGAGGTATCCGAAATTTTCTCTTTATCGCCTTGGTATGCTGATATAGTTCATGTTTTTCAACACTTGAATCCTCCTCCCGGCTTGCCAATTAGTAAAGCTATATCTTTGAAGTTGAGAGCTCTCAAGTACTGCATCCTTAATGGTGTCTTGTATTGGAAAGATCTGGGTGGAGTATTGCTGAATTGTTTGGTTGAAGGAGAAGTTGAAAAAGTGATGACAAATTTTCATAAAGGTGACTATGGTGGTCATTTTTACTGGAAGACTACAACTAACAAGATCTTAAGGGCTGGTTTATATTGGCCAAGTTTATTTTATGATGTTTATAAAACAATGATGAGCTTTCATGAATGTCAAATCTTTCAGGGAAAGAGGATGATCTTGCCTTTGCCCTTAAAACTAACTAAAGTGCAAGCGCCATTCCAACAATGGGGACTTGACTTCATTGGTGAGATCCATCCTCCATCATCAGCTCAGCATAAATGGATACTCACTGCCATATATTATTTCACTAAATGCATTGAAGCCATCCACATGAGGCAAGCTACTAACATTGTTATTATTCAGTCTTTAGAGAACAATATTTTGTCTTGTTTTGGCTGTCCATACAAAATCATTACTAACAATGCAGCTGCCTTTAAGTCCAAGAAAATGATTGAATTTTGTGATAAGTATCAAATTAGGATTGCTCATTCCACAACATACTATCCTCAAGGCAACGAGCTCGCTGAATCATTAAATAAATATTTGGTGAACACAATTAAGAAGATGATGCAAGAAAAAAAGAGGAATTGGCACAAAAATCTCACCAATACTCTATGGGTGGATAGAGTTAGCACAAAGAGATCAATCAACATGTCACCTTTCCAGCTCGTGTATGGTGTTGACACGGTCTTCCCTACTTCTTTAGTTGTACCGGTGATGAAAATTATGCAAGAGATCGACAGTGAACCAAATGATATCCAACGAAGAATCAACCAAATGATCCATCTACAATAGTCAAGACATGAAATCTTCAGTCATACTTCAAAGCTTCATGAGAAAAATAAAAAATATTTATGATAGGAAGACCAAAGATGATGATTTTAAGCTGGGAGATGTTGTTCTTAGTTGGGATGCCCAGAATGAATACAAAATTAAGCACAAAAAGTTTGACAATATATGGAAAGGACCTTACAAGATCATTGCATTCAGAGGTAATAAAGCATTTCTACTAGAGAATCTTGAAGGGCAAGAAGTGTTGGGAGGACCAATCAATGGTAGGTTCCTCAAACATTATCTTACTTGATCATTGAAGATGGAGTCCACTTTCACTGTACATATAATTTTAATTTGATGTCCAAGCAATAAGGGAGTTGTTGCATAAGTTTGAAGCTTGAGGAGAAGGCCATGAGACTTCTACATTTAACTAATGTTTTCTTTCAAAAAGTTTCAGTCAGTTGTCAAGTCAATTTTTTCTAGTTAAAGTCATTTCCAATTTTAGTTCATCATTTCTAGTTTGTCAAAGTTTTTCAATCTCCAGTTTTGACTCCATTTCTCAATGGTAAGACTACCTGTTACACAGCATTTTGTCACCGTCCCTGCAATCCCTCACCCTGCATATTGGAGGTTCCTTTCGGTGATTTGTGAATAATGTCATACTTTGCAAACACCTTCTTTGCATCCTTCTGCATAAGGACATCATTTCTCCTGTTGGACATTTCCTCAAAAAAGCACACAAAACCCATGTTTTGGCCTTGGCGCATGTATCCAGTTCACCCCTCGCACCGATGTGGAAGATTTTCACTAAGCCCACGCTACCTGGCACTCTGTCTCAGTGCAGTGCCCGCGCCAAGCTATTTTAGGAATGTTTTTTAAAAATTAGAGGCGAAAGTTTCCTTCTAACCACCTCAGGGATGAGTCACTGGACATGGTTAAGTTGATCAGCCACAAATCTCTCTCTTTAGGCAGTGGTTTCCACCTCCCATGGAACACTCCTAGAAGATAGGCCTCCCTTCCATAATTATAGGGATCCTAACCTCTCCCTCTCCCTCTATATAAACAGACCTTATCCCTTTATGAAAGCTAGTTGAACATATAACCAAGGAGCTGAACTTGGAGAAGGATACTATAGCTGAGTAATTGCTATTGAGAAGGTAGAACCAAGGAGAACTTCGTAGAGAGAGTCCCGTCTGAATTCCCGATGAGCCTTTGTGAGACGCACTCTGCTTGAACCCTGTTGGAGGAGACCGCAATGTTGAAGCTTGGTTGTACTCTTCCTTTCATTTATTAATATACTTGACTATGGTGTTGGTTCCATCATTGTGTTACGTTGTTGATTTAATGCAATTAATTTAGTCCTCTTCGACTGACTAATAGTTATGAATGTGAATTAGTATGTTGTATATTGTCGTTGTTTCTTGTGTGTGTACAGGTGTCCTAGCGTGAAAGTAAGCGGATCGTGATCTGTCAAACCAAGAGCGAGGAGCGAGCCACTCTTTTCGATGACAACAACAACATAGGACCTTTGGTAAGTCATATATCGAATCTCCATCCATTCGTTAACTAGGAATCAATATTATATCTTGTCTTGTTTGTGGCTAGACCCACCCTAGGGCTAGTGGGATCGCCTCTGTCCGCAGAGGGGATTTACCTCACCAACACTACCCGATCTACAATGTTCTTGACACCTCTTGAAAAAGATACTATCCCCAGCTAGAGCCAATGTTAGTGTTAGTATGTCAGTGATAAAAAATAACTCTTTCAGTTGTTTTCCTAAAAGTCATAGGTCAACATTTTTACTTTTTCAAACAAGTTTTCAAAAAATAATTTTGGTCGCTGAAGAGGTCTAGGTCAAATTTGTTGCTCCCTCATCTCATTCATCTCCATCATCACTTTTAAGGTAATCTCTTTCATTATCATATAAAGGTTTAGGGTTATTTAATTCCACCTCATCTAGGTCATTGTTTAGGGGTCATCATCGACCTTTGAAAATGTTCAATTTGTCACCTAAACAAGGCATTCACCATTCATCTCACTCATAAACCTTAAAAAAGAGAGCTAGCATGATTAGGGAGTAAAATAAAGACAACTTGTCTTGTTTTAAAATGGTTCAAATGTCAAAATTCCAAAAAGGTCAAATCTGTCTTACTGTCTCATTACAAGGCAAAAAGGTAATTTCAAGCTTATAAAAGGAAAAAAAAAAGATCTTTTTGACTCATTTTTATCTCTTGTTGTATGAAAGAGCTCCTCTCTTACCTCACTTGCACTCCTAAGGTGGTAAAAAGTTAAAATGCAAGGCATAAAACCATTCAGAATTCATTTGTTACGTTTCTGAGGGTCTTTTTTATGCTCCTGTAGCTTGTGTTATGCTTCTAGGAGCTTGTGTTATGCTTCTAGGAGCTTGTGTTATGCTTCTAGGCAAGCGTGTTATGATTTTGGAGTGTGATGCACAACTAGTGTTATGCTTCTGGCCTTTGTGCAAGTGTTGCACAACCCTTGTTACGCTTCTGTCAACCCTTTGTTATGCTTTCAGACACCTTGTTACGCTTTTGTACACAAGTGTTACACTTATGGAGGAGAGGTAGATTTGGGTTTTGGGCTTCGAAAATATTCAAACCAGATTGAAGCTTGTCATCATTACCTTGTGAACCCCTAATAAAAGGTAAATCACTACTCTCATGCTCTCTTTTGGTCAATTTTTGAGTGTTCAAAATTTTTTTATGCGCACTCTCTTTTTCTCCATAATATCACTTATCCATGGTATAAAAAAAAAATCATTTGACAAACCCTAATCTACTATAGCTTCCTAAACTCTAAACCTAGTATCTAAACCCTAACTCACAACTCTCATATACCTTATCCCCACATTTCCCATCATTCACACCATCCTTAACATGTCATTTCACCCAAACCCTAGATTCTAGCTATTTTCATAGTGAAAAACTTGGAAATTTCCTGTGTTTGCTAGATTTCATCACCCTCCCCACATCCATTTCCCCTAATTCCACCTACAATATGGAGCTAAAATGCAACCATATTCACTCAATTTTTTATAGAATTTTTCTCAGCTCCATGATCCTCCATTTCACCTTTTAAATCTACTCCACCTCTACACTAGCTATTTTCACAGTGTTGAAATTGGAAATTCCCTGTGTTTACATCATTTCGCCACCTTCCTCACACCCATTTCACTTCATTACACCCACAACTTGAAGCTAACATACAACTCAATCCACTCAATTTTTTCTATAATTTTCTTATCTCCATGATCCTTCATCTCACCCTCTAAACTCACACTTTTTCTACACTCTGTTTTTTCTAGATTTCACTACATCTACCTATCCCATCAACACACTAGGGTTTTCATCATTCTAGTGACAAAAAAGATGGAAAGTGAGAAGAAGAGTTTCAACGGAGGGTGTCATCTCAGGTTAGAACCCTTCACAATGCATGAAATCAATGCCTTTCCCTTGGCCATAAGATGTTTTGAGAGGGCCGAAGGTTTGAGTTTTTGTGAAAAGATCATGGAAGAGGGGTATCATATTCAATTGACCAGCTTATTTGCTATAGGCTTTAGCATGGGAAAGGTCACTATTGGAGATTTGGAGATAAGCCTATCAATAGACCTAATTTATTCATCAACAAATATTCCTTGTCATGGAGAGCAGTGGTTCAAGGGCATGGAGTTAGACATTGAAAATTACAAACAATTTCTTAAGCCTCATGCTAGAGAAGAGGCAGATTACCTCTTCCCTTTCAGAAACCTCAGAAATAAGTATGCTCCTTTGATGATGTTTATAATGGAATACTTCACATGCGAAGGAAGATTTTCCAGGTTGTATAGGTACCATATCAGGCTGTTGATGTATTTCACCTCTGTCAAAACACTTGATTTTTCCATATTACTTGTACAGAAGTTTGATTAATATGACTGAGAAGGTTGAAAGCAGAAAACAAGATCATCACACTAGTATTTTTCATCATGGTATGATCAAGCTCATTGTATTGCATCACCTTTCCTCCATCAACATGACTTGGGAAATTTTCTTGGAGAGATTAGCAACAACACCTACCATTTACCCTCCTATCTTGCATAATACATCATCAACACAACCAATGGAGATTGGCTCTTCTATTATGCCAACTTAGTTTTCAGATTCTCCTAAGGTTGTTGAGTTTACTCATACCTATGAGAAGGGGAAGAGACAGATTTTTGCGCCTAAGTCTGCCAAAAGTGTTCTTATAATTGACACCATTGTGGAACAAAGTGAGATAGAGGAGTAGCCTCTTTTGCATCATCATAGTGAATCAACACCATTGGAGGTAGAGGTAGCAGAGAAGGTGAAGCTAAGATCAGATGAAGAGATCACCAGAGAGAAATATGAGGAAATAACAGAATTGAAGAAGATGTTTTCAATTGCTAATTCTCAAATCACTTTCTTGCAGCAAGAAAATTTTCAGTTAAAAGTGAAGGAACTTTTACAAAGAGAGCCCAAGCAAGACCTAGAGGCAGTCAAAGCTAAAGGTAAGGAGGTTATTTATTTTTACCAAATGCGGGACATGGAGGCTAAAACACAATCAAGAAGGCCAAAACAAGAGGCCTGAAAAGGGCGCTGGAGCTAGAAAGACAATCAGCTCATCCACATGAAGAGTTGACCTTTAATGACCTTATAGCCATGGAGATTAATGAAGATAGAGAGCTTTGGTTGTCAAGGGTAAATAGAACTTGGAGAATCTATTGAAGAGGACTAAGATGGAAAATAAGCTGCAAAGACACATGGAAAATCATTATTGCACCAGGAACACAATTTATCAAATATGGATCACAAAAGTCTTAGATTTAACGAGGCTAAAACAATTGATGAAAAGTCTAAAAGAAGCACAAATGAAACGTAAAGAGAATGATAGCTTGGAATTGTTGGCTGAATCTTCCTTTTATGTTTATCCTGTCACTCACAGGTGCTATAGAACCAATTTTGAGAAGTTTTGAACAAATTTGTTATTTTTTGTGATTTTTGCACAATTTTGGAAATTTCTCGTCACAAAAGGGTAACAAAATTTTGATACGCTTATTTTGGGGGTATCCAAATGATGATTTATTTACATGGATGGATGCATTTTGATGAGTAAATTATATACCAGGAACCCCCTTGGCATGAAAAGCTTTAATTTTGGAGAAAAATCTCCAAAACCACTCATTTTTCATGTTTCTGCCACCTTTTTGGAGCCTCTGTTACGCTTTTGGAGTAAGCTTTGGAGAATGGGTTTTTGAAGGCCTTCCCGTGCATAATTTTGCAAAATTCAAGATGTTATGTAAATTAGACACACAAGGCTAGTTAAAAATTCTTTTAGAAGTGGATTTGGACTCCTAAAAGTGCCTACAAATTTCTGTTACACTTCTGTAATTTTTTGTTACCCTTATGTCAGAAATGTTACAAATCAACATTGGATTCCTCAAGACACTTGTCAAGCTCAGAAAATGTCACAAATTCGAGGTTTTTTTGTCCTATGAGTTGGCATCATATTTATTGAGTTGATTTTTTCCTTCTATCACAAGGGAATATGTAATTTAATGTAAGGGAAAAACACTCCTAGTTCATTGCTAAAATTCAGGGAATGGTTTCTAACCTCCCTAGAATCTAGCAAATGACTCATATTGTGTATTTATGATCCATTTTGGATAGGATTTAGACCTGATGAGGTGTCATAGTACATATTTTATATAAGTAGACTCACTTTAGTCTTTTTTTTGGTTGGATATTCTCATTTTGCAGTGGAGCTTTTGTAGTCAGCAATTTGGAATGAAATCAGAGACAAATTTGCAGAAATTGTGTTGAGATACTTATGGTATGCATTGGAGAATATGTTCTTCTTATGTATGCTCATTTATTAATTCCAAATGATATATATTCTTCTTTTATATATGTTTATCTTGTAATTTTATGAGAATAAATCATGTTTGTTCATGCTCTGTTTTAGACAAGGTTTACATCGCTATGTCTATTTGCATCTAAATGAATGAATTCACCTCAGTGCTCATTCAAAATCACTTTCACTTAATCATATAATCAATGACCTATTAAAAATTATTTCAAACTACCTATCTAGCCTCACATATTGTCTGCAAATTGACCTTGGAATTCAGACCTAAAAAACCTTATACACATTCTTCTCACTGACTTTTCTACCCAGCACTAAAAACATCAAACAAATCCTATTTACTGAGCTTATATACATAGCCTAAGATCATTAGATACCCAGTCATTAATTTGAATACAAAAGTGACAACGAGACAACCCTCTCTGGTCCTGGTAGGGCTAGAAACCCGACCTAAAGCTTGGTCTGTGGTTACCTTTATTCAATCCCATTTTGAAGCCTTGGGAAGTTTAGGAGAGTGATAACAATGCCCATGGCAAAGTTATTGAATAAGGATTTCAAGTTATGCTGGGATGATGATTGTCATCAAAGTCTCGATATCCTAAAAGAAAATATGGTGACTACGCCTATTCTTTTCTTTCATGATTGGAACAAGGCATTCCATGTAAATGTCGATGCATCCTACATAGCCCTAGGAGCCGTGTTAACACAACCCAGAGAAGGATATATTGATCACCCTGTAGCCTTTGCTAGAAGGAAGTTGTCTAAATCAGAAAGGAACTACGCCACCATAGAGCACGAAGAGTTAGAAATGGTATATGCACTGCAAAAATATAGGCACTATCTATTGGGGGCGCACTTCAAAATGTTCACGAATCATTTTGCTTTAAAGTACTTGATCAACAAGCCTGTGTTGGGGGGGAATATTTTCCGATTGTTACTAATGTTTCAAGAATATGATTTCAAGGTAATTTTTAATCCAGGCTGTTTGAATGTTAGACCCGACCATCTGTCTAGGATTGAGACTCGGGAGGAACTAACAAATCTTGAGGAAAGATTACCTGATGCGCAGTTGTTCACTATCAAGGTTGCAGATGAGAATTTATTGGATATCATTCAGTTTCTCTCAATGGGAATCACACCTCTAGAATACACTACATAGAAGAAGAAGGAGTTGGTCGTAAGGGTGAAAAAAATTGCTTTGATTGCAGGACACTTGTATAAAATGGGGGCTGATGAAATTTTGCGAAGATATGTTCCTAAGCATGAACAACACAACATACTGGTTGAAGCACATGACAGAGTCACTAGAGGTCACTATGCAGGAAAATATATTGCGTAGAAGATTCTGCGCGACAGATTATGGTGGCCTATGGTACATAACTATTCAGAGGCATATTGTAGCACATGTAATGTTTGTCCAAGGACTGGAAGGTTATTGCGAAGAGATGAAATGACATTGAAACCACAAATAACGTTGCAAGATTTCGAGAAATGGGTGATTAACTTTGTATGTCCAATCGATCTGCCAGGAAAGAAGATAGGTGCGCGGTACATCATTACTGCATATGAGTACCTCACCTAGTGGGCTGAGGTGTATCTAGTAAAGAATTTCATTGCAGATATGAAAATAAAATTCATTTTCAAGCATATTGTATCATGGTTTGGTTGTCCAATTTTTTTAATGAGCGACCGAGGAACGCATTTCTTGAATAGCACTATCGAAGCCTTGACTAAATAATTCCAAGTCGGTCACCATAAGAGTACACAATAATACCCCCAGGTGAATGGTGTAGTAGAAGCTTTCAACAAAATATTAGAGAATGCACTAACAAAAGTATGGAATGATAACAGAAACGACAAGGACCTACTGTTACATAGCATTTTGTCAACGTCCCTGCAATCCCTCATCCCGCACATTGGAGGATTATTCTTGTGACCTGTGAACAGTAAAATGTCCTGAAAACACCTTGATGGCATCCTTCTGCATAAGGACAAGAATTATCTTGAAGAACCCTAAAAACCTATGTTTTGGAATTGGTGCGAGTAGGCAGTTCACCCCTCGCGCCAATGGGGAAAATATACACTAGTGGGCGCGCCAGCTGGCACCCTTTCCTTGTGTTGTGCCATGCCAAGCCTATTAAGGAATGTTTTTTAACAATAGAAGGTGGGATTTTGATTCTAACAACTTTAGAATGGATCATCAAAAGGGGTTGGGTTGTTTGCCTCCGGATCTCCCTGATTAGGAAGTGGTTTTCCACCTGTCATGGAACCTTCCTAAGAGATAGGACTCTCCCCCATGATTATAGGGAGCCTAACCTCTCCTTCTCTCTCTATAAAAGCCTGCCCTCTCCATTTTCTAGCTAGCTGAACTTTTGGGAAGGAAATTATAGCTAAGTGACAATCAAGAGAAGAGCTAAGGAGAACCCTGTGAGAGAGAGAGTTCTGTCAAATCGCCGACGAGCTTTGTGAGACATCTCCCGCTGGAGCCCTGTCGAAGGAAGATCACGACGTCAGAGCATCGGTTGGAATCGTTCTCTCGTATCTTAATATACATGACTCTGCTATTGGTTCCATGATTGTGTTTGTCCATTATATAATGCAATTTCATTCGTTCCTCTCTGACTGATCAATAGTTATAAAAGTGTGGAATATTACGTTGTATGTTGTCTCTCTTCTTTGCATGTGTACAAGTATCTGGATGTAGCAAGCTCATGGATTGTGACCTGTCCAGCTAGGAACGGAAGCGCCACTTCTTCTTCGACAACAGTAGCGAAGGAATCACGGTAAGCGATCTATCGTGATTCTATCTTTTGTAACTAGGAATCAATAGCTTTACGTGTTTCGATTGTTGCTAGACCCACTCTAGGGCTAGTGGGATCACCTCTGTCCACAGAGGGGATTTACCTCCACAAGAATTTGGTGACTCCACTGGGGATCAGTGGGAGTTGGTCCTTCTTCCATTGGGTTTTTTTTTTTGGCTTTTCGTTTGATTAGTCTGCGTTTCTGGTTCACCTTCCTTGGTGTTAAACTCCTGTTCAGCCCCCGGAAGACCAGATCTAGCCTCTGTTAGTTCATTTTCATTAATTACTAGGGTAAACTTGTTTGGCGCAGTTATACCTCTGACAGTCGTGCCAACTGGCACTAGTTGCTAGTTAGGCACCCGTGCCAACCCCTGTTTGGCGCAGATTACAACCAAGAAGGCACGCCAATCCTGCTTGGTTTTAGGGTTTGCTTGTTCTTGGACTCTCTAAGCTTGAATTTTGGTCCTGGTTCATTTTTTCTGATTGATTGAGTGCTTTGAAGTCATTTTTGACTATGTTTAGCCCTTGTCCTCCGGTTGTTTTCCCTTTTCTGTTAGTTTTTCATTTTAGCCCTAGGGCTTCTAGGTGCTTAAGTGTGCTGAGCCTCCTATGGGAGTTTTGGGTCTTTGCTTTCCCGGTCAACTTCGTTTTAGCTTCTTTGCATTCATCTTTCTGAATACCATTAAATCATTGCGTTTATTGAGTGATTGTTCTCTCTTTCGTTCAATTTCGCTTTGTGTTGCTCCAAGCCTAGATCACACGGTTTGTTTGAGTCTCTTTCGAGATTCTTCTTCGCTTTGAGGGATTTCATCATTAGTTTGAGTGTTGATTGTGCTTGTTTGAGTCGAGTGAGCTTGTTTTGTTTCGACTCTCTCTCTATCATTCTCAAGTTGATGTTTTCATTAGTTTTTCATTTATTTAGTGCATTTTCTCTAATATATTGAAAAATACCAAAAACAAAATCTTTTGCGTTTTGATTGGCATAGTGGAAATTGAAAACTCTTTCGCATTACTAGAATTATATAATTCTAGAGAAAAGTTTCCTAGTTTCATTAGCTTGCATTGAAATTGGTAGTGGATGTTTTTGTTTGTTCATTTCGCTATCATTTGAAAGCTCTCAACTCTCCTGTAGATAGCTCTTCATTGAACGAAATGATGTTTTGTGGCATGTAGCTTGCATCTAGAGGTTTTATGAGATCCAACATTCAATAGGGCCTTGAAATTGAAACGTAAATTGAAGATCAACTTTAAAATTTACTGAATTAACCTAATGCTGCATTGAAACTTAACGAAACATCTAGTAGTCTAAGGTAAGACGTGTTCCAGTGTCTTTAAGCCTAGTAGCTGTTGCTTGCCATCTGGCTACAAACAACGCTAGTATAGACTTGTGCTCCCCGTACCGTCGCGTATATAAAGGGAGACCCCATTAGGTTGAAAATCCTTTATCCATAGGAGGCCGAGTCTACCACCTTTTACCTGTGATACATCGGACACAACATTCAGAGAGATTACCTGCACATACGTTAAGTCCTTGGTTTATTTCTCTTTCATTTTTTACCAAGGTGTATATGGCAGTTCACAGATATCTAGTACGCCCATTTACCTAGATTACCAGAGTAGTCATTTTGATCTTTACTGACTCCCTAAATTTGAAAAGATCATCAAGCGCTTGTCCTTTCATGCTTGTTTCCAAAATGAAAGTGATAGAGTCATATTTTACTCATTTATAGACTCTTAAAACATGAAACAATAAAATTTCCAGTTTCAATGTGGTAAAATTAATCACCTACGATCACACGCCCATTTAGAGATTGATTTTTTTTTGGCCTGTTTTAGTTTGCCTTGGTTTTTGCCCGTGTGTCTTTGTTTTTGATCTCTTCCTCTTTTTTGCTATAGTCATAGTGGCGGAACCATTAGTTTCGTCTACTGGTAGTCCTTATACAAACGATTCGTCAGAGGTCTCTCAATCCTATACTTAGCATCAGCAGCCCATGGTATCCGAGTTTCCCGACGGGGGACCGGTTATATTTGAACTTCCTTTTGGAGGACCAGTTGAGTTCAATTGGCCCTTTTCCAATGCTTGGTTTGGATTTGGAGTTGGGGAACACTTCCCTCCTCTTACATCAGGATCACCATTTTTGGCTGCTGTCATACCTCCTAGTCCCCGTCGTCTTTTAAAAGATCCTACGGCAGGGTCAGATATGGACTCATCCAGTCCTATTCCTAATGAGGGAATTCCTACTTTTGGTGAAGACTACTAGCTTTTTCCCGAAGAAATCCCCGAACCATCTGTTCTGTCTTCACCTGGTCCGTCGCTCCCAACTGGATATAGGTTTTTAAGTCAGGTCATGGTCGCTATTGCCTCTATGAGGATATCGACTCCGTCCATGGAACCGATCATTCCCTCGTTAGGGATGTCGCCATAGACACCGCTCACGACATCTCCCTTTGTCACATCGGTACCTGTTAGACCTACTGTCTACGTGGCTTCATCTACGCTTGTTGTCACCACTTAGCGAACCAGGACCTCGTCAGTTGCTGAAGACGTTTATCTAGCTTCGGCTATTCCTAAAAACCTTTCTCCTGAGGAGTAACATATGTCTTTATAGCCGTCGATCTCCGAGGTTGGTCAGTCCTCCCAGGATCTTAATCGTCCTTAATTTTCTCATTATGGAGTAGATGGTACCCCGATCTACGTATATCCATTTCAATATGATGAGCACGACAACCTGATTTATATCCCTGCTCCTGAGGCTTATTAGTATATCAACGGTTTCATACCTACCTTGTCTGTGCAACCTTCTAACCAACAAGGAAAACCCTTACAGGGACAACCTTTGTTTCAGCAATGATATGCTGCTGGCCCACAAGGACAACCCTTCTAGGGACAACCTTTGGCCCAGCCAGGGTATGCGTACAACCTGCAAAGGAAACCCTTACAGGGAAAACCTTCGGTCCAGCAAGGATTATTGTACGGCTTGCAAGGGTAGTCTTACTACCCTCAAGGTCAACCTCTACAGCCTCACCCAGTGTTCCAACCAGGGCAACCTAAAGGGCTGGTAGGGCAACCAGGGTATCAACTTAGACCGTCATACGGTCCTGGGGGGTAAACCCATCCGTCTCAACCTTTGGTGCAACCTCAACAGCCTCATTTTCCGATTGGTAAAAATGTTTCACAGCCAGGGCCATCCTATGGTCCTATCCCAGGTCAACCTAGTTATCAGGCGCAACTTGGCCCACTCTCGCCATCAGGCCAACCTGCTCAGCCGGGGCAACCTAGTGTCCCTCATTAGCCAGGTAAACCTGTTCAACCAGGACAACTTGCACAACCTGTTAACCTTGCTCAACCACCGATCTATTCTATGCCACAGCCGAATCCACCTATGCGCCTAGCTTATTCGACTCAGAAGGGTCCCACTTACCAGCAGCTTGTTCGACCCCAAGGCGGCTATTACCCTCAAGGTTAGTCTTGATCGGTTTACAACCTGCCTCAAGGTTCTGGTTATTACCCTCAACAGCCAGGCTATACTTATACTCCGCAGAAAAATCCGTACACTGCTCAATCGGGGCCCACGTATAATCAGAATCAATACCCTAGTTATCATCCCTCGTATCCTGGTTTTTAGCTGCCATATCAACCCAATTATCTGGCTTATACCCCCTACGGTTAGAATCCTTTGGGACAGAACCAATGGGGGCAAAATTATGCTCAACCAGGATGGAGTACAGGTATAGGTCCTTATCGGGGACCTGGCATGCCTTTTAACCTCAATTACCTTTTCTCGCCACGTTGGAGTTTCTGGACGTGTCCAAATTGACCAATGATTCGATTCTTCATAATCCATATTAGCCTTTGGTTCCGACGAAGGTGCTTGGTGATTGTCCTAAGTTCGAGGGAAAATCTGGTGAAGACCCCCAAGCACATGTCATGACATACCATTTGTGGTGTTCTTCGAATTCTTGGGTAGATGACTCAATTCGTTTACGTCTTTTCCAGCGCACTCTCACCGGCGCTGATCCTAAATGGTACATAGAATTGTCCCATGGTATTTTTCAAGATTTTAATACTCTAGCTATGGAATTCCTGACGCATTTCCAGTTACCGGTTCATTTTGAAGCCAGGACACATCTCCTGACATCTCTGAAACAGGACAAAGCTACTCATATTTCAGATCACATTCATGAATGGAGATGTCATCGTCGTCTGATCAAGTTTGACATTCCTGATCAGCTTCTAACTCACTGGTTCAATACCTCTTTTGTCAATAAGATTGCACAAGACATTGCTATGGGGGCATGTGTAACCGAGGAACAAGCCATTTCTCGTGCCCAGTACCTCGATTCAGTGTACTCTCAGTTCGGCATATTATACGACATCTTGAATGATGCCTCGCGACCAGGGACCTCTAAAGCACCATCTACCCCATTGGTTGACGGTGTTATTGGTTCCGTCTCTCAAATTTCTCGCAAGTCTTCCAATGGGAAGCAGAAATCAAATTCTTCCAACAATTCTGCTCCTCCGACTACTCCAGATTCTGGTAAGACTGCAAAGGTCAACACCGTCCAGGCCAATCCAGACAACAATACCACCAAAGGAAAAAAGAAGGGAAAAGGCAAAGCCAAATCCAATGCCCCAAAACTAGAATCGTCCAAAGCACATGCTGATGATGGTTCACAGCGAAAACCCAAGTACCCTTTCCTGATTTGTGATGAAGACCACTACACCAAAGATTGTCCTAGACGATCCGAGGTTAGTAAAATTCTTAAGGGCTCCAAGGGAACTCTGGCAGTTTTTAAGGAACCTTTTCCATCTCAGCAGACCCAGATGGTTGAGCAGCCTTCGCCATCTGCACCGTTTGGGTATCAGGTTTTCATGATGAATGGTGCTGCAATTTTTTCTATAACCACTTAGTCAAAGGATTATGCCCGATCATGCCAGGTAACTGGGAAGGAAGTCGTTGATGGCCCTCCTCCCCTGCCTGCCTCTGGTCCTCTTGAGACTGAAAGGCCCAGTGCTGAACTCGTTGTATGACCACCTTCCAAAGGTGTTCTATGAAAGTTTTCCTATAATCCAAACGCCCGTGCTGCTCAGCATTACAACATTGTTGAGGATTTGGCACAGGCGCCTTCCATGATGTCCGCATTGTAAGTACTTCAGAGTTTTCCGTCTCAACGAAAAGCTTTGTTATTTTCAATTGACGGAATTGATCCTGCCGATTCTAGCCTTCTCACCTTCAATCTAGAGAATTCATCCCCCGACTCCTGCACCATATTGTGCTAGTTATACAAGTCGGCATTAACTACCTCAATATTCACAGAGCCGTTGTGGACGAAGGTGCATCTACCTGCGTTATGTCATCTATTTGCTGGAAGGCCATCGGCTCTCCAATCCTCACTTCATCTCCCAATGCCCTTGAGGCATTCGATGGAAGGGAATCAAAACCCTTGGGTGTTCTCGCGAGTCTACCGATTACATTACAAGGAAAGACTGTCAAAATTGAAGTGGAAGTCGTTGATGCAAAACTTAACTATAATCTCCTACTTGGTCATAGTTGGACCCACACAATAATTGTGCGTTCCATCCACCCTCTTTCGACTTTTGAAGTTTCCACATGAGGGCAAGATTATTGCTGTCGATCAGTTGTATTTCTTTCCCTCATCCTTCGAGAAAAACGTGCCGTACGTGGATCAAATTCCTAATCCCCTCGACAGTATAGGACCAGGTATTTTCAAGGACCCTGTTCTCATGGGTATTTTCCCCATTCCACCACCGAACACCATTCAAGTCAATATGATCTCTAGGTTGGATGACCCATGGATCATCCCTTCTCCTGAACAGGTTGCCTCTTTTGGAGAATCGATGCCTCTGAACCCGGTTGAAATCAGTTATTGTGAGATCATTGCCACGATCCTCCTCCTGCTGATAATGCTCCTTTGAGCATGGCTCTTGATGTTCATTCTCAATCCCCTTGGCTCGGTGATGCAGATTTTCCCGATCCTTTAAGAGAAGTTTTTTCGTCTAACGAAGCTATTATGGAGACAATGTTTCTAGAAGATCTGCTGTGGAGCGATGGGCATCATCGTTCCTCGCTCATGCCTAGCTTGGGGGCAATGTCTACTTGTCTTGAGCGTTTTGCATCTGTTTCTCCCTCTCCTGAAGCTGCTCCTTTGAGCTCGTTGGATCATAGTTCCTTTTCTTGTGCCAAGCTCCCTAAACAATGAAACAAGTTGGTTTGAGGAAAATTCTTTTAAGTGTGTCAAACTCATTAAAATAATGAAACAAGATCCTGTTCAATTCGAGTCCTCGATATGATCTCAATCTCATAATTCAAACCTTCACTGCATCTGCTTTGCATATGCACTGAAGCTTGGCGGGCATGTACCTCGAATTGAGACACCATGCTGGGGGCATGCCAGATTTTCCTTGTCATTTTCAAGCATAGTTTGCGTTTGTTCTTTTAAGCTTGTGTAAAAATAAAATATGTTGGCTGATGCATTTTGCAAACTTTTACCTTTTTCGTTGGGTCGTTAGTTATGCAGATTATTTAGCTGATACATTAGATAACATTGTATTAGACATTTTCATAACATATAAAACATCATCATATGTAAGTAATATCCATGTAGAAAATAGATGTATATATATATGTTGAGTGTTTGCAACGTGTGCATCATATAAAACCAAAAAATATACATGTTTGTTTCAGTTACATCTGGAGACGACATGTCTCTCAAAAATATGCAAATAAAAATCCTAGGTGACTAATTGGCATGGTGCTCACGGTAGCACGTCACTGCCAGCACCAACTGCCTCAGCAAGCGGTGGAGACGACATGGCACCCCTACGGTGTGCCTTTGATAAGATAAGGGAACATTATCTAAACAAGCATAATCCGGAACTCTGCGAGCGATCCCCTCTAGGTTCTGTACAAGCTCGTCCCCCTTGCCCCCCTCACCTCGAGGGTCATAAGCGAGAGGGGTCCTCCTCGCTACTGGTGACATTCCGGCGGGCCTCTCTGGGCCAACATCTACATACATATAGGATCAGCTGTTAGAACATGCATGTATACCAAAAAATAATAAAACTCATAAAATTAAAAAGAGTCCTACCTAGCTTCTCGTCCTAGTCCTCTCCTTCCAAGAGCGGAAGGTTTGGGTCTACAATAAAATCTGTGCCAGCATAGGGCCAGTCCTCCACGACGATGAGCTATCGTCGGAGCCACCCAAATAACTTGGGTCGCCATGACATCTGCTAGCCGCCCCTTGCCCTGGGCATCAATGCCGCCCATCGAGCCATCCGTGGCTCTCTCAACGGTGGATACAGGACTATGGCCCCCTGGCACTGGAAGATAGGTAGTCGTTCCAGGAAGAACGACACCAAAATTGATCCATATCCAAACTATTTCAGTTTGGTCTGTTTGCATTTTGTGAGTTGCTGTTTGATGTTTAGTGTCACGACTGTGGCCCAGTCAAACACTGTTGGGTTCATGCACTCTGATGCAAGAAGGAGCTGTGTCTTGGTAGCCTCGTGCGGTGCCTACGACCCCGCAACCCGTGTAATGGTATGTAGCACTACTTTCAGTGCTAGATCAGGGACAGTCTGAATGTCTACCTTTCCGCTACCTATCCCTTTGTGTGCCCCTCGACACACCCTATCCATGACCATTATCATGTTTTCATCTGAAGGCCTGGTGCCGGTCAGGATAGGGACTGGACCCCTGCGTGACAGCCCAGTGATGAAGTACACGTCTGAAACTTCGAGCTCAAGTACCTGATCTCGAAGTTTGAACTTCTCCTCATCCTCATCCCAAATTCTAATCAAATAATGCAGTAGTTTGGGCTGAGCCCGGAGACATGGCGTCAGGAATAATTTCTTCAGCCCACAATTCCAGAGAGCATTCATACACTGCTCATTTCCCATTGCCAATTCATCTTCCTCGCTGTGCTCTCTTTCCTTCCATTCAATTACCATTTTTTATTTGTACCAGCATCAAATCAGACATAGGAGTGTTAGAAACCTCCTCAAGTATTCAAAATTGTTAGCCGCAACTTGCGTTGCACCATTGGCGTGGCTGTGTGGCTAACAGTCGCGCAAACTGGCATGGCCTCTATGTAAAACAGAGTGGATTGGTGCAGGTCCGTACCTGGTACCTGCGCCAACCACAGAGCCCTACATTTTGAAATTCCCTCCATAAAAGACCTCAAACCATGATTAAGTATAATGAAATGTAGCTTAAAAGATGGCTAATGGAAGCGGCTCTTACCTGAAGAAGACGGAATCTGGATTAGTCCACTAGATTGTTCACAATCGTCACCTCAAGATCGCAAAGGAAATGGCTCACTGTCGCTCTACAAAGAGGTAAAAAGGTGAAAAGTGAATAAGTTTTTACTATTGGTGATATTTATAAATTTTCAAATCGCAATTAGGTTTTAAGACTTGTTTTTATGATATTTTATGATATTTTTATCGAAAAATGGGTTTTACACTTTCTTTTTGTACAGCGATAGGTTTTCACGCGATTAGGACGAAGACACGAGTTGTATTTTATACTTTTTCAGACTCGGTAAAAACACAAAAAAGTCACTACTAGAGTCATCTTTCAGCTCTTTTCTGAATCTCTAAAAATGAAAAGATTGCCAAGACGCTTGTCATTTTGAACTCGTTAAATGGCTGCGAAACGACATCTACCCAGTATGCATTTACCCCTTTTTCGGGTTGGGATAGATTATTTACGAAAAAGGAATACCCTAGCCTATCACGACTAGGAGGTTCTCTTGGATATTGTTTTCTAACTTTTCAGATCTGAGGAACTATTCACGAAAAGGGAGTTGTTGGAGTTTTTTTTTCCGCTATCTTTTCAAACTCTCTAAACATGAAAAGATGCCGAGTTCTTCCTTTGTTAGACTCGTTAAAAACTGATGACATCGGACTCCGTCGTAATGACGTTACTCGAGTTCCTCATTCCCAGGGCTCGTAAAATGTACTAGGTTGGATTTTTCCAAAGGAAAAAGTAATATCACAAGCACATGCTATCCCCTTCAAGCTTGTTTCCAAAAAATAATTGGGGTACTCGCTAGAAATGGTGGGGGAAAATGGAACCAGTATTGCAGTCATGTCGGCAGTGTGTTTCTCTTGAACATGGCACTTGTCTGCATTCGTGTCGGGTTGGGGACATATCATCTCGTTATCTGCTTGCCTTCATGGGTTTGGGTAATATCTTTTGACCACTCATCTGCTCTTTGCCACGTCACCATGACCTCAGATCCCCTGATGTCAAATACTGCCAAATCTAGTGTCATGCCACTGATATGTTCAAGAGAAGTTGGCCTCTGCAGTTTTTCAACCTCCCTCTGATTCTCTGTTGGTCTTGATTCACAAAAATCATGTTCCTCTGTCTCATGTCGATGATGTGGGAAACATTATGGCCCAACTTCGATCAAGGTCACTTCCTGTCGATTTTAGCTCATTATCCAGGAAGCTGATCTAGAGACTCCCTTCAGGTACCTTGGAGCCTGCATGCCTCAATGGCAGGTTCTTCGCATTCGACACAAGGTTATCATTATTTGCCTTCAATCGGATGATTCTGTGGGTGTTCGACGCCAGATCACTGTTCACACTTCGTGGATTGTACCTCTTGTACCTTGAGGGCCATCATCATTATTGGTGGTTCATCTCGCGTCTGTTAATGGCTTTCATTATTGGCTGGTAATTAGATGATGTTCTTGCATGTTCGACTTCAACTCACATATTTGCATGCTTGAACTTATACTTTGTTCGGGTCGAGATGGAGTGCAAGACCCTGGATTTTGTCTGATAAACATCCAGGCTGCGGGTTCTTTGTGGATTATTATGATTTATTGCATGAATCTTTTTATTAGATGGCTGCGACCAGGCCCGAGTCTACTTGTTGATCCTTATTTTACTGGATGGCTACGTCCATACCTTGGATCTTGGTTTTTGTACACTCTATTATGGATGGCTGTGCCCATACCACATATCATGTATCAGAGATTTTAGTTGTATTCGTATTCACAGGTCTTCCAACGACATTATTTTCAGTTGGACACGTTCTCATAAAGCATTTCACCCCTCCCTCTCTCTCGGACCTCATGATTTATGGGGCATCTGTTACACAAAATTTTGTCACCGTCCCTGCAATCCCTCGTCCCGCACATTGGAGGACTATTCCCGTGACCCGTGAATAGTAAAATGTCCTAAAAACACCTTGATGGAATCCTTCTACATAAGGAAAAGAATTCTCCTCAAGAACATTTCCTCTGAAGAACCCTAAAAACCTATGTTTTGGCATTGGCGCGGGTAGCCAGTTCACCCCTTGCGCCAATGGGGAAAATGTACACTAGTGGGCACGCCAGCTGGCACTCTGTCCCTGTGTTGTGCCTGCGCCAAGCCTATTAAGGAATGTTTTTTAACAATAGAAGGTGGAAGTTTGATTCTAACAACTTCAGAATGGATCATCAAAAGGGGTTGGGTTGTTTGCCTTCGGATCTCCCTGATTAGGAAGTGGTTTTCCACCTCTCATAGAACCTTCGTAAGAGATAGGAATCTCCCAATGATTATAGGGAGCCTAACCTTTCCTTCTCCCTCTATAAAAGCCTGCCCTCTCCATTTTCTAGCTAGCTGAACTTTTGGGAAGGAAATTATAGCTAAGTGACAATCAAGAGCAGAGCTAAGGAGAATCCTGTGAGAGAGAGATTTCTGTCAAATCCCTGATGAGCTTTGTGAGACACGTCCTGCTGGAGCCCTATCTAAGGAAGATCATGACATCATAGCATCGTTTGTAATCATTCTCTCATATCTTAATATGCATGACTCTGCTATTGGTTCCATGATTGTGTTTGTCCATTATATAATGCAAGTTAATTCGTTCCTCTCTGACTGATCGATAGTTATAAAAGTGTGGAATATTACGTTGTATGTTGTCTCTCTTATTTGCATGTGTACAGGTATCTGGATGCAGCAAGCTCACGGATCGTGACCTACTAGGAATGGAAGTGCCACTTCTTCTTCGACAACAACAGCGAAGGAATCATGGTAAGCGATCTATCGCAATTCTATCTTTTGTAACTAGGAATCAATAGATTTGCGTGTTTCAATTGTTGCTAGACCGACTCTAGGGATAGTGGGATCGCCTCTGTCCGTAGAGGGGATTTACCTCCACAACAACTGCACATTACTGCTATTTTATGGGCCTACAAAACTACCTGCAAGAAGCTTACTGGACAAACCCTGTTTCGATTAGTTTATGGACAAGAATCAATAATTCCCATGGAATTTATCGTGCCTAGTCTACGCATTTCAACAATAATGAATATGGCCAATAGAGACATCACAGAGCAGTGTTTGGCGCAGTTGATTGAGTTGGAAGAGGATCGCTTCATCGCCAGATTTTACAAGAAAGTTCAGAAGGAAAGAGAGAAGGCATGGCATGATCGACATATTAAGAAAATTATATTCATAGATGGGGACCTGGTTCTACTATACTGCAACAAGTGTGTGAATTTCTTGGGGAAGCTGCAAATGCACTAGTTAGGCCCATATATTGTCTAGGAAGTGAAAGGCGGAGGCACGATCCAAATCACCAAGATGAATGGGGAATTGTTCCCTAGTCGAATCAATGGTAGTAGATTAAAACTGTATAGGGCTGACTCTATCCTTGGTGGTTCACAATGACTATATGGCTGGTGTAGAGTATTGATGCTCCGCACAGCTGGTCAGGGGCATAATTCTGTAAATGGGTTACAGATACAAGTGAGGGTCAATCAAGTGAGCGAGTTTCAAGAGAGCATGGATCCAGTTAAGAAAAGACAAAAATGTTATAAAGTAGTGCACCGATACAGTTCCTCCATTAAAGGATTCCTTGGGTGGTATTAAAGAAAATATCGATGGTGCACCACAATTGTGACTCGAAATGAATCACAATTTTGTGTTGGGGGCCTGTTGGAGCCAGGATTCTGCACGAAGTAAAGACTCTGTAGATCTAGGAGTGGAGCGTGCAGCGCAAAGTATATTTTTGGTTTTAGGGGCTTTGGGGTGGGACAAAGCCCCTTAATTATGTAACGGGATGGGATTTTTGATGAACGTTGGACTTTTCCCATGGTTTTGGACCATGGTATTGTAAAATCTAGATCTATATAAGGAGTTTAGATAGAAGTCATAGGTAGGATTATAATTAATGATATGAAATGAATTTGGATGTAAGACTGAGTTAGAGTCTGTGGTTTGGGTTAGAGGAAAAGGCTCTTGTAGCTGTGTGCACATAGACCTTAGGAAAGGCTGCAGTTGTGTGCGCAGGGTGGAAAGAGATTGTATGTGACAGATCTGGATGTTAATGAATGAAACATTAAAAAATTCTGCATTATATTGATGTTTTTTTTGCTTATTATTTATGAATAAATGTGCCAAGTTAAGGTTGATTATGTATCTGAATAGCGTAGTCCATTTTATGGTTACTTACTATGTTTAATGCTTAATTAAGGAGATCACACAATCTCTGAGTAAGTTCAACAGTTGTGTTGAACAATGCTGGTAATATTGATAGATCTGACCTGTGGAGCTCTAATAAGAAGGAAAATACCTAAATCCACTATCCTCTATCCATCTAGATGTAGAAACATGGTTCTATCATCCCCCTATATTGCCTCGGGTGATACTTTGGTATGCAAAAGAAGATCAGCTCGTTGCCTAAAGGGTTGGTAATAACGGGTTTTGTTGGACTGCGCAAACTATCTGAACCTGGGTTAGGGCCCCATAAAGCCAACAATGTATTTTTATGAGAAGTGCTATGAAACCAGCTCAGAAAATAGAAGAAAAGGGAGCTCAACAACTTGGAAATCAGCCTCTTTGAGGGGGAAACCTCCTTTACATTACATAAACGAACAATTCTTGGATGAAAAAAATGACAAAACCTCCTTTCTATATATAGGATTCCATGGGATCACAATATAATCCTAGCGGGCCTAACAATAATAATGTAAGGGCATAATAATAACAATATGGGGACTAAAGGGGTACAACAATAAAAATAAAGGAGCTACATTAACAACAATAAGGGACTAAACTTGTAATATAGGGCCCTAACATGCCCCTCTCCTTCAAAAAAGTGTTGTCCTCAATGCTTGAGTATTTATGGTTGCTTATGTATAAATTATCATCCTCCCATGTGGAATCTGTAGTGGGTAAGTTCTTCCACTTGATGTGATACTCTGAAATTGATCAATTTCGTAGTTGTCGAGTTCTTGTTTCCGTGACTACTTCAGGTTCCAATATGATTTTTCCTTCCTCATCAAGTTCTGGAAATATTTTTTGAACCATAATTTTTTCACATATAACCTTCTTTAAGCATGAAACATGGAAAACTGGGTGCACCCGGGAAGATGCAGGAAGCTCCAATTTGTATGCCATAGTAACAATCTTTTGCAACACCTTGTAAGGACCATAGTACTTTGGTGATAATTTATTATCCTTCTTAGCTTGCTTGAGGGATATTTGTTTGTATGTTTGTAGCCATAAAAATACCTAGTCACCTACATCAAAACTTCTCTCACTGTGATGTCTATCTGCCTGTTGTTTCATTCGATTTTGTGCCAAATTTAGGTTATCCTTTAAGAGTTGGAGAACTTGTTGTTGATGCTCGATGTGATATTCCACTGCTTTAACCTTAGAATTTTCTCTTAAAGATGATGTGATGGACGACAAATGATATCCATAAAGTGCCATAAATGGGGTCATTTTTGCTGCAGTGTGGAAGGAAGTGCTATACCACCATTCATCCAGAGGTAACCAATTGATCCATTGTGTTTGTTTATCAGGTACAAAGCAACAAAGATATCCTTCCAAACATTTGTTCACTATCTCAGTTTTCCCATAAGATTGAGGATGATAAGATGAGCTATGAGCTAGTTGAGTACCCAAACAAGAAAATAATTATGTCAAAAAATTTCCATTGAAAATGGGATCTCTATCGCTTACAATAATATTTGGAGTTTCCATGTAGCTTTTGAATTGTTTCCATAAATTCAGTAGCAACTGTACTCGCTTTAAATGGACGAGACAATGAAAAAAAGTGTGCATACTTAGTAAGCCTATCAACTACCACCATGATGACACTCTTTCCTTTGAACTTAGGTAAACCTATGATAAAATCCATTGAAACCTCCTCCCAACGTTGATTTGGAATGGATAAATGTTGTAGTAGACCCAAGGTCTTAATTGTCTCAACTTTATTTTGTTGGAAAACCAAACATTCTGCCACAAAATTTTGAATATCAGATTTAAGACCATCCCAAAAAAATTATTTCTTCACCCTGTGGTAAGTTTTTCAAAATCCCAAGCGTCCTCCTAAGGGAGAGGTGTGAAATTCCAAAAGAATATCTTGTTTTAGTTGGGAATTCTTACAAAGATATAAGTGATCTTTGTACCATAAGGAATCATTTTTCCAACTAAATGTATCAAATGTACTGGGATCTTGCTGCAAATTTTGAATGGGTGTCCATACTTCTTCGTCATTCTTCCATTCCTCCCTTGCTTCGGTTATCCAATATGGTTGGATAATAGACATGGCATAAAGCAATTCTTCCACATCCTCATCCTTTCTCGATAGTGCATCTGCAACAACATTTAGCTTCCCTTTTTTGTAGATAATTTCAAAGTCATAACCCAACATATTTGTGACCCATTTTTGCTACTCTTCTGAAGATAATATTTGTTCCAAAAAGTATTTAAGACTATCATAATCAATTTTTACCTTCAAGTATCTTCCCATTAGGTAAGGTCGCCAATTCTTTAGTGCATGTAGTATTGCCAACATTTCCTTCTCATAAATAGATCTCTGTAAATACTTTCCTTTGATTGGACGACTTTCAAAAGCATTGGGTCTTGCTTATTGCATTAAAAAAACACCAATTCCATTTCCCAAGGCATCACGTTCCACAATAAAGGTTTTTGTGAAGTCTGGCATAGCTAAGACCGGTGCTTGGCACATTGCCTCTTTAAGATGTTCAAAGGCCTTAGATGCCTCATGAGTCCATGAAAATGCATCTTTCTTCAATAATTTTGTTTGAGGTGCTGCTATTTTCCCATAATTCTTAACAAACTTGCGATAATACCCTGTTAACCCGAGAAATCCTCACAACTACTTTATGGTTGTGGGTGTTAGCACTCCACCATATCTCTGAGGCTAAGAAGAGACCAACGAAGGTAACTACAGACCAAGCTCTCACCAAGTAGCTGGCCCTACTAGGCAGGAGAGGGCTCTCTCCAAGGGATCACAGCCAAGATGGTTGGATAGATTAGGTTTTAGGCTAGGTAAAGTAGCACAGGGGTTTTGGTTGGTTGATTTGGGTACTGGATCAGTGAATTAGGTCAAATAGGTAACTAAGCCAGGGAAAATAAGATCAGAATTGTAGACATCTGATGGGGCAAGGTAGGTAATCACTCTAACATTTTAGGGTTCTTAGGTGAGATGGATCAGACTGGTGAGGTGCTAAAAATAGCATGAAAATACATGAATTATTTTTAAATTGAAGAAACTGAAGCAAATTATGGTGATTCTCCCAAAGCAGAGCATAAAATATTTATTCTACTTATCAAAATTGAGAATCAAACATATCCTAGAATTGGAATGAACATGGAAAGTACAAAATATTCATACATATGCAATAGAAGAGGAAACTATGCCAAAGTACAGTACCACATGTATTAGCGCTCCGTAATTCTGAGGCTGAAGGCAGAATCTCGGAGGCAACATCAAAACCGCTTCGGGCCTAGGATCTAGCCCTCCTAGATCGAGAGAGGGATCTTTCTATAGGATTTAGATTTGTTTATTGGGTTTTTTAGGCTAGTTAATAAGTGTGGGGTTTGGATTTTGAATTTGGTTTGGTGGGGAAAACAAGGGAAATGGCTATTGGGAAATGGAGTCAAAAGGCTTGGGTGACCAATTTATAGGAGTAATCAAGCATGAGTGAAAACAGGGCAATCTAGGAGTACTACTTTGGATCTCTGAGAATGAAATGGAGCGAGAAGGTACAGGAAAAGTGGAACTCAACAGAAATTGAGGGGCAGTTAAGAATTCCTCAACTAAACTGGAGCGTAATATTATGTAGAAACCGAGGAGAAATTAAGAATTCCTTGATTTTGCATCGGTGGAAAACAAAAACTATTGTAAAATCAGCTAGAATAGGGTGCTCTAGAAGCAAATCCTATTCATCATTTTCTATTCTAAAAATCAGAATTCAGAAATACTAAGACATGAAAACAATGGATAACACATTAAACAAGAGAAACTTCACCATTTGGTGCACCACTTGAATCTTGAAAGTTTCTCTTGTATTACTTTGCAAGAAGTCGCAACATTACATAATGGGACTCAGTCCCTCAATGCAGATTCCCCCCCCCCCTCTAATACTTCGAACCAATACAACATATATGCTAAATATACTAACTCATTAAAATTAGTGCTGTAACTAACAATTACATTCTTGCTAACTCCCTAACAAAGGACATAGTATTATTAGACATGCTTAAATAAAACTGTTGGATTTATAAGGACTGTTGGACATCTGGCATTTCTTTGATTCTTCTGAGATCAAGTTTGTCATATGATGGCTAGTATAAATCCCATCAAGCCTTAACACTTGGGCTATATGAAAGTCCCTTGAGTGCTACAATCTAGAGCTGTGTATTCATATAATTTCATACCTTGAAACGCTCGACTTGATCGAATATCCCATCTTCTCAAAAATAGGAAAGATGGTTACAAAGCTGAAAACTGGGCCAAATCTGCTGAGAATAAGGGCACAATGAGAGATTTTTTTCTCTCCAACGGTGAAATATAGGACAAATATGAGAGAGGTTATTTTTATGTTCCCCTTGTTGGTAAAAAACCTCCCTTGGATTTTCAAAATTCATCTCTAGCTCTTCACAACAGTCACCGCAAAATCATGCCTAAAAATGGGGAAACTAAAATCTTGAAAAATGGCTCTCAGACATGCCTTCAATTATCCCTTATCCTGATACCTCGGAAAAATATGAGAGAGGTTATTATTCTTTACCCCGTTTCGGTCAAAAACCTCTCTCATATTTTGAAAATTTATCTCCAACTCTCCACAACAGTTGTCAAAAAATCATGCCTAAAAATAGGGAAACTGAAATCTTGAAAAATGGCTCTCTGACATGTCTTCGATTCTCCCTGCTCCTGACACCTTTGTAAAATATGGGAAAGGTTTTTGTTCATTTCCCCATGCTGATCAAAACATTCTCTTAGATTTTAAAATTTCAACCCCATTTTCCTGCTGTGCGTCTTTGAAGTTAATGTATCTGACTGCGGGCAATGGGCAAACTCCTTGTCAGTTAATTGCTTTCCATTTTTAATATTGATGTCAACCAGTGACAACATTGCCTTAAACAAATCCTTGACTCACAATAACCATTTTACAACACTATCAATGTCACATCAACAAACCTTTTCTCTTTAGATAACTCCTAGTAAATAACTCTTCCTCGCTCTGGTTCCACCTGTGTGGCGTTCTTGTATCTGCATAGGATAAAATGAAAGAAATAGAATGATGTGATATATTTTAACTCTAATCCTTCGCAGCCACAAAATGTAGGTTTTACATTAGCCATTCGTGGCTTTCCCAGGTGCCACAGTAGGAACATAGCTCACATCAGCAAATGTTTGTTCAAAACCAACTCCATAGGCAACTTCTGCTTTTTTACCAGAAAGAAAAGGAAAATCAGAGTTCATTTAAATGATTGCAGTAATATGTGCATTCATGTTCGCTCAGAATATTCAATGCGTATGGCCTTGAATCAAACATGGAAAGCCAACATTTTCTGCAAGAACACGGAGAGCAGCTTCTATCGACTCGCCAATTTCTCATACGTTCCCTTGTCTGGATTACACTGCAAGCTTGAGTCATGGCGTAGAGCCGAACACATAGCTATGTGAAGCAAGAAAGGAAGCTGTGTTAGATGATGGAGCTTGAAAATGGTACCAAGCGTTGTCGAGCCAAAGATCTTTATATGGGTGATAACTCCCCAATTCCGACGCAGTGTAAGAACACCCAACTAGGCCATAAATGGATCAAAAGCACCAACATGACGACAAAGAGAGTCTGTTGTTCACTTGTAACCAAAAAAACACGTACTCCGGAAGACATGCAAGTTTGTATGCCATTTCGCACCTCAGCTCTCGGTGGATCAAGCATCCCAACCCAACCAATAAATGTAATATTCGACTCGTCCTCAAAACTCAATGATTGCTGGCTCGGTGGCATCCGTTTCAAAGCCAGAGCTAAAAACCTTAATGTATCCTTTTCCCAAGGCTCTGGAACCTGGTCTCCAATTCTGATCGAACGTCACGCGTTAGAGGTGGAGCAGTGAAATCATCGTTACAAAGGGCCTTTAACATCGAGCAATGACACTCTCTGGAGCACCTATGTAGAGAGCACAACGACATTTGTCTGCATGTTGAACCCTAAGTTAGAACTATGGCATGGAGAAACCTGGAAACCAGATTTCGGAGGGCCCCTTCAATGATGAGTAGTATTATGAGGGGGGAGGGGGGTGCGAATTAACCTCCATCTGGCACATGGCCAAGGAAAACAACCCATTTTAGACCCACCTCATCCATTCAACTTCGAAAGGCATGGGGGGTCCAAAATTGATTTGAACAATATATCTTAATCTTTGATCATCATTTGCGAGTGGAAACATGGCTATGTTTTAATTAGAATATTAAATTTATTTAATAATATAGAATTAATTATTTCTATATTATTAAATAAAATTGGTTTCACTTAATTTCATTGCGCATTTAGCCTTTAAAATCTAGATTTTTAAACATAAAAAATGACACTTTTGTCCCTGAGCTTCGAAATATGAAGAAAATTTTGATCCACACAACACTAGAATAATAAAGGCATATGATAAATCCTTATTTTGCGGCTTTCTGGAGCAGTGCAGATGGATTTTTTTTAATCACTTTCTCCTTTCAAAGATGCTCCATGACGAACTTGGTTCGGGGTGCTTTTTAAATGTGAACCCCACTTTATGGGGTAGAACATGCTTTTCGCCCTACAATCGAAACCAATATATATAATTCCGCAATCTTGATTCCTCTATAATTATAGGGTCCTAATAGTGGCTCCCTCTAGGGAATGTTGTCCTCCCAGTGAGGCAGCAGAGAACCACATATCTTTGAATCTAGCGACTAGTGGCTTGGTGATTGAGATGATAATGATCTGCTCTACCGTAAAACCCCTGCAACTGAACACTTTATTCATCTACACCTTAAACAAAAACCTGAACTGTGTACTACAAACCATCAAACTGAACTCATTGTTGCACCTTGAAGTGACAACTGAGAAAGAAAAAACTGGAGGAAATTCCTAGAGCGTTGATCTTATTCGCACATCTACCTACTCTAGTCTGAAAAATTACCCCATCAAATAATAATAGGATTCCCAATGTATCAATTCAAGCAAATGAGTGCTTGATTGATTCTTGTTCACTTCCTTGAGCAAGCGGAAAAAGGAAAATAACCACTCCCCTCTTACTTGTTGTTGAACGTAGGTGCTCAAATTTTTCTTTGAATGCTGCAAAAAACCAACCATGGCATAAAATACTCCTTTAAATGATTCTAAGAGGCTAGCTAAGGGATCTTGGACTAACACCTGGTACTGAGGGTTCACATGACTAATTTCAACTATGACTTCTCTTTGTTCCAACTTGTCAGGCTCAGGACCCTTCTCGAAGAGAACATCCCTACATTCTTCATGATTATCTGATATGGCATCTTCAGGGTACACCATTCTGCCATCCTCCAGCAAGCATGATATATCTTGACTGAGATTGCTGAATTCTATTTGAAGGCCCCCATATTAATGAGCAAAAGTACTTTCCAACAATAAGCTTTCTTGAGGATGTACAACAATCTCAACATCAATCTGTTCTACATTGCTTTCTTTTGCAGGAAAGACTTCAATACACAAATCAACAATAGAACAACTAGGATTCAAATCTTGATTACATAAATATTGGAAGGCTGGCTGCATGCTTAGAATCTGATTAATCTCTTATTCAATTAAAGGAGGAGGCAACCTTTGTTTTCTCTGGATCAAACAAAAATTGTTTTCTTTCCCTTGTGAATATTTCTCATGATATTGAATGTTTTCTTCAGATTTATACAAAAGAGCAGATAGGTTATCATTTGTCTCCAGAGACAAATTATGTGAATCTACTTTCATTTCTCGATTTATCTCATTTTCAACTATATTCCCTAGATTATCATGACAATTAGCTTGATAATGAAATCCAGACATTGCTTTTAAGATATCCTCATCATTCATATCTTCTAGATCTTCATCAATACTTTCAATGTATTGTGTGAAATCCTCAAACTGATCGCAACAATTTTCCACTAATGAAAAAGATGGGGAATATTAGTTTATAATGCTCATAAAACACTTTGTGGAAATCCTTTAAAGAAAACAAACTACCAGGGTTTAAACCTTCATACCATTCCCTCGCTCTTCCTTCTAATGTTTCCATGAACATATTCATGTGGCAGTCCTCATGCCATTCAACTTTCAACTTCCATGAATGGATATGAAATTTAATGAGATGTAATGACACATCATCAACATTCTCATCTTGAAAAATAGGAATATTTATTTGCCAATTTACCTGAGGCATTCTGTTTGGGAAGCCTGGAATGTAATGTCTATTCATGGGAGCGTATCTCCTTGTAACTGATCCCATTTTGAGCTTGTGGAGTCGCTAGTGAATCTTTATTTCTGGGTTTTGCTGCCAATGGAGTCGCCGGGTGAATGGAATAGCCTTCTAGTGTTTGAATTCTGTTCACCATCAAAAGTAAAAACTGAACTTGATAAGTGTTACGGAGGAAGATAAAATCATCTCCAGTATGGTCACCACTATGTTAGCGCTCCATAATTCTGAGGCTGAAGGCAGAATCCCAGAGGCAACATTCAAACCATTTCGAGCCTAGGATCTAGCCCTCCTAGACCGAGAGAGGGATCTCTTTGTAGGATTTAGATTTGTTTATTGGGCTTTTTAGGCTAGTTAATAAGTGCGGGGTTTGGATTTTGAATTTGGTTTGGTGGGGAAAACAAGCGAAATGGCCATTGGGTAATGGATTCAAAGGGATCGCTGACCAATTTTCAGGAGTAATCAAGCATGAGTGAAAATAGGGCAAGTTAGGAGTACTACTTTGGATCTTTGAGAATGAAATGGAGTGAGAAGGTACAGGAAAAGTGGAACTCAACATAAATCGAGGAGAAATTAAGAATTCCTCAACTAAACTGGAGCATAATATTCAGCAGAAACCGAGAAGTAATTAAGAATTCCTTGATTTGGCATCAGTGGAAAACATAAACTATTGTAAAATCAACTAGACTAGGGTTCTCTAGAAGTAAATCCTATTCATCATTTTTTATTCTCACTACAAGGAAAATACCCTCTAGCGGAGGTTATAAAGGAGGTTTTCAGTGTTATAAAATTGGCCAAAATTGCCAAAAAAAAACATTTTCTACAACATCCGTTTATGGTTATGGAGTTTTGGCAGAGCTTTTAACAGAAATTCAACACAACTAAAAAAAAATGGCAGCCAGAGGTTATTACAGTCGATGTTTTTTCATCGGTGCGCTACTCTAGATTTAACGCACCGGTGCGTACATGAAGACGACACCCCGGGGCTGTCTCAGTCGAACAAATGCACCGGGACGTTTAGGTGTAAAACTGGACCGGGCGTAGTGTTAGTCATCCAACACACGGGGCCGTTTTAATTGGCCTTAGGATTTGTGCGATGCCCATAAGTTGTATCAATGCACCGGTGCATATACCTTTATGATGAACCAGTGCATCGTATCACAGAAAGGCACCAATATTTATAATTGGTATCGGTATTCATGCAGTGCCCATTGATCGTAAAAATGCACTGGTGCTTATAGATACATAAATGCCATGGTACTTAGTATCACACAAACACACCAATATTTATAACTGGTATCGGTATTTATGTGGTGCCCATTGATCGTACAACAGCACCGGTGCATATAGACACATAAACACACCGGTCGACAGTTACTGACACACACCGGTTTTCATTTTGTTTTTTTAGAAACATCGACCTGTGACAGTGCAATTATTGTGATTGTTTTAAATTCATTATTCATCAAAGGTCGACACATCTTATAACAATATTCATATTAATTACATTTTTATTATTGCATTTGAATGTGCTATTTGGATTAATTTGTTATATCATATCAGAATTATTGTGGTTTTTTAAAATTCATTATTCACCAAAAGTCAACACATATATATCTTATAACAATACTCATATGAATTAAATTTTTATTAGTGCATTTGAGAATGACAATGGAGAACGCAATAGCGACAATGGAGAAAGTAATAGAATAAATTAAAACATATATATATATATATATATATATATATATATATATATATATATATATATATATATATATATTTTGAGACGAGTATTTATCATACATTCAAAATGGAATGAGTTATTCGTATCCCTTTGTCTTTCAATTGGGACACTATGTCCATTACATTAAACAAAATGTCTGATTTCACAGACATATTTCAAAAAATAAAATGCCTTGCTTTGATATCTAAACATAGTGAGTATCATTCTTTGCTTGAACTACTGTCACTACTAGAGCTATTTCCATGACTTGGGGTTATTTTCAGGAATGTTTTGTTCACGGCGTTGATTGTTTTATTCTTCTTCACCTTCCATCTACAAACATAAAAATAAACTGAAATGAGTGTATATACATTGGTGAGAATAATGAAAATTGCAATATTAAATAATATACATCAATGTAAATCGAAAAGAAAAATGATGTACCATAGCAAAAATTGACTCATAAACTATACACATTCTTTCAAAACCATGTACCATGCCATCTTTCAAAATTTCATCTGTTGGCACAGTTCCATACTTTGTTTCCTGCAAGTTTGATACCCCATAACAAATCATATATTTAATATAAAATATGATTTTTTTTTCTATTACTTATAGATGGAGCTAAGTAAAATAAGATCGATAGATGCTTACAAATTCCACAATTAAATTCTGATATGCCAACATATACTCACAACCCATATTTAACCCAATTTCAATCAATTCGTTTGATGGTTCTTCTTTGTATGTTAGCACCTGTTTGAAGACATTCAATGATGATTTTGTAAAACAACTTAAAAAATACAAAAATGAAATCTAGTTAAGTTGTTATAAGGAAGTAACAATTACTCACAAACTTAGAGATCAACCTTTTTCTTCCTTGTCGTCTTGTTTTATGTGCTGAATGGGTTCCATTTTCTTTTCTTTTCTGCAAGAAAATTCTTGAAAATTAATATTTAATGCTAAATTGTTTATTTATTGTACCTAATGATCGAAAAATTCAATTATTACATATTACATTTGAAACACGTTGTTGTTGAGATGACTTCTCCTGTGATGCAATTTTGTCCATTTCTTTGACCATCTCCTTGTACACCTTTTTGGACATTCCTACTGGCATATTTCTGATATCAGCTCGTTCATCTTTTGAGATTTTCATAATCTTCCTGAAAATGTAACATGACAATGAAATATTTAATTTTTATATTGATATATGAAAAGTAAATATAACAAAAATGATATTTATAAATAGTTCTAGATAAACATTTAAAGGAATATTATTTTTTTATTCCTTTTTGTTGTTGTTGTTGTATGTTTTTGCTATTAAAGGTCTAACATGTCTCATTAAACAATTCTCTGGAAACTCTTCCTATAGTTTAGATGAAATTTGGTTCTTGGAATCATTGGATTGATTTTTGTATTGTAAGTGGAAAGAACGTCTATATATTCGTTCCAATAGATCCCTCAAACTTTTGTAAAAGTTTCCCCCCCTTTTTGTTAACTTCCAACACCACTTCAGATGAGCTAAGGAGAAATTCATTTTCATTTGCATGCTCTATTTTTTTTTTTCTTTTCTTAGAACAACCTTCATTTTCTGAGTTGTTGGTCCCTGTGGAACATTACGAAGATGTGAATTAGTAGACTGTTTGACACATGTTATCTACTAATTTTAAGTATATTATTAATGGTAATTAAAAAAAAAACACATATTGGATCGATAGTATTTTTTCATTCACCTGATTCATCATTTTGCAATTTTTCCATTAAAATTTTATGCTCTTCTGGTCCTAGATCAGAAATAATCATATCGAGCTTCGTCATTTTGTGGCTCTGCATGATACACAGTAAACAATACATATTAGTTAAACTTACACATAGTTCAAAAATAATATTTTTTATAAAGAATTTAAAAGAACTTGCCTTTTTTGCTTTTCTTGATGTGTTATCGGTATTTTTGTTACTTGATCTCTTGTCAGTCATTTCTTTATCAATCTAAAACCTGTACCATATCATTCATTAATATATTTATAAATAAATACTTAACTTTTCAGGTAGAAAATAACTCTCAAGGCACCGGTGTGCCTTTCACGAGGTACGCACCGCAACCGATGCGTGGGGATATTAAAAACGCACCGTAGCTGGTGCGTGGGGATATTAAAAATGCACCGCAAAATAGTATAATAGACAGTACGGTGCGTTGGGTATTATAAATGCATCACAAAAACAGTGTAATAGACCGTACGGTGCATGGGGTATTACAAACGCACCGCAAAAACAGTGTAATACACCATACGGTGCTATCCTCGTTAAATGGAGCCTCGGTGCCCTATTTCAGATATGGCGCACGGATTTAGAAAATTTGTTTTCATTTTTTTTAATTACACAGTACTTGCGTAGTGTGTTGTATTACTGTATAATACAGCGCACCGGTGCGGTAAGGTACGTAGGGCGCACCGATAAAGAAAAATCCAATTTTTCCAAAAATTCACACAATGGCCGAATGGATTGGGATCCGAATATGAAAGTCGTCTCGTGGGTTAGACATTAATCTAAAATGAAAAGCCCTATTTCTGAAATCACAGAAACAAGGAGAAGAAAGGTAAAAAACAAAAAAATGAACTGTTTAGGGTAAAAATGGATAAAACTACAGAAAAAGTAAAAAAAATACAGAAAAAAGTAAAAAAAATAATCAAAGTTAATCACGAGATAGTTTGAAATTCTATGATACAGGGTTTGAATCACCATAGATTTGGTTTCTGATTATCTGAATACTTTTGTTCGAACGTATTTCGCTGCTCCACAGTGCCCTCATGCTCTCTTGCTCCAGGTCTGTCTCTTGCAAATATCCAGCTGAAAATTTTAGCAAAAATAGTGAAATAATGAAAATTTTTTAGTATTTAAAGAATTATTTTATTAAAATAATATTTTCAAAAATATTTTGCCGCCCATTTTTCAAATTTCCGCTTTTATTTATTTATTTTTATTTCACTTAAAGAAAATAGAGTTGCATTTTTTTTTATTTGCGTTTATTCGTGACCGGTGCAAAAGAGTTGTGAAGCACCGGTGCGTCTTCGTAATACAATGCACCGGTGCGTGTTATGATGATAAGCGCACCAGACTGTATAAAGTTCTTTTTTTTGTATGTAAGATCATAATAAAATAATGATAATTCTAAAATACATGAATTTATTTTCATTATTTTCTAAACTTTATTATGTTACAAAAATTCATATTATTTTAGATTTGTTATTTTACAATTATTTGCAAATTTACAAATTAAATTATTTTAATAAAATCATTTCACATTAATACAATTAAAATTTTCACATTAATAGAATTAAAATTTTACATACAATTAGAATTAGAATTAGAATTACAATTTTACATTAATTTCACATACATGAATTACGATTAGAATTACAATTGCAATTTTAATTTTACATACAATTACATTTACAATTTTACATAGAATTACATTTACAATTATAATTACAATTTTACAAATATTTTACAGACAATTCAATTAAAATTACAATTACAAAAACAATTACAATTTTAGAATTTTACATACAATTAGAATTACAATTACAATTTTACAATTTTTCATATATACAATTACAATCATTTCACAATAAATTAAATATTACAATTACAATTAAAATTTTACATACAATTACAGTTAAAATTACAATTAGTACAAATACAAATACAATTTTACAATTTTACATACAATTAAAATTTAAATTTCAATTACAGTAACGACATAATATTTAATAAATATCATGGTCATCTAATATTAACTTAATTAATAAACATCATCACGATCATGATAACCATCGTACAAACATCATATTCGACCAAAAAACACATTCAAACATCAAATTAACATTATATATTAACATCATCACAACACAAACATCAAATATACATCTCATGTCAAATAACTCATGCTATCACATATACACATCTATCTGCAAGCTAAACATTAAATGACCATATCTAACATGACCTAACAATATGCGTCACATCATGATGATCACCAACATGTAAATTGAGTACAACTGCAACATGAACATAAAATACATGGACCATATATATATATATATAACTGAATAATGTTAAAAATATACAACTACAATATAAATGTCATGGATCAGCTGGTGGTAGTATAATAACATCAATAGCAGTACAAGTGGAGCCCTGCTCAGTAAAGGGTGCAACCTCGATGGTCGATGGTCAAGCCTGCTCATGATAAATAGTGGAGGCTTGCTCAGTCAATAGTGTAGCCTCGACGGTCGATGGTCCAACTTGCTAATGATCATGACTAGTATTGATGGATGCTGTAGGCTGCTGACTGGACGTGGCCGATGTTGTGGAGCATAATCCCCTCTGCGGACAAAGGCGATCCCACTAGCCCTAGAATGGGTCTAGCAACAAAAAAAACACGCTACGATATCGATTCCTAGTTACAAAAGACAAAGCTATGATGGATAGCTTACCTCAAGTCCTACGCTGCTGTGGTCGAAGAAGAGGTGCTGCTTTCCGTTCCTAGCTTGACAGATCACAATCCTTTCGCTCATCGCGTTCGAGCACCTCTACATATGCAGAGAAAAGCGACGACATACAATGTAATAATTCAAACATGTAACTATCAATCAGTTGGAAAAGATTGAATCAAATTGCATTACACAAATAAGAAATACAACGATGGAACCAATAACATAGTCGAGCATATATTAAAATATGAAAGAAATATTACAACTGAGTTCCGACATCATGTTCTTCCTTTAGCAGGGCTTCCAGCAGAGCGTGTCTCACAAAGCTTGTTGGGAATTTAGACAAGACTCTCTCTCTTACGGGGTTCTCCTTGGCTCTGCTCTCAATAGTCACTCAACTATAGTTTTCTTCCCAAATGTTCAGCTAGGTTTCAAATAGAGAGGGCATAATTTTATAGAGGGAGAAGGAGAGGTTAGGATCCCTATAATCATGGGGGAGAGTCCTATCTCTTAGGAAGGTTCCATGAGAGGTGGAAAACCACTTCCTAAACAGGGAGATCTGGAGCCAAATAGACCAACCTCTTTTTGATGATTCATTCTAAAGTTGTTAGAATCAAACTTCCACCTTTTATTTTTAAAAAACATTCCCAAATAGGCTTAGCGCGGGAAATGCAGAGGGACAGAGCGCCAGGTGGCGCGGGCTTAGTGTAAATTTCCCAGGTCGGCGCGAGTGATGAACTGGCTGCTTGCGCCAATGCCCAAACATATTTATCAGTAATTTTTTGAGGATATGTTCTCCAGGAGAATTCTTGCCCTTATGCACAAGGATGCCATCAAGGTGTTTTCAGGAAATTTTACTGTTCGCAGGTCATGGGAACAATCCTCCAATGTACGGGACGAGGGATTGTAGGGACAATGAAAAAATGCTGTGTAAAAGATGCCCCCTAAAGCATGAAGTCCAAGAGAGAGGGAGGGGTGAAATGCTTTATGAGAACGCGTTCAACTAAAAACACTGCTGTCTAAAAGACCTGCAAGTACAAATACAACTAATATCTTTGATACATGATAAGTGGTATGGGCGCAACCATCCATAATAAAATGTGCAAAAACTGAGATCCAAGGTATGGACGTAGCCATCCAGCAAAATAAGGATCAACAAGTAGACTCAGGTATGGTTGCAACCATCCAATCAAAAGAGTCATGTAATAAATCATAATAATCCACAAATAACCCGCAGCCTGGATTTCATCAGACAAAATCCAGGGTCTTGCGCTCCATCTCGACCTGAACAAAGTACAAGTTCGAGCATGCAAATAAATGAGCTGAAGTCGAACATGCAAGAACATCATCTGATTACCAGCCAATGATGAGAACTGTTAACAGATGCGAGAGAAACCACCAATAATGACAATGGATCTCAAGGTACAAGAGGTACAATCCACGAAATGTGAACAGTGATCTGGCGTTGAACACCCAGAGAATCAATCGATCGAAGGCCAATGATGTGGACCTTACGTCGAGTGCGAAGAACCTGCCATTAAGGCATGCAGGCCCCAAGGTACTTGAAGGGAGTCTCTAGATCAGATTCCTGGATAATGAGCTGGAGTCGACAGGAAGTGACCTTGATCAGAGGTGGGCCATAATGTTTCCCACATCATCGACACGAGACGGAGGAACATGATGTTTGTGAATCAAGACCGATAGAGAATCAGAGGGAGGTTGAAAACTGCAGAGGAAAACTTCTCTTGAACATATCGGTGGCACGACACTCGATTTGGTAGTATTTGACATCAAGGGATCTGAGGTCATGGTGACGTGGCAAAGAGAAGCTGAGCGGTCAAAAGAGATTACCCAAACCCATGGAGGCAAGCAGATAACGAGATGAGATGTCCCCAACCCGACACGAATGCAGACGAGTGCCATGTTCAAAAGTGACATACTGCCAATATGATTACAATCTTGGTTCTATTTTCCCCCACCATTTTTGGCGAGTACCCCAATTATTTTTGAAAACAAGCTTGAAGGGGATAACATATGCTTGCGATGTAAGTTTGTCCTTCGGACAAATCCAACCTAGTACATTTAACGAGCCCTAGGAAGGAGGAACTCAAACAACATCATGACGATGGAGTTTGATTTCATCAGTTTTTAACGAGTTCGACAAAGGAAGAACTCGACATCTTTTCATGTTTAGAGAGTTTGAAAAGACAGCGAAAAAATAAAAATCCAGCAAGGCCCTTTTCATAAATAGTCCCTCAAATCTGAAAAGGTAGAAAACTGTGTCCGAGAGAACCTCCTAGTCGTGATAGGCTAGGGTATTCCTTTTTTGTAAATAATCTATCCCAGCTCGAAAAAGGGGTAAACGTATACTGGGTAGATATCGCTTCACAACCAATTTAACGAGCTCAAAACGACAAGCGACTCGGCAAAATTTTCAGTTTTAGAGAGTCAGAAAAGCGCTGAAAGGTGACTCCAGTAGTGAATTTTTCGTGTTTTTACCGAGTTCGAAAAAGTATAAAATACAACTCGTCTCTTCGTCAAAACCACGTGAAAAACCCGTCTCTGCACAAAAATACGTGTGTAAAACATATTCCATGAAAATAATATGAAAATATATCGACATATATATTTTAAAACCTATTTTAGGACTTTGAAAAGTTATAAAAGACCAACAGTGGTAAAAATATTTAATTTTCACTTTTACCTCTTTGCAGAGCCACAGTGATCCATTTATTCTTTGATCTTCAAGCGACGAGTGTGATCAATCCAGTGGACCAAATCGAATTCCTTCTGGTTCAGGTAAGAGGCTACCTCTTTTGCCATCTTTTAAGTTACATTTTACTGCATTTTATTTTTATTTGAGGTCCCTCAGGGGAGGATTGTTAAAATTTAGGGCTCCGCGGTTGGCACAGGTTTGGGGCATGGACCCGCACCAATCCGCCCTGATTGACACAGGGGTCACACAACGCAAAATATACATCAAATTTCAAAAAAATGCAACCAATGGAATGTAAATTTTAATACCTAAGGGGGATTACAATGTTCCCATGATTGATTGATGCATGTATCAAGTGAAAAAGATGGTTATCTAATGGAAAGAGAGAGAACATAGCGAAGAAGATGAAAAATCAATGGAAAAAGAGCAATGTATGAATTCTCTTAGGAATTGCGGGCTAAAAAAGTTCTTTCTTATGCCGAGGCCGTAACCATGAACATCAAATGACAACTCACCAAATGCAAGAAGTCCAAACTAAAGCAGTTTGGATATGGGTCGATTCTAGTATCATTCTTCTTGGAACAATTACCCATATTTCAGCACCAGGAGGCTATAGTCCTTAAGCCACCACTGAGAGAGCCACAGATGGCCCGATGGGCGGCACTGATGATGAGAGAAGGGGGTGGTCAGTAGATGTCCTGGAGGCCAGAGTTTTTTGATTGGCTCCGACGACAGCTGATTTTTCTGAAGGATTGGCCCTACACCGACACAGAATTTACCGGAGACCCAAACCTCCCACTCCTGGAGGGTGAGGATTGGGACGAAGAACTTGGTAAGACTCATTTTTTATTTTTTAGAGTTTTATGATTTTTTCGTATATACGCATGTTTTGACAGTTAATCTGATATGGATGCAGATGTTGGCCCAGAGCATCCCGCCGGTATGTCTCCAATAGCGAGGCGGACTCGTTGTGACTTCGATCCTCAGGGTGAGGGTATTGATGAGGAGTTAGTGCAGAACCTAGAGGGAATCACCCGTGGGGTCCCAGATTATGCCCATTTTGATGACTTACCTCGAGCTTATCAGAGGCACACTGTAGGAGTGCCAAGCTGTATCCACCGCTTGTTGAGGCGGTTGGTACGGGCGGTGATGTGCTATCATGAGCACCATGCCGACTAGGCATTTAGGCTTTATTTCTGCACATTTTGGAGATAAATATTGTCTCATGATGTAACCGAAATAGACATATATTATTTTTTGTGGGTTTTATGATGCATGCGGCTTGTAAAAAAAATGATATATATATATATATATATATATATATATATATTTTCTACATGGGTCTATGTACATATGATGATGTTTTTTATAAATTGCGCAAATGTCTATCTAGCACTATGTTACTATTGCATCTGTTAATGTATTCATTCGTCTTGGTATATGTTGATATGTAATGAAATCAAAATTTCATTCAAGTAAACGAATACACAAATACAATCTCAAAATGCATGGGTTTCAGACCGAATAATGACCATTCAGTTGAAGAACAACAAGTTGCGAATCCAACTTAGCAAGCAATGTGCGTATGCCGAGGTTGAGTGCCTCGGTTAATAGTTCCAAAACTGTACTATATTCAACGACATTGTTTGTGGCTGGTCCCAAACAAATACCTTGTAAGTTAATCAACTCACCATCAGGATCATAAATTACCCAGGCTGCCGAAGACAAGTTCCTGGTACTGCGGGAGGTACCGTCCGCAAAACCGACATAAGGGGAAATAGACATCTACATAGCAAACAAGACCCAAATAAGTAGAAAAATCTCACAAAGCACATCACACTAAATCATGCACACAAAATGAAAACAATCACCTATGTACACATATCACACATGAATAATTCAGGCATAATATTTTTTCAAATACAACCCATTTCTGGGCTGCGATAAAGGACACCCTTCATAGTCAATGAGCTCATAAGCCCCATTCTGAAACACACGTTTAATGAAGTAGGGCCCATGCCACATGGGTTGGAATTTTCCTGCCCCCAGCTTATCATGAGCTTGGTTGTATAGAAGAACAAGATTGCCTTCGATGAAAGAACGAGGAGAAATTGATTGGTCAAAATGGGCTTTGACTCGCTTCTTCTGTGCTTCGATAACCAAGGTAGCTAAGTGATGAGTTTCGTCCAATATCTCTAAATAGAGGAGATGTTCTTCTTCAGGGTATGTATCAGGCAGTAATTCCATAGCTAATTTCAGTGAAGGGATTTCACATTCAATCGGAAGCGTGGCTTCCAGACCGTATACCAATTGAAATGCAGTAAACCCGGTTGCGTTCTTGATGAGAACAACATGAGATGCCAGTTTGATTTGTGGATCTTGATTTTTCATTGAAGCATGGTAACAAGGACCTTGTTTACAGCTTCAACTTGGCCATTAGCTTGGGGATAGTAAGGCGTTGAGCTGTTGTGACGCATACCCAACTTAGATGTCATCTCTGCCATCATATAGTCCCGAAAATGGGAACCATGATCAGTGACGATGGCTTGAGGGACACCGAATCGAGCAATAATATGATTGAATATGAACTGTGCCGCTATCTTACTGTTCGCAGCCAGTGTAGGCATTGCTTCGGCCCATTTCATAAAGTAATTGACGACAGCGATAATATATGCATGCCCCTCGACAAAACGATGGTTACACGTCATAAAATATATGCCCCATTTGGCAAAAGGGCAAACGGTAATGACAGGGTGTAGTGGAGCAGGCGGTGCACGCATCTTGCGTTGATAAATCTGGCACGCATTACATTTACGTACTGCAACAATGCAATCTTTGAAAATAGATGGCGAGAAGTGGCCAGCACGAAGGATGTTTTGTGCACTGGAATAACCAGACATGTGACCACCATAGGCGCCACTATGGCATCCATTTAAAACCTTCTTCGCTTCTTCAAGGGTGAGACATCGGCGGAGTACAAAATTGACTCCGACGTGATAGAGGGTATCTCCAACGATGCGATAAGGTTGCGATTGATGCCGAAAGCGGCGTCAAGCATCTTTCGTTAGCTCAGACCTGAAAGTAGACGTTTGGAGGTACACAATGATATCACCATACCACGGGTCGAGGGTGCTGATCAGGAAGAGAGTTTCGTCTGGTATATGGTCTTTAGAGGAAGAAGGAGCAGAGTCAACAGGGAGAGAACAAATCAAATCAGAAAACACAAGTGATTTTTTCGATTTGGCCGTAGTGAACTCCAAATCAAAATCTTGGAGGACGACAATCCACTTCAAGTATTTTCCCCCCAGCAACTGCCGTGAAAAAATATAAGTCATGGGGTTACATTCAGAAATCACGGTCACCGTGCGTAAAAGAATGTAATGACAAAAACATTGGATGGCCTGGATCGCAGCCAACGCTAACTTCTCGACATGTGCGTAACGCGTTTCAGGGTCGAGAAGGTTCCGAGACAGGTAGTAAATGACATGTTTGTTACCGTCATCATCATCTTGGACCAATACCATGGCGATCGTACTGAAGGCGACATCTAGGTAGAGGGTGAAATCACGATGGTAATTTGGAGGACGCAATAGCGGAGTGTTGGCAAGCAACGTCTTAAGTCTATCAAAAGACTGCTAGGCAACCTCATCCCAACAGAAAGGGACGTCTTTTTTTAGAATTCGTGTAAATCCTTCGGCTACTTCGACATAGTTTGAGCTGAAACGACGTAGGAAATTGGCTTTCCCTTGGAGACTTTGGAGTTGATGTAATGAGGACGGGGAGGGGAGATTGACAATAGCCTCAACCTTAAGAGGGTCAAGGCGAATTCCATCTTTAGATATGATAAACCCAAAGAGTCTACCGAAGTCGACGCAGAATATGCATTTGTGCAGGTTGAGCCTAATATTGCAGCGTCTACAACGAAGAAAGATTTGACGAAGATGTTCCAGGTGGTCTTTCCACGCAGCTGAATGAGCCAAAAGGTCATCCAGGTATGGTTGGAAAATATTCCGAATATCATGAAAAGCATAGGACATGGCGCGCTGGAACGTAGCCCCAACATTCTTCAAGCCAAACAGAAGTTTCCTATATGCGAACTTTTCCCATGGGAAAATAAAAGAGGTCTTGTGTTGAACCGAAGGGAGAATGTTAATCTGGTTATTGCCAGAAAAACCATCCATAAGGGAAAATATTTCACTCCCCGTGTAATCGTCAATTATCTGATCGATAAACGGGGTGGGATAGTTATCCTTGGGACAAGCCCGATTGATATTGCAATAATCAACGCAAACGCGAATAACGCCCTGTTTCTTATCCACAGGAACTATATTAGAAACCCATTCAGTCAGGGGAATCAGATAAATGAAACCCGCTTTAAGAAGTTTCTCAACTTCAACCTTGATAGCGATGGATTTTCGAGGATGCATGGGATGAAGACGTTGGAGGACAGGCTTCGCACCTGGGTAGGTGGGAATCTCATGCACCACGATACTAGGCTCGATTCTAGGCATTTCTTCGTAAGACCACACAAAAACATTGTGGAATTCACGAAAGAGACTAGTGTACACTCAGACTTCCTCAAAAGAGCAAGTGACTCCCACATGGATGTTCTCGACGATCCCCAGTTTAACGAAGATGTCGATAGGCATTGTTTGAGTAATGTTCCCCAAGTTACCTTCCGAAAATACTTCATGAGTCAAAATAGGTGTCTGAAGTGGTGGAGAAGGAAATTGAGATGCAAAGCGCTCAAGACAGTCAGACATGGCCCTGAGGCAAGGCATAAACGAGGAATGATGATGCCCATCGCTCCACGGCAGATCCTGGAGAGACATGGTTTCCATGATAGCTTTAGGTGTAGGGACGATCCAAGGGTCATCTGACCAAGAGATCATATTGACTTGAATGGTATTTGGTGGTGGAAAGGGAAGAATACCCATGAGAGCTAGATCTTTGAAAAGACCTGGCCCTATACTGTCAGGGGGATTCGGAATCTGATCCACGTATGGTACGTTGTTCTCGGAAGACGAGGTAAAGAATGAAAACTGATCAATAGTAATAATTTTTCCCTCATGTGGAAACTTCAGAAGTCGAAAGAGGGTGGACGGAACGCAAAACATAACGTGAGTCCAACTACGACCAAGTAGAAGATTGTAGTTGAGTTTGGCATCAACGACTTCTACTTCAATGTTGACTCTCTTTCCTTGCAATGTGATCGGTAAGCTAGCGAGAACACCTAAGGGTTTTGATTCCCTTCAATCGAATGCCTCTAGGGCATTGGGTGATGAATTAAGGGCTGGAGAGCCAATAGCCTTCTAGCAAGAAGATGACATGACGCAGGTAGATGAACCTTTGTCCAGTATGGCCCTATGAATGTTGAGACTGTTAATACCGACTTGTATAACAAGAAAAATCTGGTGCAGAAGTCGGGGGACGAAATTCTCTAAGTCGAAAGTGAGGAGACTAGAATCGACAGGATCGATACTGCCGATCGCAGATAACAACACTTTCCATTGAGATGGAAAACTCTAGAGGACTTCCAATGCAGACATCGCGGATGGAGCCTACGCTAAATCCTCAACAATACTGTAATGTTGAGCAACACGGGCATTGGGATTATAGGAAGACTTCCGAAGAACACCTTGAGAAGGTGGCCGTATAACAGGTTCAACACTGGGCTTCTCAATTTCAAGGGGACTAGAGGCAGGTGGGGGAGGAGGACCATTAATGACCTCTTTCTTGGCTGCTTGACGTGATCCGACATAATCTTTCGACCGAGTGGTGATGGAAATGGGTGCCGAACCGTTCATCATGAAACTTGAGAGCCAAACGACGCAGATGGTGCCGATTGATCGACCATCTGGGTTTGCTGAGATGGGAAAGGTTCTTTAAGGACCATCGAAGTTCCCTTAGCACCTTTGAGTAGTTGACTAACCTCAGATTGTCGAGGACAATCCTTAGTGTAGTGATCCTCTTCAAAAATCAGGCAGGGATACTTTGGTTTTCGCTGAGAACCATCATTAGCACGAGGTTTAGACAATTCCATTTTTGGGGCATCAAATTTAGCCTTTCCTTTGCCCTTCTTTTTCCCTTTGGAAGTATTGTCTGCAGGATTAGCTTGAACGGCGTTGACCTCTGCGGTTTTACCAGAATCTGGGGAAGCCTGAGGAGTAGAATTGTTGGAAGAATTTCATTTCTGTTTCCCATTAGAAGACTTATGTGAAGTCTGAGATACAGAACCAATAACGCCGTCGATTGATGGGGTGGCTAGCGCTTTAGAGGTCTTAGTCCATGGAGCTTTAGTCAAGATGTCATAGAAAATGTCCGATTGGGAGTACAATAAATCGAGGTATTGGGCATGAGCAATGGCTTGTTCCTTGGTTACACATGCCCCCATTGCGATATCTTTCGCAATCTGATTGAAAAAAGAGGTAGTGAACCAATGAGTAAGAAGCTGATCAGGAATTTCAAACTTGATCAGACGATGACACCGTCTCCATTCATGAATATGGTCCGAGATATGAGTAGCTCGGTCCTGTTTCAAGGATGTCAGGAGGTGCGTCCCAGCTTCATAATGAACTGGTAACTGGAAATGAGTCAGGAACGCCATAGCAAGAGTGTTGAAATCTTGAAAAATTCCATGGGGCAATTCAATATACCACTTAGCAATAGCACCGGTAAGAGTGCGTTGGAAAAGATGAAGTCGGACAGAGTCATCCACCCAATAATTTGAGGAACACCATAAATGGTATGTCATGACGTACACTTGGGGGTCTTCTCCAGATTTTCCCTCGAACTTGGGACAATCACCAGGCACCTTCGTCGGAACCGAAGGCCAATATGGATTATGAAGAATCAGATCATTTTTCAACTTGAACACATCCGACAACTCCAACATGGCGAGAAAAGGTAATTGAGGGTTAAAAGGCATGGCAGGTCCCTGGTAAGGACCTGTACCTGTACTCCATCCTGGTTGAGCATAACTCTACCCCCATTGGTTCTATCCCGAAGGATTCTGACCATAGGGGGTATAAGTTGGATAATTCGGTTGATATGGCGGTTGGAAACTAGGATATGGGGGTTGATAACTAGGATATTGATTCTGAGTATACGTGGGTCTCGATTGGGAAGCGTAAGGATTTTGCTGCGAAGTATAAGTATAGCCTGGCTGTTGAGGGTAATAGCCAGAACCTTGAGGTGGGTTGTAAACCGGTCGAGATTGACCTTGAGGGTAATAGCCGCCTTGGGGTCGAACAAGCCAATAGTAAGTAGGGCCTTGCTGAGTCGAATAAGTTGGGTGCACAGGTGGATTCAACTGCGACATAGAATAGATCAACGGCTGAGTAGGGTTAATAGGCTGTGTAGGTTGTCCTGGTTGAATAGGGTGACCTAGCTGATGAGGGCCACCAGGTTGCCCCTGCTGAGCAGGTTGGCCTGATGGTGGGAGTGAGCCAGGTCGTGCCTGATAACCAGGTTAACCTGTGACAGGACCATAAGATGGCCCTGGTTGTGCAACATTTTGACCAATTGGAAAATATGGCTGCTATGGTTGCACCAAAGGTTGAGATGGATGGGTTTTCCCCCCAAGACCATATGAAGGTCTAGGTTGATACCTCGGTTTCCTTTCTAGTCCTTGAGGCTGCCTTGGTTGGACCATAGGGTGAGGCTGTAAAGGTTGAACTTGAGGATTGTAAGGCTGCCCTTGCGGGCCGTAAAATAATCCCTGTTGGAACGAAGGTTGTCCCTATAAGGGTTGTCCTTGCAAGTCGTACGCATACCCTTGTTGGGCCGAAGGTTGTCCTTGGAAGGGTTTTCCTTGTGGGCCAGAAGCATATCCTTGCTGAACCAAAGGTTGTCCCTGGAAGGGTTGGCCTTGTTGGTTAGAAGGTTGCACAGGCAAGGTAGGTATAAAACCGTTAACATATTGATAAGCCTCAGGGGCAGGAAAATAGATGGGGTTGCCATGATCATCATATTCAAATGGAAATGAATAGATCGGGGTACCATCCACTCCACAATGAGAAAAATAAGGACGATTAAGGTCTTGAGAGGACTGATCAACCTGGGAGTTCGGTGGCTATAAAGTCATCTGATACTCCTCAAATGAAAGGCCATCAGGGACGGACATGACAATCGAAGTCTCTACCAAAGCAGAAACTACTGAAGGCTGAGTGGTGACGACATGCGTCGATGCGGCCACACAGACAGTAGGACTAATGGGGACAGAAGTAACAAAAGGCGTTGACGAGACATGTGTCGTCGGCGGCATCCCTAATGATAGGAGAATCAGTCTCCTTGACGGGGTTGAACTTGCCATGGAGGCAATACCGGCCATAATCTGACCCAAAGACCTATACCTTGCTGGAAGTGACACTGACGGTGAAGACTGAACAGGGTCTGGGTGGATGTCTTCTGGAAAAAGGTGGTATTCTTCATCAGAAATTGGAATTCCCTCACTGCCATTAGGAATAGATGATTCCATGTCTGAATCCACCGTAATATGTTGCAAAAGAGTATGGGGGCTAGGAGGTATAATAGCAGCCAAAAACAGTGATCCCGATGTGAGGGGGGGAAATGTTCCCCAACCCCAAACCCAAACCAAGCATTGGAAAGAGGCCAATGGAACTCAACTGGTTCTCCAAAGGGGTACTCTGATGGGATAATAGGCTGCTCAAGCTCGACATACCTAGAAGTATGCAGAGTTTCAGATGAATCGTTCGTATAGGGACTACCAGTAGAAAAAACAGATGGTTCCGCCACTGTGACTGTATCACACAAAAAGGGGAAAAAAGATCAAAAAGAGGATTCTTGGATCAAAACCAAGGCAAACAAAAAACATGCCAAGTAATCAATCTTTAAAGGGCGTGTAATCGTGGGTAGTTTATTTTACCAAATTGAAACCAAATATTTGCTGTTTCATGTTTTAAGAGTCGAGAAACAGTCAAAGATAACTCCAGTCTCTTTCAGTTTGAAATGAGCGCGAAAGGACAAGTGATCGATGATATTTTCAAATTTATGGAGTTAGTAAAGATCGAAAATGACTGTTTAGGTAGTCAAGGTAGAAGGGTGTACCAGGTCCCCGTGAACTGCCATATACACCTTGGTCATAAAATGAAAGAGAAATCAACCAAGGACTTGACGTGTAGGTAGTCTCCCCGAATGTTGTGTTCGGTGTATCACGGTTACAAGGCGGCAAACTTGGCTTCCTACGGATAAAAGGATTGCAACCTAGAGGGGTATCCCTTTATATACTCGACAGTACGGGGAGCATAAGTCCGTACTAGCGTTGTCTGAAGCCAGATGGCGAGCGACAACTGCTCGGTTTAAAGACATCGGAACACGTCTCTAACTTAGACCACTAAATATTCCATTAGGTTTCAATGTTGCCTTAGGTTAATTGAATAAATTTTAAGTTGATCTTGTATTTATGTTTCAATTCCAAGGTCCTACCGAGTGTTGAATCTCAAGAATCCCTAAATGCAAGCTACATGCCATAAAATACCATTTTGTTCAATGAAAGGCTATCTATGAGAGAGTTAAGAGCTTCCAAGTGATAGAAATAATATGAACATACAAAGACATCCACTACTGAATCTGATGCAAGCTAATGAAACTGAAAAGCTCTTCCCTAGAATTATATAATCCTAGAAATGCGAAATATTTTCCAATTTTCACTATGCTAATCAAGAATGCAAAAGATTTTTTTTTTTTGTATTTTCCAATATATCAGAGCAAGTGCACTAAATGATATGAAAAATAAATCAAAACACCAATTTGACAATGGCGAAGCGAGAGCTGAAACAAAACAATTTCACTCAACTCAAAATAAGCCCGACAAGACTCAAACCAATGATGAAATCCCTCAAATCAAAGAAAGATCTCAAAAGAGACCCAAACAAGCAGTGTAATCTAGGCTTGGAGTGACGAGAGTAAAACTGAACTAAAGAGAGGACAATCACTCAATTAAAGCCATCACTCAAATGGATCCAAGAAGATGAATGCAAGGAAGCATAAACGAAGTTGACTGGGAAACCAAGGACCCAAAACTCCCACGGGAGGCTTAGCAGGCTGAAGCACCTAGAAAACCTAGGGCTAAAAAGAAAAACTGACAGAAAAGGGAAAATGACCAAAGAATAAGGGCTAATCTCAGTAAAAAAACAAACCCAAAGCATTCAAATCAAGTTAATAAAACACCTAGAGACACCAATATGGACTAAAAATTCCAAAATAGGGAAAACCCTAGCACCTACAGGAATTGGTGTGACTCTCTGGCTGTAATCCGCGCCAGACAGGGGATGGCGCGAGTGATAAACTGGCAACAAGTGCCAGCTGGCATGATTGTCCGGCTGGAACCCGCACCAATCAAGCCAACCTTGGAAAGATGAAAATTTTGGAAAAACAAAGGTCAAATTGATCCTCTGGGGCTGAACAAGGGTCTTAGACTTAGCAAAGATAATAAAAAAAGCAAGATAAGCAATCAAAGACCAAGAAGATGACCTATAGGACGAAAGAAAAATTTACACTGATCCCCAGCAGAGTCGCCAATTTGTTGTGGAGGTTAATCCCCTCTGCGGATAGAGGCAATCCTGCTAGCCCTAGAGTGGGTCTAGCAAAAAACAAAACACACTACGATATCGATTCCTAGTTACAAAAGACAAAGCTACGATGGATAGCTTACCTCAAGTCCTATAGTGCTGTTGTCGAAGAAGAGGTGCTGCCTCCCGTTCCTAGCTTGACAGATCACAATCCTTTTGCTCACCGCGTCCGGACACCTATACATATGCAGAGAAAAGCGACGACACACAACGTAATAATTCAAAAATGTATAGTATCAATTAGTCGGAAAATATTGAATCAAATTGCATTACACAAATAAACAACACAACGATGGAACCAATAACATAGTCGAGCATATATTAAAATATGAAAGAAAGATTACAACCAATTTCTGACGTTGTATTCTTCCTTCAGCAGGGCTTCCAGCAGAGAGTGTCTCACAAAGCTTGTCGGGAATTTAGACAAGACTCTCTCTCTTACGGGGTTTTCCTTGGCTCTGCTCTCATTAGTCACTCAGCTATAGTTTTCTTCCCATTGTTTAGCTAGGTTGCAAATAGAGAGGGTAGGATTTTATAGAGGGAGAAGGAGAGGTTAGGATCCCTATAATCATGGGGGATAGTCCTATCTCTTAGGAAGGTTCCATGAGAGGTGGAAAACCACTTCCTAAATAGGGAGATCCCAAGCCAAACAACTCAACCTCTTTTTGATAATTCATTATGAAGTTGTTAGAATCAAACTTCCACCTTTTATTTTTAAAAAAACATTCCCAAATAGGCTTGGCGCTGGATATACACAGGGACAGAGCACCAGGTGGCACGGGCTTAGTGTAAATTTCCCAGGTCGGCACGAGTGATGAACTGGCTGCTTGCGCCAATGCCCAAACATATGTTTCCAGTAATTTTCTGAGGAAATGTTCTTGAGGATGATTCTTGCCCTTATGCAGAAGGATGCCATCAAGGTGTTTTCAGGACATTTTACTGTTCACAGGTCACGGGGATAGTCCTCCAATGTACGGGACGAGGGATTGCAGGGACAGTGAAAAAATGCTGTGTAACAGCCGATGGTCTAGCCTCATCTCCATGATGAATGCTAGATGGTGCTAGTGGTGCCTCATGCTGATCAGGCGTGGCATGAGGGGAACAATCATGGGATGATGAATCACTGCTTGTAGACTGTCCATCACGTGTCGTGGCTTGACTACGCCTATAGCTATGGACAATCCTCCTTAATTGCATAACAATTGTCATAGCTCCTACGACATGCTGCATCAGGTTGTATATGTCACGCGGCATGCCTCTCCACATCCTAACAGCCTATCATCGGCTTGTATGTCTCTGTAATGAGTGGGCCTGATACCCGCCTCAACAATTAGTTCACTGAGTTGGTTGCCCAAATCCATCCTATATTTAGTCTCAGGTCGACTACGCATGGAAAAAGGCAGTACCAGTGCACCAACAGGAGCATGTCTCTCTTCTGCACCAGCTTCATCCTGATCATGATCATCCTCGGCATCAACCATGTTCTGATTGTCATCAGGATCCACACCTGGATCATGTGGTGGATCCGGCATATCCTTGCCATCAAAAGAGCCAATTTCTACAAAATATATACAAGTACACAACAATAATTAGACAATTTCATTACACAATTTAATAAAAACAAGTTAAAGAACATGTTAGAATAAATATAAATAAAACAGTAATATTACCTCTATCATCTGGCAGCTCATCATTTGTGAAGAGGATGTTGGGACACCCTCGCCAATCTAATCCAACATAAGGACATGGGGCCATAATGAAAGGATGCATCCCGTCAACACTGGCTAGTAAGTCTAGTGCATCATGCGATATCCTGGCTGGAAACATAGTGTCTCCCCTCTTAGGCATCATCTACCCCCACATGTGCATCTAGGCCTCAAACATCAACCTACGAGGCTGTCGAACAAAACTAGGTCTCATCTCTGCAAACCCCTCAAAAAATAAACAAAACAGCTCTAAAGCAAAAGGGAATTTTACCCTCCCTTTTGCATGAGCACGACATCTATCTAAGGTTGTACAAAACTGCCGCAAAAAAATGGCAGATCACCTGACAAGTCATGGCTGCTGTACTAAAGAACCAACATAATATAAAAGCGAGCAACTAATGCATTTCCCATCACTAGTGTTGTGAGAAATGGTAGAAATGATAAGTGAGAGGCACTGCACGTCATGTCTACCAAATGCACCTATACGTAACTGACCTCCAGGTACCTGAAACTCTGAAGGAGACAATACATGTGCTCCAATGTATCTCTGGGAGTAAAATAACTGACTCCCTGATACACAACCAGTTGGAACGTCTGGGAATGAGGGAAAATCCACCCCTCTCCTCGATAGTCCTATAATAAAATAAATATCCTCCTCAGTGGGTGTGTACCACTGGTAAGGACCGACCTGGAAAGCCTGTTGGTGGGAATTCCACCTGTGGATAAGATATCTCAAAAACACACTATGGGCCTTTAGGGAAGTAGCCTCCTCATAGAACTTTAGGAGGCCTACCTGCCTAAGGATCCCTGGGTATCTGCTGTAATAGGGTGAGGTTATACATCTCTCTCCCTCTCTCGGGCCTCCCATTGGCGAATCATGTCATACTGTTCCACCTGTTGTTGCTGCTGTTCCTCCTCTTCTCTTTGAATCATTGACACATTAAATAATTTTTTTTTATTAAAACAAACATGTATTTAGGAACATACATATATATTAAAAAAAAAAAGACCAGTCGGTGTGCCAAAAAAATAGTCATGCACTGGTTCTGGTGCGGCTTAAGTTTGTAGTGCACCGATGGTGGTGCCCCTAATGAAATACAACACACCGGCCTCAGTGCAACTGTCTTTTTTTAAAGCACCGTTGACTATATCTAAGGCCAGAATGGTGGTGCACTGACTGAAATATACGCCTCGGAGCGTATAGTCATGTCAGCGCATCGAATTCATGACAATTACATAGTTGACGATGCAGTCTTTTACCCGGCCGCACCGTTGACCCTCTCAGAATGCTGATTGCGGTGCGCTAACATATACCGAGGCAGATAATTCCGTCAACACACTGCACTGCAATTCCCATGGTCAACGGTGTGCCTGGCTAAATGAGCGCACCACTTTTTTTTTTTTTAAATTTAAAATTATGCAGGGTGCCTTTCGGTACCACCCTGGAAATGGTGTGGATACAGTTAGCACCGGTGGCAGTGTGGCCTATAAATTTTACAGGCATCACCGCTATCCGGTGCGAGCCAAACGGCTTAGGCGCACCGCGCGACAATTTTTTTCTTTTTCTTTTTTAATGGTTATTTTTAAGGTTATTTAATATTCTAATCCACTAAAAGGCTTAATTATGGAAAAACTAGAAAAATACCTGTACATTTCGCTGTCGAGGAGGCATATTGGCTGTAAAATTTGAAAAATAAAATTTTCCCACCGTTTTTCAAAATGCAAGCTGGAGATTGGTGGCCAATGTAGAGCAGCAGTGCATGCAATGGGTGCAATGAGAGCACCGATGTCAGGGCGGCTCAGAGAAGGGGAAATGGCACCGGTGTTTGACAGCTTTGGAGCACCGAGGAAAGTGAAAAATGCAGTTTTTTGGCCGTAATTTTATTTTATTTTATTTTTTATTTTTATTTTTAAATTTAATCCTGTTTTGGTGCGCGGGGTTTTATAGGCGCATCGGTACGCTTACTTACAACCACACTGGGCGGTGTCAGATTTGGCGTGTTGTTTATTAATTCACACCACTCTTCACTAGTGTATTAATCAGTTAGACTAAATACAACTAGTTCAACTATGTTTAGATTAGTTAAACTGAACACAACTCCATTAACTCCTCAATCAACTCCACCAAACTCTCTCACATGAGTTCATGTTAGTATACATGCAATAGCTCCACTTAACCCATGGGAATGACGTAATTCCTTACATTGACCTCACCATTGCCACCGTACGGCATAGCTGGTGCTCCAAGAGAATAAGATAACGTTTATAGTCCAAATGTTATTAAAAGTTAATAATATTCGACATATCTATTTTTAGACTGGCAATTTAAAAATAGATTCCGCCTAATATGTCTAAAAATAGAAGTCCATATATTTTTTCAACTTGACCAACCATCCAAAAATAGCATCCTTCAACTCATAGAACATGATCCATATGTCTAAAAATAGACATAGTCTAAAAATAGACTTTGCACCAAAAATAGCCTGCGGGCCCACTTAGTGAAGGCGACTTCTTTCCACTAAGCTCATCATCCTTTTGTAATCTCAACACTCCCTCTCAACAAGATAAGGATTATCTGCCACCCCTATCCTGCTTCTGTGGTATTTGAATTTTCTCCTAGTGAGCGCCTTCGTCAAGATATCAGCATCCTGATCCTCCGTGGGAATGTATGAAAGTAACATGATCTTCCACTGCACACAATCTTTGATATGATGATACCAGATGTTAATGTGTTTAGATCTATCATGAAATACTGGATTAACTGAGATTTTGATGCAACTCTGATTATCACACTATATCATAGTAGGATATAAGTGTGAATCGAACAACCCAACCAGGATATTCCTCATCCATATAGCCTCGCATGCAGCCAAAATCACTGCCATATACTCGGCCTCTGCTGAACTGAGTGCCACGGATCTCTTCTTCCTGATATACCAAGAAACTGTTGTCGACCCGATACTGAAATCCCTCCAGATGTGCTCTTTCTATCCATTGGGCTCCCTTCCCAATCTGCATCTGTGAGGCCACATAGCTTCACCTCATCCGACTGTTTGTACCATACTCCATATCCCGATGTGCCTCTAAGATATCTCAATACATGCTTGCCTGCCTTCGAGGAGAGCTTGGTAGGCTTAACCATAGCTTGTGAAAGCTGGTTAACAGCATAACACATGTTGGGTCATGTATTGACCAGATACATAAGCGACCCCACCAACTGTCGATAAACAGTGGCATCCACTACCTCCACCGAAGTAGCATCCTCCTTCCTCCATTCACCAGGAAAAGGAGTATCAACAGGCTTGCAGCCATGCATGTTGAACTTATCTAGTATCTCCCGAGCATACTTGCCTTGAGAAACAAATATTCCATCACTGCGCTGCCAAATTTCCAATCCCAGGAAATAATGAAGGAGGCCCAAGTCCTTCATCTCAAACTCCTTTGCAAGATCAACCTTGCATGAGTGTATCAACAGTTCATCACCCGTCAAAATCAAATCATCTGCAAAATACAATGATCAACAACTTACCACTCCACCAATAACCTGATACGGTATGGTTAGGATCAAATATAACTCTTGGAGAATCATTTCCAAATTAAAACAAATTTTTATCCATGTGCTTTTCGAAGCACGGGGTGCTTGTTTCCAACCCATAACGCTGCGGGCCTAAAAAACATGCGACTCGCTGCGGAAGATCTCGGCAACGGATGCTCCTGTCGCACACACCTCCTCTCTCTCCAATGACTCGGGTCGGGAACGTAGTCTTCACATCCATGCGATGAATGTGCCACCTGTCTGTGATCCAGCCGAGAATACCATTAGTGTGGAAGAATACCTTGCGACGAATGCAAAGTCTACTACTTATTAGATCCCCTCAATTTGTGAAAAAGTATCGGAGCATAAATCTTTCAAACATTCTGCCGCCTCCACACTCCTAGCCAGTTTTCTGCTTGATTTCGTAGATCCATCTCAAACCCACCACTGATTTCCCTTCCGGCCTCGGACAATCTCCCATGCACTGTTTCTGACAATCGAATCATACTCTTCCACCATGGCATCTACCCATGCGGGATCCTCCACAGCTTCCTCGAAAGAGGATGGCTTTGTCACGATACACTTTCTCATAAGAGCCATGTATCCAGTATACCGGTCAGGTTACTGTCTCTGTCTGCACACTGATGTAGGTGCTCCTACAACCTTCTTTGCATCTTAAGTGTTCACGGCTCAGCACGCTTGGTGTGCTTCGCCCTGCGATCTTGGCGGCACATGGTGGTCTCTTCCACTCCATGAACTTCCTCTTGTGGGCAGTCCACATCCTGAGGCTCATCCTTAGGAACTAATAGCTCCTCATCTGCATGCAAGTGTGTCTCCTTGTCAAGCAAACACTTCATGGCTTTCTCCTCATGAAATTTCATATCCCGTCGCACAACAGTCTTCTGACTGTCTGGAAAATACACACGATAGTTGTGGCGTGTTTCTGTATACCCCACAAATATCCCAACCTTTGCGGTTGGCTCCAGCTTCTTCCTGGCATCCTTTGTCACATGAATGTAAAAAGGTGAGCCAAAAATATTCAAATTGGAAATATCAAGCTTCTTACCAGAAAACGCCTCCTCGGGTTTACTCATGCCAAGTACTATGTGAGGACAATGGTTTTGCACATAAACCTCAGTATTGAATGCCTCAGCCCACAAGTGTATGGGAAGGCCATGATCATGCAACATCTCTGGCTCTGCGGCACCCCCGATCATTATGTTCTTCCACTCGGCAACCCCATTCTGTTGACGGATGTAAGGGACTATCAACTCTCTCTTCGAATTCCTTGCGCGCTGCAAAAGTCCTTGTCGCCGGAGATGAATTCACCACCATTATCGCTCCTTAGAGCTTTCACCTGCATCCCCGACTCTTTCTCAACCAGCGCCTTGAACTGACAGAACTTTGAGTATGTCTCGCTCTTCTTCTTCATGAAGAAGATCCAACACTTACGAGAAAAGTATTCAAAAAAGATCACATAATACTTGTGCTTTACTGTTGAAGCAACCGAGAAAGGTCCACACACGTATGTGTGAATTCTCTCAAGGATCATCGAGGCACGACTATCCTTCTCATGAAAAGTGGTCTTCACAAATTTTCCCAAAGTACATCCCTTGCACCTTGGTCGACTGTAGTCATAGGAAACTGATGAGAAATCTGCTGCAGTATCTTCAAAGCTCCATGGTGAAGGTGGCCCAATCTCCGGTGACACAACTACTGTCATCAGACTCACCATTCCTTGCCTTTTTTGCCATTGCTACGAGCCATCTACCTACAATTGATAAAGGTTCTTAACTCGAACCCCTATCCTACGGGTCTCACCGGTTGCCTTCTTTGCGCGGAGAAAGCCTTTCCCTCGCTTAAGACAACCTCATATCCCTTGTCTTCTAACATGGCCACTGAGATCAGATTCTTCTTTAATCCTGGAACATGCATCACTTCCTTCAATACGAAGGGTTTACCAGAATCCCTCTCAAAGGAAATGGTACCGATACTGATCGCACTGTGTCTACCATCATCACCCATCTCGATGTGCACTCCAAGATCTTTCTCATCCAGATCAGTAAACAAATCTCGATCTCCTATCATGTGAAAAGACGCACCACTGTCAAGAAACCACATTGAACCCATCACACTTGAGACCAAGCATGTGATCAGTGAAAAATCCAGCTCAAACTGCGAGGCTAAGGCCTCTCCAGCTGCAGATCCAGCAACCTACTTTTTTTTCTTCTTCTGTGGACAACTAGTGGCGTAATGTCCGTGTTGGTGACAGTGAAAGCACTTTACCTTGGACATGTCCTGCTTCTTGCCTTTTGCACCAGATTGAGAAGCATGCTTCTTGCTCTTCCCTTCTTTGCTTTGGCAGCCAAAGCACAATTTTCTTCATTTGAGTTCTTTGATGAAGATCTGTCCCTGGTACTTCGCCTTATCTCCTCTTGCACAAGATTCGACCAAAGTTGTTCCCATCCTGGTAATTTCTCCCGACCATTGACAGAGTCCTGATAGGAATGCAAACTCTTCAGAAGCCTAAGGAGAGCCAAGCTCACCAAGTCCTCATCATCAACAGTCACCCCCACACTTCCCAGCTCATCCCTGCATTGGACAAACTTCGTGAGGTACTTGGGCATACTGTCGCCTTTCTCCATTTTTATGTTTACGAGTTTATCCTTGGAAACGACTTCCTGCGGTCGCTCTTGCTTTGAAATAAATGCGTAAGCTTTTACATCAAGAATGGAGAAGCCTTACCATGAAGGCTGGACACTATGTGATCCTTCACACCTTCCAACAGAATCCTTTGACACTTTGTTGTCTTCTTTTGCCATGCGTCAAGTATGGCAGCATCACTAGAAGTAGGTTTTGGAATTTCTGCTTCTATGAACTCCTTCAACCCATTGTTATCTAGCACCACCTCCATCCTGTCCTTCCATGCAATATAATTTGAGCTGCCCTCAAGGGAATACTCCAATCACAATCTGTTTAATGACATCTCAACTTCAACACCAAGAAAACACTGCTGCAAATTCGAATTCCACCAGCTCAAAACTCAACCGCTTCAATGTTTTGCAATTGCTCCAATGATCAATATTTCTTTAATGCCATGTAGAAAATTTGAATAAATGATATATTATTCACCGAGATTATCCTGATCACACACTATTTTATCTTCATGCACAATACAGAATCTCTTCTACCATTGATCATTAATTGCGGAAATAAAATCAATTGCATGCGCACATTAAAACCATAAACAATCACACATATGAACACAATATTTCATGGGAAAGCTTAAAGCTGAAAACCCCAACTATCTGTATATTATATGTCATAGAGATCATGTAACAATCATTGTACAAATCTCCTCACAAGCTCTCAACACAACCTCCAATTGCTACACATTAATCAAGCTAGATCTCTGCTTGGCTTACATGCTCCAATCTCACCTTTTTGTTCCTTTGACCTCTGTTAATGGCTCAATGCTATAGGATGGCTCATAAATAACTTGAACCACATAGTTATGCGTGCAATCCTCCGTGGCCTTCTCAATCAACTGGTTGTTGCGGAATATGCAACGGTATAGTCTGGCCAGTAGTTAACTTTGCTCTTTCACCTATCCTACTTGTGGTCTCCATGAAATACATCCATGCAGTTAACTGATGTATTCTTTAGTTGATTAATGAGTTTATAATTAGTGAATTAATTAATAATTAATTCACACCACTCTTCACTAGTGTATTAATCAGTTAGACTAAATACAACTAGTTAAACTATGTTTAGATTAGTTAAACTGAACACAACTGCATTAACTCCTCAATCAACTCCACCAAACTCTCTCACATGATTTCTAACTGAAGTATCCATGCAATAGCTCCACTTAACCCTTAGGAATAGCGTAATTCCTTTTGTCAGCTCCTGTGCCACATCTGCACTTAACTGAAGTTCTCCAAGAGAATAAGATAATGTTTATAGTCCAAATATTATTAAGAGCTAATAATATTTGACATATCTATTTTTAGACTGGCAATCTCAAAATAGATTCTGCCCAATATGTCTAAAAATAGAAGTCCATCTATTTTTCCAACTTGACCAACCATCCATAAATAGCATCCTGCAACTCATATAACATGATCCATATGTCTAAAAATAGACTTTGTGCCAAAAATAGCCTGCGGGCCCACTTAGTGAAGATGACTTCTTTCCACTAAGCTCATGATCTTGTTGTAATATCAACATGTACGTCACGCATGCTGTCCAGTGTGCCAATGTTTTGTGTGCATCGGTGTGTTCTATGGTAGAGCGCACTGGTAATTGAGAGCTCAAGAGCACTGAAAAAATGAAAAATCCGGGTTTTTTGCCGTAATATATTTTTATTTAACCCTTTGCCAGTGCACATGGTTTATAGGCACACCGGTTCTATTTCTTATGAATGCACTAGTCAGTTTGTGTTTTGGAACGTTGTTTTATGATGCACCGGTGCAGTTTCTTTCTACCGCATCGGGTGGTTTCGATTTTGGCGCGGTGTTTTATAATGCACCGGCGCGGAAGAGTTGTGACGCACCGGTGCTATAGAATAATATGACGCACCGGGCGGGTGTGTACGGAGTGCACGATAAATAAAACTGTTGGAGTTAGAAGGACTCCTGGACATCTGGAATTTCTTTGATTCTTCTGAGATCATGTTTGTCATATGCTGGTTGGTATAAATCCCGTCAAGCCTTAACACTTGGGCTATCGGATAGTCCCATGAGCGCTACAATCTAGAGATGGTTATTCATATAATTTCATACCTAGAAACGTTCGACTTGATCGAATATCCCCTCTTCTCAAAAATAGGGAAGATGGTTAAAAAGCTGAAAATTGGGCCGAATCTGCTAAGAATAAGGGCACACTCAGATATTTGTTTCTCCCCAACGGTGAAACCTAGGGAAAATATGAGATAGGTTATTTTTCTTTGCCCCTTTCTGGTCACAAACCTCCCTTGGATTTTCAAAATTCATCTCCAACTCTCCACAACAGTTGCCGCTAAATCATGCCTAAAAATGGGGAAACTGAAATCTTGAAAAATGGCTCCCAGACATGTCTTTGATTCTCCCTGATCCTGACACCTGTGAAAAATATAAGAGAGGTTATTGTTTTTTTCCCCGTGCTGGTCAAAAAAGTCTCTCGGATTTTCAAAATCCATCTCCATATCTCCAAAACAGTCATTGAAAAATCATGCCTAAAAATAGGGAAACTGAAATCTTGAAAATGGCTCTCGGACATGTCTTCGATTCTCCCTGATCCTCACACCTGCGTAAAATATGGGAGAGGTTTTTGTTCATTGCCCCTGTAATGTTCCCAATTGGGGAAATAAGAAATATTTGACAAAAAAATGGTTATGAAGCATCCAATAATGTCATAACATATGTTAAATAACAAATCCTTCAGTTAATATAACAACAACAACCTTATACAACGTTTTATGGGCAAAAAGGTGGGGAAAAGTGATGATTTTGGCCCTAAAAAGTGTATATTTAGATATCTGCATAAAAATAAGGTTGGGAAGCGGTTGGATCTGATATAGTAGGTCAATAGGGACCTATGCTCCAAATTTAAGCTTAAAAAAATGATTCTAGCTTAGTTAAACAACTTCTCCTTCCCAAACTAGGCTTTAAAACCCTGATTTCCCAAGGCTTGGAGTATGCAGATTTTTTTGAAGCATAGAGAGCGTATTTTATAAAGGTTTTTCTGAAAAAAATGATGAGAGAGGTTTTATACACAACTTATATTAATCACATAACAAAGAAATGCAATTTTAAACACTTATACAAAAGAGACAAGGCTCCCAACAACATTTCTGGCAAAATGCATGAAATAAGAAATAATGCATAAAATAACGCAGTTTCTGAAACTATATATTAATATTGACTGAATAAATCATATAATGGCTGAAAAATACAGAAATAGGGCCAAAGGTCTCTCTAACAAACTCCCGGAGGGAAATGAGCACCTCCTCTTCAAGAAATAACAAAAAATCAAAGGATGCAACACTGCTGTTGCTGACTTTGCATGAAGGACACAGTTTCTGAAGATGAATGTGCTATAGCTGAATATAGATGAATGGCCACAATACAATATACAGAAATGAAGCTCAAATCCTTCTCTCTTTATCCCTTAAGCAAGCTGATCCAAAGAGAGGATGGAATCCCCGCACGGGAATTCTTTGCACTAAGCAGTGCAACAACTCCGGCTAAACAACTGAAGTATGAAAATGGTCTCTAGAACAAGAAATTTGAAATACATGAATGAATCCCCTTTGATGCTATACCCTCCTTTTTATCTTTGGTGAGCTTCCTCACCCCGGACCCCACAAAAAGTTGAGGTGACTTCTTCATGAAGCTTCCTTTTTCAAAACTGCGCTGCCCTAGCTAGTTTCCCTCCTTTTGTGGCTGCGTTGTTGACTTGGTCAACTAATCCACCTCCAATGCCTCTTTTCACACTATGGATCTTCAATCTAGTTTACACATATGTGTTTAGGGTGATCCTTGTTCACATTGAGCTAGTTTATTTGAGTGTTTTCTTCCTCCTCGAGAATGCATGTTGACTTAGTCAAACTTCGCTATGTCCTCATCCAAATTGTCCTTGTTCACACTTGTAAGTGTAAAACCAAATCCTAAGGTGATTTCCTTCCTTACTAAGGTGGAATTTATTCATAATTTTATTATTCATGGGCCTCCTTACCCATTTATTCCTCTTCTAAGTGAAAGTAGCAAAATCTAATGTTCCAAATTGCCATGTGCAAATTTGGGAACATTATAGCCCCATGCTGATAAAAAAATAACTCATATTTTCAAATTTCATCCCCATTTTCCTGCAGTGCATCTTTGAAGTTAATGTATCTGATTGCGGACAATGGGAAAACTCCCTGTCAGTTAATTGCTTTCCATTTGGAATATTGATGTCAACCAGTGACGACATCTCCTTCAAAAAATCCATGAATTGCAATAACCCTTTTACAACACCATCAATGTCACATCAACAAAACTTTTCTCTTTAAATAACTCCTGGTAAATAACTCTTCCTTGCTCTGGTTCCACCTGTAAAGGCGTTCTTGTCTCTACACAGGAGAAAATGAAAGAAATAGAACGATGTGATATATTTTAAATCTAATACTTCACAACCACAAACTGTAGGTTTTACATTAGCCATTCATGGATTTCCTAGGTTCCACAGTAGGAACATAGCTCACATCAACAAATGCCTGTTCAAAACCAACTCCATAGGAAACTTCTGTTTTTTTACCAAAAATAAAAGGAAACTTAGCTTTCATTGAAATGATTACGGTAAGATGCGCGTTCATGTTCACTCAACATATTCAATGCGGATGGCCTTGAATCAAACATGGAAACCCAACCTTTTCTGCAAGAACACGGAGAGCAGCTTCTGTCGACTCACCAATTTCTCATATGTTCCCTTGTATGGATTATACCGGAAGCTTGAGTCATGGAACAGAGTTGAACACATATCTATGTGAAGCAAGCAAGGAAGCTGTGATGGATGCTGGAGCTTGAAAATGGTTCCAAGCATTGTCGAGCCATAGATTTTTGTATGGGTGATAACTCCCTCAATTCTGACATAGTGTAAGAACGCCCAACTAGGCCATCAATGGATAAAAAGTACCAATGCGGCGACAAAGAGACTCTGTTGTTCACCTGTAACCAAAACAACACATACTCCGACAGACATGCAGGTTTGTATGTAATTTTGCACCTCAGCTCTCGGTGGTTCAAGCATCCCAACCCAACCAATAAATGTAAGATTCAACTCATCCTCAAAACTAAACGATTGCTAGCCCGTTGGCATCCATTTCATAGCCAGAGCTAAACACCTTAATGTCTCATTTGCCCAAGGCTCTGGAACTTGCTCTCCAATTCTGATCGAATGTCACACGTTAGAGGTGGAGCAGTTCCATCATCGTTACAAAGGGCCTTCGACATCGAGAAATGAAAATCTCTAGAGCACCTATGCATAGAGCACAACGACATCTATTTGCACGTTGAACCTTTAGTCAACACTGTGGCATGGCGAAACCTGGAAACCATATTTTGGAGGGTCCCTTCAATGATGAGCAATATTACGAGGGGGGGGGGGTGCAAATTAACCTCCATCTACCACGTGGCCAAGGAAAATAGCCCATTTCGGACTCCCCCTTATCCATTCAACTTCGAAATGCATGGGGGGTCCGAAATTGATTTGAACAATCTATCTTAACCTTTGATCATCATTCGCGAGCGGAAACATGCCTATGTTTTAATTATAATATTAAATTTATTTAATAATATAGAATTCATTAATTCTATATGATTAAATCAAATTAGTTTCACTTAATTTCATTGTGCATTTAGCCTTTAAAATATGGATTTTTAAACAAAAACCATGACACTTTTGTCCTTAAGCTTCGAAATATGAAGAAAATTTCAATCCACGCAACACCAGTATAATAAAGGCATATGAGAAATCCTTATTTTGCGACATTCTGGAGCAGTGTGGATGGATTTTTTTTATCACTTTCTCCTTTCAAATACGCTCCATGATGAAATTGATTCAGGGTGCTTTTTGAAGGTGAACCCAAATTTGTGGGGTAGAACATGGTTTTCGTCCTGTAATCCAAACCAATATATATAATTCAGCAACCCTGATTCCCCTATAATTATAGGGTCCTAACAACATGAATCCCAAAATAATAACTGCAATTCATCCAATATATTCCTGCCAAAATCTGAATACACTAGTGTCTCTGATCAATACAACAACATCTAACCTGTGAAATGAGTCAAGAAATGAAATATATAAACATGAAACAATTTCTCCCAACCTCAGGGGTCGAATCCCTGAGTTGTGGAGCTAATACACAAAAGTCTGAACTGCAACCTAGAGTGTAGGGTGGTCAAATTGACTCATCCATAACTTTTGTGAAACTGATTCATGAATCCTCTCAAAGAGTTTTACCTAATGTATTCACCCCTAGGTAATTGTAAAAGATCATTATTAAATTTAAATCCATGAATTAAATTGGTAAAAATATGATTTTTCCATGGTGAAATTGAGAAAATTGGAAAAAATGAGGAAAAACAGAGAAAGGTTAGGAGCGCAGCGCCAACTTCAACTCAACTTTTGAAGTGGTTGCTGATGTCCAAATTGAGCTCAGGATAGATCATTGGAAAGCCTTTCATGTATAGTTTTCAAAAATTCCCTTAGTTTCAAAAAATGGTAAGATTTTACTCTCAAGAAAGTCATTCTCCCAAGGCTGGCCAAGAGCGTAGTGCCAAGCTAAAAAAGAGGGCAGAAACATGATTGTTTGGGTGTTTTTTGATCTTTTCACCTGCCAGTTTGCCAAAAATTGCTTAGAAAAGTGCCTACCTCGAATGTATTTTCCATTCTGAATCCAATGGTGCCTTCATTTTTTTCAATTGAGGCAGTGTAACTATGCAAAAACTACCAAAAGTATGCAAAAACCCAAAAAAATAAAAAACTTGCTCAAAATTTCTCCAAAATTGTGTTGTGGAAGGATGATGAAGTGTGCTAAGAAATGAGGGATGCTTCAACAAGGATTCCAAGCTTTTATCCTTCCTTTTTGTTGGCTAGGGTTTACCTATGTTTCTCCTGCAATTGATTTAGTTTGATAATAAAAACCTTTTTTCTATGATGTACTTTTTTGACAAGTTTATGAGAATCTTGTTTTCCTTGTTTTCCTTGTGGAGGAGTTTATCAATATGGATGTTGACCCTATCAAGACATGTCTCTGTGTTATCTTCAAACTCCTTGGAAATCCTCTCCTCAAAAGTGGGTTTTTAATTTTCAATCTTCTACTGTTGTAAAGCCCTCTTAAGAACCCTTGTCTTTGGTCTTGTTTTGCTGCTTTGGATATCATGTTGATCATGGTATTAAGTGGAATTATGGCTTTACCTCTCTTTGTCTTGAGAAACTCTATCTCCATAAGAACTTGCTTATCCTTCAGCTACTTATTCTCCTGCTCAAGAAATGAAATGAAAAATTGAGCTCTATCCAAATTAGTTTGCAACTCTATAATTTGGGCATCCTTCTATTTGACAATAAAAATGGAGGCCTCATGATCATCCTGATGATCCAAGTCAACAAGGTCAAAATATGTTTCCTCATCATGAGGGTCCTCATCCTCTTGCATGACTTCCTCATGCACAACTACCTCTTTCTGCTTTTTCTTTCCCTTTTGTACCTGCTTTGCTGATGAGGAAGGCAGGGTCCCTCCCACAATCTGTGGGGAAAACACCTGCCTATGTCCTCTCTGATATGTTTTAGCCAATGTGTCTATCTCAGCCTCTTTGGTCTTTGTAGGCTCTTTGACCACAACTCTACTGGATGACCCAATATGACTCTGAAATACTGATGATGGTGATGGTATGGGTCTAGTAGGTGTTGAAGTTTGCAACAAGAAACAATGAAATTGGCATCCAGAAACAACATGACAACACCTACACTAGTGTGGGACTACAAGTCGTGTAGTGACGGGTCCTAGCGATACTTTAGTGTGAAATTCAATTTATTTAATAAATTGGATATGTGTCAAATTTAATTATCCCTTAATTAAATTGGACATTAAATTGTAATCTTATCTCATAATCACTTGTAATAGTTAACTGAGTGTGATAAAATCAGTTAGCTCATGAATTTCGAGTTGAGGGTGGTTGGTGAGGCATGCAGAGTGATTCTATGTGTTTTAGAGTTCAAGTTGCAGTTCAGAGCATGAGTTTAATGCATGAGAAATTAGTTAACTCAATTAAGTGACTTAAAGTCAGTTGAACTAGTTGTAACAGTTTGTTGCACTAGTGAGATATCAATTGAATTAAATCAGATTAATTCACATGCAGTGATCTATCATGCAACTGATGATTTACTATTAATATTTGCATGCATGCCAGTTCTAGTGGAGACCCAGTTGAGACAAAGGTTAAAGGGAAGTTGACTATCAATTTAATTATTAGAAAACTGCCCAAATGTAGTTAAAACACCACAGGATGACCATGATAATCAACGCAGTTGAGAAAGGCTAAAATTCCTAAGGAATAGGGATTTCATTCCTCATGAATTGGATGAGCAAGGCTGACTGAAGACAGGTTGAGAATTGGCTAAGTGTTGGCCCAATTTTGTCTGGATCAGTGTGAGACAGTCAAGAGAGTGCAACAGATTCTTGTGAGAAGAATGCATTGTATTGTTTCATGATTCCTTGGTTGATTACACAATAAAGATAGAGGGGTTTTGAGCAGCAAGCTTTCCCCAGGAATATCTGGTGTTGTGTATTGACTTACTAATTTCTTTTACTTGGTGTGATTGTGCGATCGCGTTTAATTTCTGCAGAATTAATTGTAGAAGGATTCAGTATCTTGCTTTAGCATATTTCATGATCAGATTGAATCCATGCATGTATAAATATTGTTTTTATAATTTATACATGGTATCAGAGCACATGAAATCACTATAGTGGAGGAGAAGCTGAGTTTGTGACTAAATAGAATTCGAAATTGCAAAAGTATTCTTGGTGTGACAGGTGAATCACGATCGAAATGGATTTCAATGGCTTGAGATTGGAGTATGAACTCAAGGGAAGTTCCAATTATATTGCATGGAAAGGCACGATGGAGGTAGTGCTGGAGGACAATGGGTTGAAATAATTCATTGATAATGATGTTCCCAAACCCGTTGCAGCAGATGCCGCAAATGTTGATGCTTGGCAAAAGAAGGTTGCAAGGGCGAGGAGGATCTTACTGGAGGGAGTACGAGACCACATTGTCTCAATTCTCCATGGAAAAACGAATCCATATGAAATGTGGAAGGCTTTGACATATGTGTTTTAGAGCAGCAATGATCATAGAAAATTGGCACTGAAGGAAAAGCTCAGGTAAATCAAAATGGAGAAAGGCAACACTATTCCGATATATTTAACAAAGTTTTTCCAATGTTGGGATGAGATTGGGAGCATTATAATTACTATCGCGGATGATGACTTGGTGAATCTATCTCTTCTAGGACTTCCCAAGAGTTGGCATAGTTATCAGGACTCTGTCAATGGGAGGGAGAAGCTGCTAGACTGGGAACAACTTTGGTCGGATTTGGTGCAAGAAGAATTCAGGAAAAATACCAGGGATGGATCTTCATATAAGGAAGATGATGATGAAAATTGCGCCTTCGCTAGTAAGGAAAATAAGGGGAAGGGAAAGATATCCTATTCCAAATCTGAGACTGGCGAAGAAGGCAAGCAGTGAGACACGTCCAAAGTGAAGTGTTTTCACTGTCATGAGCATGGACACTATGCCACTAATTTTCCACAAAAGAAGAAGAACAAGAAGGCTTCAGGATTTGCAGCTTGTGAGGATTTTGCCTCGAAATTTGAGTTGTACTTCTCGCTGATCGCATGCATGGTGTTAAGTGAGATGGGATCAGGGTGGTACTTGGATAGTGGTGCATATTTCCACATGACAGGAAACAAAGGACTCTTCAGTAGCTTGGGGGAGAAGGACCTCCAAGTGCATATTGAAATGGGTGGTGATAGAAAGTATAGGGCTACCCAGATTGGTATAGTTACTTTCCAGAGACAGTCAGGTAAACTATTTTTATTAAAAGATGTAATTCATGTTGTTACACCATTTTTTGGTCATCTAGCCTATTATCATTAGATGGACCCAAGTACATCATGTAAGACCAATTTTACTCCAAGTAAAATTGCTTTCACTATGAAAATAACTTAGTAAATCACCTTTAATATTAAGTTGTTTGTGGTCTAAACAGGAAACCCCATAAGGAAATATTAAATAAATATATATTTGTTTGATTTTCCTCAAGAAATAATTAGTTAAACAATAGTTTAATTAATATTTCTGGTTATATTTAACCCAAAAAAAAGAAATTAATTAGACAAATCATTATTTATCTTATTATTTTCTAAAGAATAGTTGTTTAAATATTATTTAAATAATATTCTTTGTTAAATATGACTAATTAACCCTTAAATAATTAAATAAATAATTATTTATTTGATTATTACTCAACCGTATCCTTAAAATGATAAATAAATCATTTATTTATGTATTATTACTTAATCACATCCTTAAAATGATAAATAAATCATTTATTTATTTATTATTTATAGATAAGGGGATTTCACTCAAGTCAAATTCCTTTTCCCTCCAACAAATATAATAAAATATTCCATAAAAGTTGGATCTAGGTTTGGTTAATAATATTTCAATTATGCACCAATCTCTAGACTAACTCAATTTTTTGTTATAAATAGAGGGGTTTTCCCATTCATTTGTCACCTTTTGTTGCCTAAAGATCACTCTGGATCTCAACTCTTGGTCTGGCTATTGATCCATTATCATAGCCATATTTTTCCGTTTTTGTCTAGGTTTTCTACACCATCAAGAGAGAGGAATTCTAAATTTGAAGTGCTGAGGACTTACAAGAACCCATCCCATTCAGGAGAACAGGGAACACTCTCTTGTTTTTTCCTCCCAGGTGCCCTTAATATAAAATTTCATCGGATATATTCTTGTCTTGTCTATTGGATCTATGGATTAAATCTTATTTTTCTACTGTTTATTGTCTTCTAATGCATAGATCTAGATTTTTGCAGCATTTGTTTTGATCATCTAACTGTATATCTAAAGATATTAGCTGTCATTTCTGCTGTTAAGGATGTTTGTTATGCACAGCTAAAGTGGTATTTTTTCGTACACCTCGAATCAAGATTCATGCTAACACATGTGCCAGGCTTGAAGAAAAATTTAGTTTCAGTCGCAATTTCGGAGGATAGAGGCTATGATGTTGTTTTTAGTGAAGGAAAATATTTCCTTCGACACAAAGAAATATGACACGCCAAGAAGATTGCTATTCGTGTGAAAAATCTATATAAACTTGATGTAGATGGCTGCGTAGCATTGATGGGTAAATCATACAAAGTGGTCAGATGGGATAAGGGTGAGTTACACCATGGAGCTTTGAAGATCATGCAACATATTTATACTAAGCTTCCAAAGGGTACTCTTGTGCATATAGACACATGTAAGGGATGTACCATGGGGAAGCATGAGAAAACCATGCGATTGTACCTTGAGAGGGAGCTATATTTTACTGTAGAGGAGGAACTCTTGGTTCCAAAGAATGAACCTCAAGATGTGCAGCCACATGCAGAGGATCATGGAGTGGAAAAAACCACTCAAGTAGAGAAATTTCGAGCCACATGGGCAAAGGGAGTGCATGCAGGTATACCTCCAGGTGTGAGGTGGGGCGATGTACAAAATTAATCCCAAGAATAAATTTGGGTAGGGTCCTAGAGATGGTGCTGTTACACAACATTTTATCACCGTCCCCACAATCCCTTGTCTCGTACATTGGAGGACTATTACCGTGACCTGTGAACAGTAAAATGTCCTAAAACCACCTTCATGGCATCCTCTTGCGTAAGGACAAACATTCTCCTGAAGAACATTTCCTATAAAGAACCCTAAAAACAGATGTTTTAGCCTTGGCGCAACTAGCCAGTTCATCCCTCGTGCCAATGGGGGAAATCCACACTAGAGAGCGCACCAACTGGCGCTCTGTCCCTGTGTTTCACTCGCGGCAAGCTTATTAAGGGATGTTTTTTAAAAATAAATGGTAGAAGTTTGATTCTCATAAACTCAAGAATGAATCATCAAAAGGAGTTGAGTGGTTTAGCTCCAGATCTCCATGTATAGGAAGTGGTTTTCCACCTATCATGGAACCTTCCTAAGAGATAGGGCCTATCCCATTATTATAGGGATCTCAACTTCTCTTCCTCCATCTATAAAAGCTTGCTAGTCCATTTCCAAGCTAGCTGAACGCTTGGGAGTTGAACTTGTTGGAAGGAAACTATAGTTGGGTAACTATTGAGAGCTAAGCTGAAGAGAATCCCATAAGAGAGAGAGCTTCGTCCAGATTCCTGATAGGCTTTTTTGAGACACGCTCTGCTGCAAGCCCCACCGAAGGAAGATCATATCATCAAAGCATTTGGTTGTAATCTCCCTTATAATATAAGCGACTCTAATTTTGGTTCCATTCATGTGTTCATTTTTTTATGTAATGAAACGAATTATATCTTCTCTGACTGATATATAGTTACATGCTTTAGATTTTACGTTGTACGTCGTCATTTCCCTGCATGTGTACAGGTGTTCGGACGTGTCGAACGGAAGGATTGTGATCTGTCAAGCGAGGGACTCGAAACATCATCTTTTCTCCAACGACAACTGCGTGGGATTTGAGGTAGGCTACTCATCGCGATGTTTGTATTTTTGTAATTAGGAACCAATGTCATTGCGTGACTTGATTGTTGCTAGACCCGATCTAGGCTAGTGGGATCGCCTCTGTCCGCAGAGGGGATTTACCTCATCAACAGGTGCGTATCACGGATCAAACCTGTCTACGAGGAGCCCACAGTACAACAGTAGCAAGATCGATTAGATTGATGCAGTAAGATGTCAGGAAGATAGAAATCAGAGTGACATGTGTTAGATATTGGAGCGCATATCAGAGTTGGCAGCAATGCATAGTGCGTGGATGCAGATGTCAACAGCGCAGAGAATCCAATAGACATGTAGTAGGTACCAGCAGTCAGAATACTCTTATGACATATGCATTATACTGATTCAGTTGTTTGGAGGATATTCAGTTTCAGAAGTGTTGCATGCAAAATTTTCATGTGCGAGAAACACTAGCGAAGTGTTGCATGTTTCCATGCCCCGAGAGATAATTAAATGAAGTGGGTGTCCACAGATCTATCTTATTAAACAAACTATCTTGCGCACCAGAAAACCTAACCAGAAACCCTAGGTCAACCAACACAGGTTAACCATATGCGCACGCATAGACAATAAATCCGGAATCCTCTTTGACTATTATAACAATGTAATATTCATCCTTTAAAGTAACAGATCTATGCAAATAACTTACGCATCAACAATGTAAACAGGTATGCAAACTGATCTGATTACAAATGACATAAATCATCCACAGAAAATAAAAATCATACACAAAAGTGAATTATAGATGCATTCAATACACAAAGTTTCAAAAAAAATCCTTTATTAATCAGTATTGACCCTTACAATTCACCAGATCTACCCGCACACACAGCGAGTGGGGTCTGCACACAACCAGCCTAAGGTCTCCACACACACACCCAACAGGAGCCTTTCAGAAAAAACCACTACTACAGATTCGACTTCATAGCTTTATCATTAATCTATTATCATTCGTCTATATATTAACTTCGATATCTTATCCGACTCGATCTGTACTTCTATTTATACCTTTGGTTGTGCTCATATTATGGCCCCCAAACCATGGTTTGAGACTCCTAGTTTACCCTTTAAACAATTAAAACTCATGAAGGGAATTTGACCCTTCCCAAAGGCTCTTGACTCATTTGCGTAGCGCGCATGAATCAAAACTAACAAAAATACTAATATTTAGCCCAAAATTGCGTTCCTAATGGACCTTGTTCCAACAATCCCCCTAACACAATGTTGTGACTCGTCCCGAGTCACAGAGGAGGTGGGGTCTTCATATTGGTCTTCAGCTCTTCAATGGATGTGGTGAAGGGTGCAAAGACGTCCGTGCTCTGAAAAACAATGCTTTGAAACTCCTCCACCAACTTCTGCGATGTAGGTCCTTCTGCTGCTAGAGTGATGATCTGATGCATCTGGCCCAAGGTCTTCACGACATCGTCTATGTCCTGCAATAATTTTGTGGCCTCATCAGCCCACGAATTCATATGAGTGGTGAATATATACTTCTTGTGGAGCATATCTTCAATTTCATCGTGCAACACCCAGTTTGTCTGCAAGTGAGCCATTCTCTGAGTAGGAACAAGTGTTGGCGATGCCTCCTAGAGCTCATCAAAATTTTGTTCATTTGTGTGTAGATCTTGTGATATATTTCGGATGAGGGGGTACGTATGCACGAAATTCCAAAAATCCCATGGCTGTATCTAGGAATTCTGTGCCCTTGTCAACTGTTGTTGCAATATTGGTTGATGCCTCCTTTACTAGGGCAACGCGCTAGGCTTGTACTTTGGGCGGTGTCTCTAGCTGGAGCTTGGCCTATAAATTCATAATCTGTTGTTCAAAATCAACCTTGACCACTTAGACATATGAGCAGGAGGCCTTAAAGGCGACCACTAATCCTTCAACCTTGTCCTAAGGTGCAGTAGAGGTAGGGATGACAACCTCGGGAAGGTCACCATAGAGGCGATCAATTAAGCTCTCTAATTCTGCGCGTTGGGCTACCGGTGCTTGTTGGGCTGTTTTAGCTTGCAGAGACTCTTGTGTACATGCTGCGACTGTTTGCTTTGCTTATGAGAGCTGCTGGTGCATACATGCCTCTCGACACTGCAATTATTCCGTGATAATAGACTAAATTGCATGTAGCTTTCCTCTGGGAAGCATCGACAAGTCGATACCAACCTCGGGGCATGTCTTCACCTGTGTGCACAAGTCAGGTTGCTCCAAGGTGACCACAAATTTAGGAAAGGGGTAGATCTGGCTATCTACTGTGTTGATGATGATGTTGGTACTCACGCTCACTTGATCCAGCTTCGCCTGAGCAACGCTCACTTTAATGTTGTCCGTCTTGAGATGAAGTACTTGTAACCCGACCTGCATTGCGTCCACCGCAGCTTTATACTGCTCCTCCAGTGCAACCCATATGTCCTCAGGGTAGATGTGACTGTGTAAGAAATTTTATCTAGATCATCCTTTGTGAGGGTGACATCATCTGTGCCTAGTGTCTTAGACCCTTTTCTTTTCTTACGTGCACCCTTGGGAGTTTCATCTCCTTGCTTGGTGCTACTGGGGGACTCAGCTTCAGTTCCATCCTTTCCATTTGCACCACCGAGATAAACTTCCATCTCCAGCTTAGTTTCCTTCTCTCCTTCTTTCTCTTATTCTTTCTATGCATATTTATCTGTGCCCTTCTTAGCTTTGTTCTCTTTAGAGGCATCTGTCGTTTCTTTTCCTAATGTCGAGGTTGTGACAGGCTTGAAGGAGCCTCACTTGGTTTTCCATGATTGTTGCCAAGTTGCAATGACCTAGATGATTTCAGCCTCTATCACCATTTAGGGTAGGTTGTACCATACCCTATCGTTGGGCGTGCGGATGTATACAATATGCATAGACACTTGAAAATCTGCAATGAACTTATACTTGTCATATGCAACTGGGGACAACTGAGGGTGCGAGTGGATTTCTGCAACCAACCCTCCTTCGAATAAGACCCAAAAGATCTTATTTTCCATCACGTGCTTCGGATCTGTAGAATCCCACAAGTTGGCATAGTGCGCCGCTTCAAATACACCAGGCTCCACGTCTGGGAGGACTACATTCTCTGACGTTTCCCATGCAACTAGAGTAGTGAGCAGGAGCAGCCATGAATAGAAAAACTTTTTACCCTCCTCCTGCACCTGGCACACGTTTTTCAGGAATTCAGTGCACAAGAACTAGGACCAGTTGTAACTCACACCCTTCTCGCACTACCTGCCAGTGTGATGACATGCACAAGTACCACCTTAGGCCTACACTTGCACATCATTTTGCAAGCCAACACTAATCTCCCAAGGCGCACCACTAGATCTTCAATCTGTTGCACCAGGAAGCCCGTGGTATCCCGCCTTACGTTATAGTCATTCTTCAAATTCGTGACAACTTTATGTTCCTGGCTCTTTTCGTAATTCGCCATAGGGTTAGGTCCCTTCTTTGGTAGGTCGGTGATTCAGTGGATCGGTGTGACATCGATGGGAATTAAATTCTTAATCCATAGACACCAATCATGCACCAACACTAGTAGCTGGGACACATGTATCCATGATGGGATACCTTCCAAAGTGAGGAATCCTCAACAGGTTGAGAATTCCGACATTTCTCAACCCGCGCACCCAAGGCCTGGGCTCTATTTTTACCACTCCACCATACAGAACACGTTCGAGGTAGTACTTCGACGCCAATTCTGGGAAGGTATTCTCATTGGCCAGATCATAGTCATCAAATTTAACATATGTGATCTTCCCAAACATCTCCCCTTCCAATGGAACCACCTCGGGGATCAATGGAATGTGCAAGTAGGCACACACCATATCCAAATCCTTCAGGGCATTGAAAGAGGGTCGATGTGGCTTCACAGAATTTGGGAGCCATGAGATGGGCTCGACAAAGAGCACAACCTCCTCGGTTGCAGTCATAGGTCTCTTTGTTGGGTCATCCATAGGTGATTTGTCCTTGGAAACCTGGCGCAGGGATGCGATCTGCATGGGGGATGTCTGTGACTTAGACGATGATCCCTTAGTCACCTTAGCTTTTCCCTTGGCAACTGTTGATAGGAATTCATGAACCTCAAGGAAAAATTCATGGATTTCTTCATTATAGTGTTCGGTAGATGTCGTAATCGACACAGATTGCTCCTCATACTGTGCACTATCGACAACAAGTTTGGTGGCTGTCATCCTTGTATTTAATATAAACTCTAGATTGCTTACGTTGGATATGAGAGTCTCACGAGCAGACATACAGTGCACACTAATAATCTCACGACACAATTCACTCAAACAACAAAAGAACAGAATGCGACCCGCTTCCTGATTTCTATAGGCAATCCATGGTATAAACGGCCGGAAATTCATTAATGGCACCTTATCCCCATAAAAAAGTAAAAAATCCCATAAGATATTATCATTAATTATAGAAAATCCACTCCATCCAATGGTAAAATCAAATTTTCACCCAGATTTACTGTTCCAACGGCTAGTTTTTCCCGCTGCACACAACCTATGTGCTCATGTCACACCTGCCTGTGCATTGCCTTCGCGCAACATGCAGACAAGTGGATTCATTTTCTCTGGCCATATAGTCATTTGGTAGGCACATGATTATCCGTATATGGCTTCAGGTAGCTTCTATTGACGTACCCTGGGAGACTCTCATCGCGCAACGTTGCCAAGTGCACCAAACCCCATTAGTGATCTCCTTCATAATATACAACCCCAACCAATGAATTATGAACTTCCCTGGATGGTGTGCAAACTGACTATCGTACAATAAAATGAGATCTTCTTCCTTGAATTCCTTCTTCCAGATGTGCCTATCATGCTAGGCCTTCTTGCGTGCCTTCTGGACTTGCTGATGAAAGTTGGTAATAAATTGATCCTCCTCTAATGCAACCAATTGTGACAGACGTTCCTCCATGATGTCTGGTTCAGCCATATTAGTTAGTGTTGTGATGCGCAGACTTGGAATGATGTATTCCACTAGCATGATAGCTTCTTGGTCATAAACCATCTTGAATGGTGTTTTACCAATCAACTTCTTGCATGTGGTCCGATAATCCCATAAGACAACATGTATGTGCACGTCCTAATTGTTCCAGTTTGCATTGCAGATCTTTGTAAGTGCATTCTCCAAGACCTTGTTAAAGGATTCTACTACACCATTTGCTTGAGGGTGATAGGGAGTACTCTTCTGGTGATGCATCTTGAATTATTTTGTCAGAGATTCAATGGTCTCATTAACAAAGTGCATACCCCGATCACTCCTCAATATCTTTGGGCACCCAAATATAGTAAAGATATTTTCAAAAATAAATTGCACAACTGTATGTGCAGTACAATATTTTACTGGCTTAGCTTCTACCCATTTTGTTACACAATCTATTATTGTGATGATGTAGCACGTGCTGGTATTTTTTCTAGGAGGATAAATAGGTCCAACAAAGTCTATGGCCCAGTTATCAAAATCTTGCAGAGCCATCTGCGGCTGCAATGGCATCTCATCTCTATGTGATGGCTTCCCTATTCTTTGGCATGCATTACAAGCTCGACAATATGCATGTGCATCACTGTGCAATGTGGGCCACCATAATCCAGTGCGCAGAACCTTTTGCACAGTGGCTTTCCCTGCATAGTGGCCTCCTACCACTCCCCCATGAGCTTCAGCCAAGTTGTATTTTCTTTCATGTTCTAAGACATACCTTCTTAAAACTTCATCCGCACCCAACTTGTACAGTTGACTAGAAATCAATGTAAAGTCAGCTGCATGCCAAACCAACTTCTTCTTTTGTTGCACCAAATATTCAGCAAGCACACTACCAATAGTTAGAAAGTGAATGATATTTGCAAAGTGTTCATCGACCACTTTAAGGGCAAAGAGCTGCGCATCAAGTAATCCTTCCTCCAAACTGGTTAGTTCTTCCCCATTCTCAATGTGTGATAAGTGATCAAGTCCAGCATTCAATCTACCAGGCTTAACAATAATTTCAAAATCATATTCTTGGAATAGCAGCATCCATATACAAATACCCCCCCCCAATAGAGGCTTGTTGATCAGGTAATTCAAAGCAGAGTGGTCAATGAACATCTTGAAGTGCCTTCCTAGCAGATAATGCCTATATTTCTATAGGGCCTACACCATAGCCAAACCTTCATTCTCTGTGGTCGAATAATTGCACTCTGCACTGGAGAGATTTCTACTTGTAAAGGAAATGGGGTGATCAATATCTCCTCCTCCTCGCTATGCTAAGACAAATACAAGTGCAATTCTGGATGCATCAACACACACATGTGAAACCTTGGACCAGTTAGGGAATACTAAAATAGGCACAACAACCTTATTTTCCTTGAGTAGCTCAAATATCCTTTGGAAATCCTCATCCTAACAAAAGGACACATCCTTCTTCAGTAATTTTTCCATGGGTGCAGTTATCAACGCGTATCCCTGAATGAATTTTCTATAATATCCTGTGTGTCCCAGAATATAGCGCAGATGTTTTGTATTGGAAGGAACCTCTAAATTGAAAATAACTAAAATATTGGCTGGATCTACTATTAGACTTTTCTGACAAACAATATGCCCCAAAAATATCCCAAAAGGAACACAAAATATACACTTCTTCAAGTTAAGGGAGATCTGATGCTTTCTGCAAGTGTCGAGCACCATGCATAGGCTGGAAACATGCTTCTTTTGTAGCTCAAACACAATCCAATCATCAAGGTACACCTCTAGAAACTTGTGCATGAACTCCTTAAATACAACTACTAATACACACGAGAATATAGCAGGTGCATTCTTTAATCCAAAGGGAACAAATGTGTATTGGAAGGATCCCCATTCTGTTGAAAAAGTGGTCTTACTTTGGTCTTCTAGTCCAATCCTGATCTGATAATATCCTGTATATCCATTAGTGAAAGAGTATGCCTCTTGTCCTCCAACATTGTCCAATATCTCATTTGAAAATGGGGTAGGGAAGGGATCATGGATGCATGCATCATTTGGTTTGTGCAGGTCCACACAAATCCTTATTTCTCCCTCTTAGTCTTCTTTTCCTGAACAACCATCGGGCTTACCCAATCAGACTCTTCCATGGGCTCAATGATTCCTGCATCAACCATTTTCTCCAATTCTTCCTTCACTTTCTTCTTATATTTTCATTTATCCAGTATGGTCGTTGCTTGACGGGGCGTGCATCTAGTTTCAGAGTGAGTTTCATGACTCCAAGTCTCCTACAATTCCTTTTAGCTCAGAAAATTTTGTGGGGAATAGGTTCTGATATTAAATCAACAACTCCACAATCTTTCCCACTATGTCATCATCCTAATAATCTCCTATTTTGGCCAACTTGGGATTTTCCTATGTCCCAATGTTGACTTGCTTAAGTTTTAAGGGTTTAGTTAGATCCATTATTCCTAACGAGGGGCCTTCAACTACACACTCTTCCTCAAACTCTGGGATATTAACATTTATTGGATCTTCATCGTTATCTTCTACTGACAGATTTCTGCAATTGGAAATATATTGGATATGCGCATCCCATGTAGGTGGTGGAACCTCTATTGTAGGTTTGGCCATGTCAAAGACAACTCCTTGGATTATGTGCAATACCTAGCTAATGCCTTCAAACCCACTAGAAAAGATAAAAATGAGGAGAAAATTTTCCTTTAATGAGGCCCAACTAGCAGTCCCTCAACACAAATCTATTTCCAAGTACCAATATGTGGGAAACGTTCCTAGAGTATGGACAAAAATATGCACCCATTCCGGCTGAGGTTCATCACCCCAAGCAGTTGTCCATTTATCCAAGTGTGAACGTGGGTCATCCTTTCCTATGTATACTTCATCCAACTTGGTTACTGGATGAGTGAAGTGCAACCACATCATATATGCACATTCCTCCCAAGTTTCAAAGTTCCTTTTGTGCGCATCCCACCAATGTGTTGGAGTTGCACACATATCAAGATCGAGTGCCCATAACATTCAATGTTTGGGGACAACCTTTTCCATTTCTTCCAAAAATAAAACAACATTACCAGAACTATCAAAAAGGGAAATTATTGTACCTCTGAGGAGATGCAACATAAATTTTTAGTGACTTTGAGGCAATGTAGTGCAGAAACATCGTGCAAGCGGTTCTGCCAGTTTCCCATTTCCTCATATGAATTAGAGAAGCATGAGCTATCCTTTTCCCAATTCAACATCCCATCAGTAGTTGGGTTGATCCAATCCTCATCTCATGCGGTCAATTTGTAGATGTGGTCAACATCGTCTTCTGCGCGCACTGGTTCTATATATCTCTCCCCTTTTGCATGATCCAAAGGTACTATAAACTGAGTACCATTGTTCTCAAAGATCATACTCCTGCACTTCAAGTTGATGATGCCCCCCATGTCAATAGCCCAATCCAGTCCTAACAACATAGGGTAGGGGTTTGTATCATCAAAAATTTGTATTACTTCAAATTTTGTGTGTACCTTGACACCATCAATATCTACCAGAACCTATGGGAGTCTTCCCAGTAGGATAATCTTCTGTTGATTGGCCATGCACAACTGAATAGTAGGCCATTCCATCTTTAGTTTTCCCATCTTCTGCTAGGTCTTCTTTGGCAGAACATTCGCATCGTATCCCAAGTCCAGAATGACTTGATCCATCTCATATTCCCCAATCTACACGGTCATGCGCATCTCTCGACCAATTCTCTTCTTATTCTTGTAGATCTTGTTTACAACCTTGCTCTCGGTCTGAGGCGAATCTTCATCCATGAAACTATCTATCAGAGCTTGAAGGTTTTCTATTTATTTCTAGTTATGTAATAGCTTGATGCATGCTTGCAAGAAGGGTCTGACTTTGTCATCGATCTTTGCATCTGTGATTGGCTTGGATGTGGAAGAACTTGCAACAGTGTTGCACTAAAAACTGTCACCTTGACATTCTACTGACTGTATGAGCTCATTGTCACCCATACTTGCCTCCTCTGCAAGTCTTACAACCTCTAATCCTCATGTCAAGCCCTAAAAATAGGAGAAAAACCCTAAAAAACTCCAAAACCCTGGGTACACAGGTAATGTGAAGCTTAATTGCATTCATGGCTAGGGTACGCAAGTAATGTGAAGCTTACCTGTGTTCCAGAACGTAGTTTCTCTGTGTAATTCCTGCGTACCCCTGTCAAAGTCAAAAGGGAAAGAAATTAAAGTGAAAAAGCTGATTTTTGGTCAATTTTAGAAGCTTCTGGATGAGATTTTTTGGGGGTGAGTACGCTCTTGTAAGGTTCATGCATCCCACACCTTAAGGAGCTAACCCCTTGATGTGAGGAGCCTATCCCTTTGAAGTAGGATTCTATCCCTTCATAGGTGGAACCCTAACCTCCTCATCTACACTATAAAAAGAGGCATTGGGTAGCCTCAAAGGGAGTTCAAGTTTTAGTGGGTGATTGAGGTGAAGTGCTGTTCCGATTTAGACTCCTTTCTGCTAAGCTTTTGTGAGGAAAGATCGCATACCTCTATTTTCTCCTGGAGGAAGAGTGCAAGGCTTATCAAAGTAGAGGAAACTCCTGCTTCGGACCCCGGGAAGGCCTGTTCAACATCAAGGCTAAGGTTGTAAGGTTATTCTATTATTTCAAAGTTAATACAATCAAGTTTGTTTTTCTCAATAAATTGTCGTTCGATTGTTTATTCCAATAAGCTGTCGTTTGATCGTTTATTTCATAGATTCCTTGATCAATATGATAGGTATGTTTTATAATTATTTTTTATACAGGTGCTATTTAATATTTTCTTGTTTGTGATTGCAGGTCTTTAAAGATAACTCCTTCAAGTGATGGAAGAACTATTGTTGCGACGGAAGAACTATTGTTGCGACGGAAGAACTACTGATGCGACGGAAGAACTACAGTTGCAAATAAGCGTTTGGATCTAAGGTAGGATCAACAACTTTGTAGCTTTTACTTGTAAAATGAATATATTTAGAGAAAGATAAACTTAGTTGTTCGTTTGTTGTTAGATTGTCTTTTGACACTAGGGAGATCGATCTTTTCCACAAGATCGATTTATCTGTCCAACAAATTGGCAACTCCATTGGGGAAATAACTTGTTTTGATTTTCCTTTGTTTTTATTTGAGAAAATGCTTTTTTTAAATTTTTTATTGATTTGTACGAGCTTGGGTAACTTGGATTTACTTTTCTTTGAAAATTTTTGAAGTCTTTTTTGTTTTTCTTGAACTTTTCTAGGGACCGCACATTGTTGCAGACCCTGTTAAAAGTCTTGAAAAACTTAGATTTATTCTTTCAGTTTAGTTTAGATTTGATTTAGGATTCCTAGTGTCTACCCAGATCTGTATTTTTCTGTCAAAAAGCCTTGTTTATGAGTTTATTTCAGCAAATTTTCCATCTCATCAATCTCTATTAAGTTAATTGGGTGTTTTGAGTCTCTTTTTTTTTGAGAAATTCTTAATTGGATTTCCGTTGGTCATTACTTGGAGGTTTGTCTCAACCTTTGAGTATTTTTATTTTTGATCTTTGGAACTCTCACCCAATTTTCTTTGCTTGCACCTGATTGGTTCTTAGATTACATTAGAATCATCTTGTGTTTGAGAATTCTCTTGCATAGATCACATTTGCATAATTAGAATTCTCATTTTCAGAATATGAATGAAAAATGTGCATAGATTACATTTGCATACTTTTCAAGTGAATTGTGCACAGATTACAACTGCATAGTTTACATTCTAAAAAATCAATCATAGATTTAGATCAGTTTTCTTTGATTTGAATTTAGATGTTTTTAATCTTGTTTTAAAAACACAAAAATAAAATTGTTTTGGAATTGATTTGCATTAGTTTTTTCTTGATGAAATTAGTGCATTAGAGAATTTGTTATATTTTCTCTTAGTGATCAATTTTTTGCATTGTTGGAAGTGAATGGAAACTCTCTCCTTACTTTAGTTAGGATTCATTGAATTGAAAAGATTACATTATCATATTCGATTGCATTCAGTTTTGGGTCGGGTCATAACACCATTGGTTTCATATCCATTTACCCTTTTGAGTAATAACAACCTAAATAACACAACGCTTAATTAAAATTCATCTAGTAATTTTTTACATTTTTAGGGATCTTTCCACCAATTGAGATTAGGATTAGTGCTTTGGAATGGGTTGTAGTTAACTTTCCAAAGCAACTAAAACAAACAAGTTGATAAATCTTGTGATAAGAAATAAATCCAATTGTAACTGGTACATTCTGGGAAGCTTCTCTTAAAGGAGTTAATCACGAGATCATATCCAAACCTTTGAGACAATCAATTCTTTTTCATCATGGAAGATAGAAGATCTGTGCGCATTAAAAACGGTAAACCTCGGATTAACCATTTTCAAGGAGCCTGGGGTCACTTGTTGGTAAACCTCGGATTGACCATGTCGAGGAGCCTTCAAGGGGATTGAGCTTTGTTACTCTTCCCTTGCGCGTAGAATCGGATCGTAGACTGTTCCCCCAGTTGTATTTTTTGCTGTTGGTAACCTTAGTGTCCATAAACTTAAGATTATTTCCAAAGGTGACGGTGAAGGAAAGATCTCACTCTACCTAGAGCAGACGTCGACTATACTCACTTGGACTCTCTGGGGGGTTCTCTTCACTCGAGATGGTTTTGTGAAGAAACTTGTGCCAGTCTGTTTCATTAAGCATGTTGTTTCGTAATCGCTCTAACCACCATTTCTTCAGATTAAAATACTATGACATTGGATTTCATCACCAACTAGTGTTTTTAGTGTGGGAAGTTATTGTTTGTGTGTGGTTTGACTCCTAGATTTGATAGCGCGTGTTAATTTGTTTGTTTTTACTTTTAGAGACCATATGTGTGAATTGTGAATTTTAATTGTTAGGTGTGTATTGTGAATTGTTAATTTTAGTTTTAAATTGTTAATAAAATTCATTGAAGTTGAATATAATGGCAACTGTTTTGGAATTTACCAACCAAGGAACCCCTCTTAACGAGAATCCTAGTACTTTTCCTTGCTTTGGAAATGTTGGTCCTCCTTATATGGCTACTTTTTCATTACCTGGATTACAATAGGTTTACTGATATGGTTATTTTCAACTTCGTTGGCCCCAAATACTCCAAATTTTCCACCTCAACTGGATGCTTCACCTCAACATAGTTCACCATCTCAACATCACCAACCTTCTGTTGACCCTTTACCTTCTTCACCTAATATTTATTCCTCCATTTCTTCCTCTTCACTTGGTAAAAGCCTTGACGCTAGTAACCAGGTGGCTAAGAAGAAGAATAAAGGGAAGAAGAAGAAGAAGAAGAAGTAAGATAAGAAAGAAGTCAACCAACCAACCATGGCTGTAAATGTTAGTAGTGTTGAGGAAACCTCCAACATGCATCGTAAACCCAAATACCCTTCCAGGCTTTGTAAGGGTGACCACTTCCTTATCAATTTTCCCAGTATTCCAAAAGTCTTGGAAAGATGGTCAAAAAAATCCCATCAACTTTCTATTGATCCATCAACCAGTGATAGTCAGGTTCCTGAGAAAAAGGGTAAAGTTAGGTTTCCTTGTAAGTTATGCAAAGGGAGTCATCAAATTCACATTTTCCCTCACATGGATGAAGCCTCAAAATTATTGGAAAACCTTACTGTTCCACAGCAAGAATTTCCAACTGGTTACCGTAAAATTTCTCCTAACCTATCGTCAATTGACGAAGTGATTGATCTAATTTCAAGTACAGTCGATCCCACTCTTCTATTGGAGAGTGAAACTCATATCACTCAGGTTGATGATCCATTAGTTGATCGAGTGGTCGATTCGATTTCACATTCGGTCGATCCCATTCTCCCTTTAGAGAGTGAACTTCATACCGCTCAGGTTCTTATTACATCAGATTATTTTATGCTAAGGGGCATTTCACCTGTTTCTACATAACCCCCTCCAAGTACCGAGGTCTTTTCCTTTGATTGGAATAGACTGACAAAACCTCTTCTTCCTTCCTCCATCCCTTTCCAAATCATTCTGAAGTTTGGTGGTAGGGACATACACCGCACATAGGTAGATGAAGGTGCTTCTGTTAGTATTTTATCCTCAACTGCTTGGAAAGCTTTGGGTTCCCCTCAGCTTGTGCCTATTACACAGAATCTGAAAGCTTTTAACAGAACCATTAGTGAACCTTTAGGGATCCTTCCTAATTTTTCTATTACTTTGGAAGGTAAAACTGTCTGTATTTATCTTATGGTAGTTCGAGGCCCCTTGGATTTCAATTTAATCCTTGGGCGAGACTATGTCTATGCAATGAAAGCTGTAGTATCGACACTCTTTCGCATGATGTCTTTCCCTCACAATGAAAATATTGTGACTGTAGACCAGATTTAGTTCCCTAGTCTTGTTTCAACTACCAATAGTATGACACCCCTAAATGTTCCTGATTCTAAAGTGGTATCTACCCCGCCATGGGTTAATTATGTGGCAACTAGTCCCATGTTTTCAATTACCGATGCAAGTGAGCCTCTCACTGTTTGCTCATCTTCCTTTGACTTAGATCTGGTAATTGACATGGAAAAATCTATGAGATTATTTAAATGCAATGTTCTTATCCCTTTTGAGTCCCTTGACATGTGTTCCTTCCAGAGAACTATTCTTCCTTCTGATGAAGACCTCTTGGAAGCCATGATCAAGGTGTGTCCATTGACATGTGTTTCTTCCAGTTGGAAGCCATGATCAAGTTTCCGAGGGTAGTTCCTTTTACTGTCAACCTCGTCAAAAAATGAATTAGTGAGTGTGAGGATAGTTCCTTTTACTATGTCAACCTCATTAAAAAATGAATCAGTTAGTCGAGAGCATAGTTCCTTTTCTTGTGTCAAGCTCGTTTAAAAAATGAAACAAGCTTCCATGAGGACAATTCTTTTCCTGTGTCAACCTCATTAAAAAATGAATCAGTAGGTATATTGTAGAGAGTATATTAATATATTAGAAATAAGTAGTTTCTGAGGATGGTTCCTGTTGTTGAGTCAACCTCGTAAAAAATGAATCAGGTATGAGGAAAGTTCCTTTTACTCTGTCAACCTCGTTAAAAATGAATCAGTGGATTAAGAGGAAAGTTCCTTTTACTGTGTCAACCTCGTTAAAAATGAATTAGTGGATTAAGAGGAAAGTTCCTTTTACTGTCTCAACCTCGTTAAAAAATGAAACACGTTTCCAAGAGCATAGTTCTTTTCCTGTGTCAAGCTCGTTAAAAAATGAAACAAATCCTCCCCTAATTGAGTCGAGTCTTTGAATAGATCTCGTAAATGTTAAGTCATATATTTAGGTTAGTTATTTCAGTTTTTGCATAATTTTCTTACAATTTTAGATCAGGTCTTTCATATGATCTCGTAAATGAACCTTCATTCCATCTAGCTATTAATTACTAGTAGTCTATTTAGTTGAATGAAATGAAGTGGGGGGGCATGCGCTCTAACAGATTATGCTTAGGGGGCATTAAAACCTATCTGAAGCATAGTTTTTCTCTATTTGAAGCTTTTGTAAAAATGAAACGTATCTCGAGTCAATTTCGTTTATTTTCAAGACTCGTTAAACTCATGAAAATCCCGAGATGATTTTGCTATCTTTCATTCTCGTAAAACACATGAAAATGTCGAGTTCTTTCCGTCTTTTCTTGCTCATAATTTAAATTGAAATTCAGTCACAGGAGTATATTTTTATCCCTTTTTTGAACTCGTTAAAACTTACGAAAAATTGAAAACCATGAGTACATTTTAATCCCTTTTTCGAACTCGTCAAAACTTACGAAAAAGCGAAACCCTGGAGTTCTCTTTTAAGATTTTTTTAGACTCTTTAAAAATGAAAATATTTCCGAGTACTTGACTATTCAAACTCGTTAAAGTAAATGAATGATCGTCCCTTCAGTATAATTTTACCCCTTTTACGGACTGAAATGGACTATTTACGAAAAAGGTATACGTTGACTAATTACGGTCAATAGAGTTCTCTCCCGCATTATTTTATCCTTTTTCAGGCTCGAGAGACTAAATTTACGAAAAAGTACACCCATGGAGTTTTCTTAAGTTTTTTCTTCTGACTCCCTAGAATTAAAAAACACCAAGTTTCTCCTATACTGGACTCGTTAAAATGTAACAGTAAAGGACCTGTTCAATTTTAAGCAGGAACAAACCACTCCTTCTTAGGGTTCGAATTTTAAACTAAGTTGGACTCATCCGAAGGATGAGCTTATAAACAAGAAAATGTTATCCTCCTCAAGCTTGTCAAAAATAAAGAGTTACTTGCCAGAAATGGTGGGGGAAAAGAGAGAAAAATGAACCTGTTTGTTGTATTTTGATTATTCAAAAAGCCATTAACCACTCTTGAACACGACAATTTTGTTCACCTGGGTTGGGAAAGTCCTTTGCTTAGAAGTTAATCAAACCATATTGAAAGTCTTCAGCCAGTTTCTGGGTATTAGCTTTGGGTCAATTGTCACCAAGCCATCTGCAGTGTCGTTATGTGTTCAAGAGGCCAGTTCAAATAAACCATTCATCTGCAAGATGTTTTTCTTCCATTTTGACCATCCCTGAGTCAGTCCTTGCCAATATATTTCTTCAAAACCTGATCTATGATTTCGTGTTGTGGGCTTGCCTACGACGGATCACTTTCTATCGACAATAACTCATTATCTAGGAAGTTGATCTAGGAATCGTTAGTACCTTGAAATGCCTCAATGGTAGGTTTCTCACCTTCGACGACATGTTGCATCATTAACCTTCGATCGAATGATTCCGTGACATGTTCGCCTTCAGCTCATTCATTCACATTTCATGGATTGTATTGAGTAATTTTAGGGCCATTGACATTACTGGTGGTTTCTCTCACACTTGTTAACAGTTCACATTATTGACTGGTAATCAAGTGGTTTCTACCATGTTTGACTTCGACACATTCATTCACATGGATAGGATCGTACTAGTTCGAGAAGCGGAAATCAAGACCCTGGATCTAGTTTCTAACATCTAGGCTGCGAGGAATTTTGTTATTCATTTATACAGTGGACTATTCATAAAAATATGGCTGCGTGCATACTGTGTCTACACATTTCTATACCGTTGATGTATTGAAAATCATTCCTGTATCAGAACAGTTTAAATTAGTTTTCTAGTTAGTTTTGATCTGAGTATGGGAATGCCTACCTCAGCGATGATATGTCTACATATATAAGTTTTGCATTGAATGTTTTTACAGGTTCCAACTGGGGTGTCCACAAGATGATCCTTGAAATGATAAAGTACTTCACTCTTCATATATGACAGACTTCATCTTCATCTATTCCAGACTTCGCACTTTAGGGGGCAATATGTTGCACTAACAACTGTCACCTTAACATTTTGCTGACTGTATGAGCTCATTGTCACTCATACTTACCTCCTATGCAAGTCTTACAACCTCTAATCCTCATGTCAAGCCCTAAAAATAGGAGAAAAACCCTAAAAAACTCCAAAACCCTGGGTACGTAGGTAATGTGAAGCTTACCTGCGTTCCTGGCTAGGGTATGCAGGTAATGTGATGCTTACCTGTGTTCCATAACACATTTTATCTGTGTAATGCCTGCGTACCCCTGTCAAAGTCAAAAGGGCAAGAAAGTAAAGTGAAAAAGCTGATTTTTGGTCAATTCTAGAAGCTTCTGGATGAGATTTTTTGGGGGTGAGTACGCTCTTGTAAGGTTCATGCATCCCACACCTTAAGGAGCTAACCCCTTGATGTGAGGAGCCTATCCCTTTGAAGGAGGATTATATCCCTTCATAGGTGGAACCCTAACCTCCTCATCTGCACTATAAAAAGAGGCATTGGGTAGCCTCAAAGGGAGTTCAAGCTTTAGTGTGTGATTGAGGTGAAGTGCTGTTGAGATTTAGACTTCTTTCTGCTAAGCTTTTGTGAGGAAAGATCACATACCTCTATGTGCTTGTGGAGGAAGAGTGAAAGGCTTATCAAAGTAGAGGAAACTCCTGTTTCAGACCCTGGGAAGGCCTGTTCAACAGCAAGGCTAAGGTTGTAAGGTTCTTCTATTATTTCAAAGTTAATACAATCAAGTTAGTTTTTCTCAATAAATTGTCATTTGATTGTTTATTCCAATAAGCTGTCATTCGATTATTTATTTCATAGATTCCTTGATCACTATGATACGTATGTTTTATAATTATTTTTTATAAAGGCGCTATTTAATATTTTCTTGTTTGTGATTGCAGGTCTTTAAAGATAACTCCTTCAAGCAACGGAAGAACTATTGTTGCGACGGAAGAACTATTGTTGTGACGGAAGAACTACTGATGCGACAGAAGAACTACGGTTGCAAATAAGCGTTTGGATCTAAGGTAGGATTGAAACCTTTATAGAATTTACTTGTAAAATTAATATATTTAGAGAAATATAAACTTAGTTGTTCATTTGTTGCTAGATTGTCTTCTGACACTAGGGAGATCGATCTTGTCCGAAAGATCGATTTATCCATCCAACAAACAACAAAATCCTTTCTAGCTTCTACAAGAGTCTCCTCCTCCCTCTATAGGTTGAATCCTTCCTTATTTTCGAAAGCCTTCTTCATCCAGGGTTCTGCATTAAGCTTCTTTCCCTCTTCTTCTCCAATGGCAGCACCACTTCGTGTAATTATGTTTACACTCGGATCATCTTCCCGCAGCTTAGATCTAACCATTTGTTTATTCTACGTAGGTGTCTGTTGTTGCTTCTCCTACATTATAGAAATCAAAATAGGACAATCTTCAATAACATGATCAAAATATATACAATACCTGCAAGACTGTCACGCAGGGTTCGAACAATCATGCGTAAAGTGCCCAACATATCCACAATTGTAGTAGATCAGTTTTCCTCTTCCACGACCTGCACCTCCACCTCTCCCTCCTCCCCTTCCTCTGGCTAGAGATTGACCACGCCCAGAGGGGGATGCTGGTGAGGATGGATCGGCTTGCACTCTATAGAGGTTGCATTTTCTACCATTAAATTGAATGTGTGGCAGTGGTGATCATCATGGCCAACCGAAGAGAAAAACCTACACCATTGTTGCTTCAGTTCTGGTACATAACTTCCTAATCAAGGAAAAAGTCAGTGTGTCATGCCGATGAGCCACTTGAAAGCCAGCACACCAAAGTGCAAGAGTTCCACTTGTTCCTACAGTGTCCCTGGGTTGTAATAGATTTGGCCCTTCTGCTTGGATGTAATCCTAAAGTATGGGACATTGATATTTTGTGTGACCAGAGCCCTTACAATGTATACACCATACCTTTGCGCAGGCCTCTTTCCCCCTATCCTTGCGTAGGTTCAGAATTTCCAAATGCATCGCTTCTAACTGATTCTAAATTTGTATAGTTCCAAATTGGTCTTCAGTTCTGGGCGCGACTTCCAGCTTCATGGAAACTTCAAGAGCTTCAACCTACGAATCAATTTTCTATTGATTTAGGGGGCCACATAGATGTGGCAGGAGCATGGAAATAAACCATTCTTGATGCTTCTTATCATCATAGAAAAATCCTCCTTCGCTGATAGTGCGCTTCAATTGCTGATTTGCCTCCCAGATAGATTCATTTGGCTCTTGTCGGATTTCTTTTAGCTTCGTTACACATTGCGAGTAGGACTTTGGTTTTTTGAATTTCTGGTTCAAATATTTCTTGATCTTGTCGATAGTAGGGTTAGTGTTTTGAGCCAGATATACCATAAACCAATCCAGTGCACAACCCTCAAATGCTATAACTAGATGCGCCCTCTTGACAACATTGGTGTTGATGTTTTGCGTAGTCCATACTGCATCTACAACAAACCAGAATCTATCCATGTATTCATCTCCTGCACCCTTGAAGGTGGGTAGCTTCATATGTGCAGTTATATCGCCTCTTGGTAGTGGTGGGGGTGGAGTAGGATATGACCTATCCCAGAGCGAGCTCGACTATGGGGTGGATGGAGGGGTACCTCCTGCGTGCGTAGCTTCACCACTCTTTGTAACACTGTTAGGCAGGTTTCTCAGAGGGATGTATATTGATCTGTCACCTTTTTGATTAACTCGAAAGTACTTTCTACTGCGCGTAGTGCTTTACAACTCATTTGGGGTCATTCACTCGGTGTGACTGCACATAACACCCTTTTCGCATAATAACATCTAAATCAACAAATTCAGAGAGCGTAAGAACTTACCTCTTAGTCCTTTTAAGAACCTCCTTTTTGCTTCAGAGTATGACACAAACTGATCAACTACAAACTCTATAAAAAATCCACCCAGAATGCTGTCAACCCCATGGTCTACAGTGCGATTGATGGTGTTATTAGTCCTTTCTAACTGTTGGATCAACTAAGGCGTCCATTAAGTGATTTTATCATCCTTCTAGCAGGTTTTAAACTCAGCTAACCTTAATAACCACTCCTGTAATTTGTGCCCAAAGTTCACAAAGAATATTTTGTGGACCTCTGTGAAAATGTACCTCTGTTCCCACTCTTCAATAAACAATTTATTACTTCTATTCTCCTTAATGGAAAATTTTCATATCTTTTGCTCAAACTAGTCTTCTAATTCAGTCTTTGATGGCTGCCACAACATATAATCTCTCTGAAAATGATATCAGTCCCAACAGCAAAACCATTTTTTGGCTTGAGGGGTCCTGACCTAGGTTCAGAGTTATCGCACAACCAACAAAATCCTCTTACTACTGGCCCTTTTGGCAATGACCTATTTGCACAGGCCAAAGTCTCACCCGAAGCAGTATGGGGGGATGCAGGAACCAGGTTTCCACACCCCTAGAGAGAATTAAATGAAGTGAGTGTCCACAAATCTATCTTATTAAGCAAACTGTCTTGTGCACCAGAAATCCTAACCAAAAACCCTAGGTCAACCAACACTAGTTAACCCTGCGCGCATGCACAGACAGTAGATCTGGAATCCCCTTTAACTGTTATAACAATGTAATATTTAGTATTTAAAGTAAAAAATCTATGAAAATAACTTACACATCAAAAATATAAATAGATACGCAAAACGATCCGATTACAGATAATAGAAATCATCCACAGAAAATAGAAATCATACATAGAAGTGAATTATAGATGCATTCAGTACACAGAGTTGCCAAAACAATCCTTTATTAATGAGTCTTAACCCTTACAATTCACCAGATCTACCCGCGCACATAGCCAGCGGGGTCTGCACACAACCGG